>JAJHPC010000003.1:246796-337055 GCA_024447665.1 Juncus inflexus
GAACATGATGAACACATGCCTAATTTCGGTTGATCTTATCATGTGTGAGTAGAATCTTGTAGGGATAGGCTTTTTGTGATAGAATTGTTTGAAATCTTGCTTTAATTTGAATTAAATTGACTGATTTGGTTACTTGTTCATAATATCTTTGTTAAATCTGGATTTTTCTTGATTTAATCGATTTGGTTGAATTAATTAGGTCATTTAGAACTGAATTTTTCATGCATGTTAGTCCATTTTATCATCTTGAATCTTGGTTAAGGTTTTCACTTGATTTAGTGAAGTTTTTAGTTCAAAAATTGAGATCAAACACAAGTTGGTTGATTGGTGTTTTATCTGAAATTTTGATCTATTTGCTGAATTTTTCTGGTTGGAAATAATTCAAACTTGTGCCAAATCTGATAAACTGAATATTTAGACATGTGCCGTGCGTTCGTTTGCTCATTTCATCCAAAAAAAACTCGGATAGATTTTTCGTAAAGATTGTTAGTAAATACTAAATTATTCAAATTCAAACCAAAATGTGTAATCATTTTAAAATACTTCTCCACAATCTTTGTTTGCCCCTAAAATTCAAGTTTTACGAGTTTGTTCGCTCATTTCATATAAAAATAACACGGCTAGATTTTTCGTAAAGAATGATAGTCAATACTAAATTATTGAATGCAAACAAAAATTTGTATTCATTTTAAAATACTTCTCCACAATCTTTGTTTGCCCCTAAAACTCAAGTTTCACGCGTTTGTTTCGCTCTTTCAATATAAAAATAACACGGCTAGATATTTCGTAAAGAATGATAGTAAATACTAACTTATTCGAATGCAAACCAAAATTTGTATTCATTTTAAAATACTTATCCACAATCTTCGTTTGTGCCAAAAACTCATGTGCTGTGTGTTTGTTTGCTCATTTCGTCCAAAAAAAACTCGGATAGATTTTTCGTAAAGATTGATAGTAAATACTCAATTATTCAATTGCAAACAAAAATTTGTATTCATTTTAAAATACTTCCCCACAATCTTTGTTTGCCCTAAAACTCAAGTTTAACGCGTTTGTTCGCCAATTTCATATAAAAATAACACGGCTAGATATTTCGTAAACAACGAAAATACTAAATTATTCGAATGCAAACCAAAATTTGTAATCATTTCAAAATATTTCTCCACAATCTATGTTTGCCCCTAAAACTCATGTTTCATGCGTTTGTTAACTCATTTCATATAAAAATAGCATGGCTAGATTCTTCTTAAAGAATGATAGTAAATACTAAATTATTCGAATGCAAACAAAAATTTGTATTCATTTTAAAATACTTATCCACAATCTTTATTTGCCCCAAAAACTCAAGTCTCACGCGTTTGTTTCGCTCTTTTAATATAAAAAAAACACGGCTAGATATTTCGTAAATACTAAATTATTGAATGCAAACAAAAATTTGTATTCATTTTAAAAAACTTATCCACAATCTTCATTTGTGCCCAAAACTCATGTGTTGTGTGTTTGTTTGCTCATTTCGTCCAAAAAAAACTCGGATAGATTTTTCGTAAAGATTGATAGTAAATACTAAATTATTCAATTGCAAACAAAAATTTGTATTCATTTTAAAATACTTCCCCACAATCTTTGTTTGCCCCTAAAACTCAAGTTTCACGCGTTTGTTCGCCCATTTCATATAAAAATAACACGGCTAGATATTTCATAAGGAACGATAGTAAATACTAAATTATTTGAATGCAAACCAAAATTTGTAATCATTTCAAAATATTTCTCCACAATCTTTGTTTGCCCCTAAAACTCATATTTCGTGCGTTTGTTCACTCATTTCATATAAAAAAAGCACGGCTAGATTTTTCGGAAAGAATGATAGCAAATACTAAATTACTCGATAGCAAACAAAAATTTGTATTCGTTTTAAAGTACTTATCCACAATCTTCGTTTGTGCCAAAAACTCATGTGCCGTGCGTTCGTTTGCTCATTTCATCCAAAAAAAACTCCGATAGATTTTTCGTAAAGATTGTTAGTAAATACTAAATTATTCAAATTCAAACCAAAATGTGTAATCATTTTAAAATACTTCTCCACAATCTTTGTTTGCCCCTAATATTCAAGTTTTACGAGTTTGTTCGCTCATTTCATATAAAAATAACACGGCTAGATTTTTTGTAAAGAATGATAGTAAATACTAAATTATTGAATGCAAACAAAAATCTGTATTCATTTTAAAATACTTCTCCACAATCTTTGTTTGCCCCTAAAACTCAATTTTCACGCGTTTGTTTCGCTCTTTTAATATAAAAATAACACGGCTAGATATTTCGTGAAGAATGATAGTAAATACTAAATTATTCGAATGCAAACCAAAATTTGTATTCATTTTAAAATACTTATACACAATCTTCATTTGTGCCAAAAACTCATGTGCTATGTGCTTGTTTGCTCATTTCGTCAAAAAAAACTCGGATAGATTTTTCGTAAAGATTGATAGTAAATACTCAATTATTCAATTGCAAACAAAAATTTGTATTCATTTTAAAATACTTCCCCACAATCTTTGTTTGCCCTAAAACTCAAGTTTAACGCGTTTGTTCGCCCATTTCATATAAAAATAACACGGCTAGATATTTCGTAAACAACGATAGTAAATACAAAATTATTCGAATGCAAACCAAAATTTGTAATCATTTCAAAATATTTCTCCACAATCTTTGTTTCCCCCTAAAACTCATGATTCATGCGTTTGTTCACTCGTTTCATATAAAAATAGCACGGCTAGATTTTTCGTAAAGAATGATAGTAAATACTAAATTATTCGAATGCACGCAAAAATTTGTATTCATTTTAAAACACTTATCCACAATCTTTGTTTGTGCCAAAAACTCATGTGCTGTGTGTTTGTTTGCTCATTTCATCCAAAAAAAACTCGGATAGATTTTTCGAAAAGATTGTTAGTAAATACTAAATTATTCAAATGCAAACCAAAATGTGTAATCATTTTAAAATACTTCTCCACAATCTTTATTTGCCCCTAAAATTCAAGTTTTACGAGTTTGTTCGCTCATTTCATATAAAAATAACACGGCTAGATTTTTCGTAAAGAATGATAGTAAATACTAAATTATTGAATGCAAACAAAAATTTGTATTCATTTTAAAATACTTCTCCACAATCTTTGTTTGCCCCTAAAACTCAAGTTTCACGCGTTTGTTTCGCTCTTTTAATATAAAAAAAACACGGCTAGATATTTCGTAAAGAATGATAGTAAATACTAAATTATTGAATGCAAACAAAAATTTGTATTCATTTTAAAAAACTTATCCACAATCTTCATTTGTGCCAAAAACTCATGTGTTGTGTGTTTGTTTGCTCATTTCGTCCAAAAAAAACTCGGATAGATTTTTCGTAAAGATTGATAGTAAATACTAAATTATTCAATTGCAAACAAAAATTTGTATTCATTTTAAAATACTTCCCCACAATCTTTGTTTGCCCCTAAAACTCAAGTTTCACGCGTTTGTTCACCCATTTCATATAAAAATAACACGGCTAGATATTTCGTAAGGAACGATAGTAAATACTAAATTATTCGAATGCAAACAAAAATTTGTAATCATTTCAAAATATTTCTCCACAATCTTGGTTTGCCCCTAAAACTCATGTTTCGTGCGTTTGTTCACTCATTTCATATAAAAAAAGCACGGCTAGATTTTTCGGAAAGAATGATAGCAAATACTAAATTACTCGATAGCAAACAAAAATTTGTATTCGTTTTAAAGTACTTATCCACAATCTTCGTTTGTGCCAAAAACTCATGTGCCGTGCGTTCGTTTGCTCATTTCATCCAAAAAAAACTCCGATAGATTTTTCGTAAAGATTGTTAGTAAATACTAAATTATTCAAATTCAAACCGAAATGTGTAATCATTTTAAAATACTTCTCCACAATCTTTGTTTGCCCCTAATATTCAAGTTTTACGAGTTTGTTCGCTCATTTCATATAAAAATAACACGGCTAGATTTTTTGTAAAGAATGATAGTAAATACTAAATTATTGAATGCAAACAAAAATCTGTATTCATTTTAAAATACTTCTCCACAATCTTTGTTTGCCCCTAAAACTCAATTTTCACGCGTTTGTTTCGCTCTTTTAATATAAAAATAACACGGCTAGATATTTCGTGAAGAATGATAGTAAATACTAAATTATTCGAATGCAAACCAAAATTTGTATTCATTTTAAAATACTTATACACAATCTTCATTTGTGCCAAAAACTCATGTGCTATGTGCTTGTTTGCTCATTTCGTCCAAAAAAAACTCGGATAGATTTTTCGTAAAGATTGATAGTAAATACTCAATTATTCAATTGCAAACAAAAATTTGTATTCATTTTAAAATACTTCCCCACAATCTTTGTTTGCCCTAAAACTCAAGTTTAACGCGTTTGTTCGCCCATTTCATATAAAAATAACACGGCTAGATATTTCGTAAACAACGATAGTAAATACAAAATTATTCGAATGCAAACCAAAATTTGTAATCATTTCAAAATATTTCTCCACAATCTTTGTTTCCCCCTAAAACTCATGATTCATGCGTTTGTTCACTCGTTTCATATAAAAATAGCACGGCTAGATTTTTCGTAAAGAATGATAGTAAATACTAAATTATTCGAATGCACGCAAAAATTTGTATTCATTTTAAAACACTTATCCACAATCTTTGTTTGTGCCAAAAACTCATGTGCTGTGTGTTTGTTTGCTCATTTCATCCAAAAAAAACTCGGATAGATTTTTCGAAAAGATTGTTAGTAAATACTAAATTATTCAAATGCAAACCAAAATGTGTAATCATTTTAAAATACTTCTCCACAATCTTTATTTGCCCCTAAAATTCAAGTTTTACGAGTTTGTTCGCTCATTTCATATAAAAATAACACGGCTAGATTTTTCGTAAAGAATGATAGTAAATACTAAATTATTGAATGCAAACAAAAATTTGTATTCATTTTAAAATACTTCTCCACAATCTTTGTTTGCCCCTAAAACTCAAGTTTCACGCGTTTGTTTCGCTCTTTTAATATAAAAAAAACACGGCTAGATATTTCGTAAAGAATGATAGTAAATACTAAATTATTGAATGCAAACAAAAATTTGTATTCATTTTAAAAAACTTATCCACAATCTTCATTTGTGCCAAAAACTCATGTGTTGTGTGTTTGTTTGCTCATTTCGTCCAAAAAAACTCGGATAGATTTTTCGTAAAGATTGATAGTAAATACTAAATTATTCAATTGCAAACAAAAATTTGTATTCATTTTAAAATACTTCCCCACAATCTTTGTTTGCCCCTAAAACTCAAGTTTCACGCGTTTGTTCACCCATTTCATATAAAAATAACACGGCTAGATATTTCGTAAGGAACGATAGTAAATACTAAATTATTCGAATGCAAACAAAAATTTGTAATCATTTCAAAATATTTCTCCACAATCTTGGTTTGCCCCTAAAACTCATGTTTCGTGCGTTTGTTCACTCATTTCATATAAAAAAAGCACGGCTAGATTTTTCGGAAAGAATGATAGCAAATACTAAATTACTCGATAGCAAACAAAAATTTGTATTCGTTTTAAAGTACTTATCCACAATCTTCGTTTGTGCCAAAAACTCATGTGCCGTGCGTTCGTTTGCTCATTTCATCCAAAAAAAACTCGGATAGATTTTTCGTAAAGATTGTTAGTAAATACTAAATTATTCAAATTCAAACCAAAATGTGTAATCATTTTAAAATACTTCTCCACAATCTTTGTTTGCCCCTAAAATTCAAGTTTTACGAGTTTGTTCGCTCATTTCATATAAAAATAACACGGCTAGATTTTTCGTAAAGAATGATAGTAAATACTAAATTATTGAATGCAAACAAAAATTTGTATTCATTTTAAAATACTTCTCCACAATCTTTGTTTGCCCCTAAAACTCAAGTTTCACGTGTTCGTTTCGCTCTTTTAATATAAAAATAACACGGCTAGATATTTCGTAAAGAATGATAGTAAATACTAAATTATTCGAATGCAAACCAAAATTTGTATTCATTTTAAAATACTTATCCACAATCTTCGTTTGTGCCAAAAACTCATGTGCTGTGTGTTTGTTTGCTCATTTCGTCCAAAAAAAACTTGGATAGATTTTTCGTAAAGATTGATAGTAAATACTCAATTATTCAATTGCAAACAAAAATTTGTATTCATTTTAAAATACTTCCCCACAATCTTTGTTTGCCCTAAAACACAAGTTTAACGCGTTTGTTCGCCAATTTCATATAAAAATAACACGGCTAGATATTTCGTAAACAACGATAGTAACTACTAAATTATTCGAATGCACACCAAAATTTATAATCATTTCAAAATATTTTCCACAATCTATGTTTGCCCCTAAAACTCATGTTACATGCGTTTGTTCACTCATTTCATATAAAAATAGCACGGCTAGATTTTTCGTAAAGAATGATAGTAAATACTAAATTATTCGAATGCAAACAAAAATTTGTATTCATTTTAAAACACTTATCCACAATCTTTGTTTGTGCCAAAAACTCATGTGCTGTGTGTTTGTTTGCTCATTTCATCCAAAAAAAACTCGGATAGATTTTTCGGAAAGATTGTTAGTAAATACTAAATTATTCAAATGGAAACCAAAATGTGTAATCATTTTAAAATACTTCTCCACAATCTTTATTTGCCCCTAAAATTCAAGTTTTGCGAGTTTGTTTGCTCATTTCATATAAAAATAACACGGCTAGATTTTTCGTAAAGAATGATAGTAAATACTAAATTATTGAATGCAAACAAAAATTTGTATTCATTTTAAAATACTTCTCCACAATCTTTGTTTGCCCCTAAATCTCAAGTTTCACGTGTTTGTTTCGCTCTTTTAATATAAAGAAAACACGGCTAGATATTTCGTAAAGAATGATAATAAATACTAAACTATTGAATGCAAACAAAAATTTGTATTCATTTTAAAATACTTCTCCACAATCTTTGTTTCCCCTAAAACTCAAGTTTCACGCGTTTGTTTCGCTCTTTTAATATAAAAATTATACGGCTAGATATTTCGTAAAGATTGATAGTAAATACTAAATTATTCGAATGCAAACCAAAATTTGTAATCCTTTCAAAATATTTCACCACAATCTTTGTTTGCCCCTAAAACTCACGTTTCATGCGTTTGTTCACCCATTTCATATAAAAATGGCACGGCTAGATTTTTCGTAAAGATTGATAGTAAATACTAAATTATTCGAATGCAAACAAAAATTTGTATTCATTTTAAAAAACTTATCCACAATCTTCATTTGTGCCAAAAACTCATGTGTTGTGTGTTTGTTTGCTCATTTCGTCCAAAAAAAACTCGGATAGATTTTTCGTAAAGATTGATAGTAAATACAAAATTATTCAATTGCAAACAAAAATTTGTATTCATTTTAAAATACTTCCCCACAATCTTTGTTTACCCCTAAAACTCAAGTTTCACGCGTTTGTTTGCCCATTTCATATAAAAATAACACGGCTAGATATTTCGTAAGGAACGATAGTAAATACTAAATTATTCGAATGCAAACCAAAATTTGAAATCATTTCAAAATATTTCTCCACAATCTTTTTTTGCCCCGAAAACTCATGTTTCGTGCGTTTGTTCACTCATTTCATATAAAAAAAGCACGGCTAGACTTTTTGTAAAGAATGATAGCAAATACTAAATTACTCGATAGCAAACAAAAATTTGTATTCGTTTTAAACTACTTATCCACAATCTTCGTTTGTGCCAAAAACTCATGTGCCGTGCGTTCGTTTGCTCATTTCATCCAAAAAAAACTCGGATAGATTTTTCGTAAAGATTGTTAGTAAATACTAAATTATTCAAATTCAAACCAAAATGTGTAATCATTTAAAATACTTCTCCAGAATCTTTGTTTGCCCCTAAAATTCAAGTTTTACGAGTTTGTTCGCTCATTTCATATAAAAATAACACGGCTAGATTTTTCGTAAAGAATGATAGTAAATACTAAATTATTGAATGCAAACAAAAATTTGTATTCATTTTAAAATACTTCTCCACAATCTTTGTTTGCCCCTAAAACTCAAGTTTCACGCGTTTGTTTCGCTCTTTTAATATAAAAATAACACGGCTAGATATTTCGTAAAGAATGATAGTAAATACTAAATTATTCGAATGCAAACCAAAATTTGTAATCATTTCAAAATATTTCTCCACAATCTATGTTTGCCCCTAAAACTCATGTTTCATGCGTTTGTTCACTCATTTCATATAAAAATAGCATGGCTAGATTCTTCTTAAAGAATGATAGTAAATACTAAATTATTCGAATGCAAACAAAAATTTGTATTCATTTTAAAATACTTATCCACAATCTTTATTTGCCCCTAAATCTCAAGTTTCACGCGTTTGTTTCGCTCATTTAATATAAAAATAACACGGCTAGATATTTCGTAAAGAATGATAGTAAATACAAAATTATTCGAATGCAAACAAAAAATTGTAATCATTTCAAAATATTTCTCCACAATCTTTGTTTGCCCCTAAAACTCATGATTCATGCGTTTGTTCACTCATTTCATATAAAGATAGCACGGCTAGATTTTTCGTAAAGAATGATAGTAAATACAAAATTATTCGAATGCAAACAAAAATTCGTATTCATTTTAAAATATTTATCCACAATCTTTGTTTGTCCCAAACACTCATGTGCTGTGTGTTTGTTTGCTCATTTCATCCAAAAAAAACTCGGTTAGATTTTTCGAAAAGATTGTTAGTAAATACTAAATTATTCAAATGCAAACCAAAATGTGTAATCATTTTAAAATACTTCTCCACAATCTTTGTTTGCCCCTAAAATTCAAGTTTTACGAGTTTGTTCGCTCATTTCATATAAAAATAACACGGCTAGATTTTTCGTAAAGAATGATAGTAAACACTAAATTATTGAATGCAAACAAAAATTTGTATTCATTTTAAAATACTTCTCCACAATCTTTATTTGCCCTTAAAACTCAAATTTCACGCGTTTGTTTCGCTCTTTTAATATAAAAATTACGCGGCTAGATATTTCGTAAAGATTGATAGTAAATACTAAATTATTCGAATGCAAACCAAAATTTGTAATCCTTTCAAAATATTTCTCCACAATCTTTGTTTGACCCTAAAACTCACGTTTCATGCGTTTGTTCATCCATTTCATATAAAAATAGCACGGCTAGATTTTTCGTAAAGAATGATAGTAAATACTAAATTATTCGAATGCAAACCAAAATTTGTATTCATTTTAAAATACTTATCCACAATTTTCGTTTGTGGCAAAAACTCATGTGCTGTGTGTTTGTTTGCTCATTTCGTCCAAAAAAAACTCGGATAGATTTTTCGTAAAGATTGATAGTAAATACTCAATTATTCAATTGCAAACTAAAATTTGTATTCATTTTAAAATACTTCCCCACAATCTTTGTTTGCCCTAAAACTCAAGTTTAACGCGTTTGTTCGCCAATTTCATATAAAAATAACACGGCTAGATATTTCGTAAACAACGATAGTAAATACTAAATTATTCGAATGCAAACCAAAATTTGTAATCATTTCAAAATATTTCTCCACAATCTATGTTTGCCCCTAAAACTCATGTTTCATGCGTTTGTTCACTCATTTCATTTAAAAATAGCATGGCTAGATTCTTCTTAAAGAATGATAGTAAATACTAAATTATTCGAATGCAAACAAAAATTTGTATTCATTTTAAAATACTTATCCACAATCTTTATTTGCCCCTAAAACTCAAGTTTCACGCGTTTGTTTCGCTCATTTAATATAAAAATAACACGGCTAGATATTTCGTAAAGAATGATAGTAAATACAAAATTATTCGAATGCAAACAAAAATTTGTAATCATTTCAAAATATTTCTCCACAATATTTGTTTGCCCCTAAAACTCATGATTCATGCGTTTGTTCACTCATTTCATATAAAAATAGCACGGCTAGATTTTTCGTAAAGAATGATAGTAAATACTACATTATTCGAATGCAAACAAAAATTTGTATTCATTTTAAAACCCTTATCCACAATCTTTGTTTGTGCCAAAAACTCATGTCATGTGTGTTTGTTTGCTCATTTCATCCAAAAAAAACTCGGATAGATTTTTCGAAAAGATTGTTAGTAAATACTAAATTATTCAAATGCAAACCAAAATGTGTAATCATTTTAAAATACTTCTCCACAATCTTTATTTGCCCCTAAAATTCAAGTTTTACGAGTTTGTTCGCTCATTTCATATAAAAATAACACGGCTATATTTTTCGTAAAGAATGATAGTAAATACTAAATTATTGAATGCAAACAAAAATTTGTATTCATTTTAAAATACTTCTCCACAATCTTTGTTTGCCCCTAAATCTCAAGTTTCACGCGTTTGTTTCGCTCTTTTAATATAAAGAAAACACGGCTAGATATTTCGTAAAGAATGATAGTAAATACTAAATTATTGAATGCAAACAAAAATTTGTATTCATTTTAAAATACTTCTCCACAATCTTTGTTTCCCCTAAAACTCAAGTTTCACGCGTTTGTTTCGCTCTTTTAATATAAAAATTATACGGCTAGATATTTCGTAAAGATTGATTGTAAATACTAAATTATTCGAATGCAAACCAAAATTTGTAATCCTTTCAAAATATTTCACCACAATCTTTGTTTGCCCCTAAAACTCACGTTTCATGCGTTTGTTCACCCATTTCATATAAAAATGGCACGGCTAGATTTTTCGTAAAGATTGATAGTAAATACTAAATTATTGGAATGCAAACAAAAATTTGTATTCATTTTAAAAAACTTATCCACAATCTTCATTTGTGCCAAAAACTCAAGTGTTGTGTGTTTGTTCGCTCATTTCGTCCAAAAAAAACTCGGATAGATTTTTCGAAAAGATTGATAGTAAATACTAAATTATTCAATTGCAAACAAAAATTTGTATTCATTTTAAAATACTTCCCCACAATCTTTGTTTACCCCTAAAACTCAAGTTTCACGCGTTTGTTTGCCCATTTCATATAAAAATAACACGGCTAGATATTTCGTAAGGAACGATAGTAAATACTAAATTATTCGAATGCAAACCAAAATTTGAAATCATTTCAAAATATTTCTCCACAATCTTTGTTTGCCCCGAAAACTCATGTTTCGTGCGTTTGTTCACTCATTTCATATAAAAAAAGCACGGCTAGACTTTTTGTAAAGAATGATAGCAAATACTAAATTACTCGATAGCAAACAAAAATTTGTATTCGTTTTAAACTACTTATCCACAATCTTCGTTTGTGCCAAAAACTCATGTGCCGTGCGTTCGTTTGCTCATTTCATCCAAAAAAAACTCGGATAGATTTTTCGTAAAGATTGTTAGTAAATACTAAATTATTCAAATTCAAACCAAAATGTGTAATCATTTTAAAATACTTCTCCAGAATCTTTGTTTGCCCCTAAAACTCAAGTTTCACGCGTTTGTTTCGCTCTTTTAATATAAAAATAACACGGCTAGATATTTCGTAAAGAATGATAGTAAATACTAAATTATTCGAATGCAAACCAAAATTTGTAATCATTTCAAAATATTTCTCCACAATCTATGTTTGCCCCAAAAACTCATGTTTCATGCGTTTGTTCACTCATTTCATATAAAAATAGCATGGCTAGATTCTTCTTAAAGAATGATAGTAAATACTAAATTATTCGAATGCAACCAAAAATTCGTATTCATTTTAAAATACTTATCCACAATCTTTATTTGCCCCTAAATCTCAAGTTTCACGCGTTTGTTTCGCACATTTAATATAAAAATAACATGGCTAGATATTTCGTAAAGAATGATAGTAAATACAAAATTATTCGAATGCAAACAAAAATTTGTAATCATTTCAAAATATTTCTCCACAATCTTTGTTTGCCCCTAAAACTCATGATTCATGCGTTTGTTCACTCATTTCATATAAAAATAGCACGGCTAGATTTTTCGTAAACAATGATAGTAAATACAAAATTATTCGAAGGCAAAGAAAAATTTGTATTCATTTTAAAATACTTATCCACAATCTTTGTTTGTCCGAAAAACTCATGTGCTGTGTGTTTGTTTTCTCATTTCATCCAAAAAAAACTCGGTTTGATTTTTCGAAAAGATTGTTAGTAAATACTAAATTATTCAAATGCAAACCAAAATGTGTAATCATTTTAAAATACTTCTCCACACTCTTTGTTTGCCCCTAAAATTCAAGTTTTACGAGTTTGTTCGCTCATTTCATATAAAAATAACACGGCTAGATTTTTCGTAAAGAATGATAGTAAATACTAAATTATTGAATGCAAACAAAAATTTGTATTCATTTTAAAATACTTCTCCACAATCTTTGTTTGCCCCAAAAACTGAAGTTTAACGCGTTTGTTTCGCTCTTTTAATATAAAAATAACACCGCTAGATATTTCGTAAAGAATGATAGTAAATACTAAATTATTCGAATGCAAACAAAAATTTGTATTCATTTTAAAAAACTTATCCACAATCTTCATTTGTGCCAAAAACTCATGTGTTGTGTGTTTGTTTGCTCATTTCGTCCAAAAAAAACTCGGATAGATTTTTCGTAAAGATTGATAGTAAATACTAAATTATTCAATTGCAAACACAAATTTGTATTCATTTTAAAATACTTCCCCACAATCTTTGTTTACCCCTAAAACTCAAGTTTCACGCGTTTGTTCGCCCATTTCATATAAAAATAACACGGCTAGATATTTCGTAAGGAACGATAGTAAATACTAAATTATTCGAATGCAAACCAAAATTTGTAATCATTTCAAAATATTTCTCCACAATCTTTGTTTGCCCCTAAAACTCATGTTTCCTGCGTTTGTTCACTCATTTCATATAAAAAAAGCACGGCCAGATTTTTCGGAAAGAATGATAGCAAATACTAAATTACTCGATTGCAAACAAAAATTTGTATTCGTTTTAAAGTACTTATCCACAATCTTCGTTTGTGCCAAAAACTCATGTCCCGTGCGTTCGTTTGCTCATTTCATCCAAAAAAAACTCGGATAGATTTTTCGTAAAGATTGTTAGTAAATAGTAAATTATTCAAATTCAAACCAAAATGTGTAATCATTTTAAAATACTTCTCCACAATCTTTGTTTGCCCCTAAAATTCAAGTTTTACGAGTTTGTTCGCTCATTTCATATAAAAATAACACGGCTAGATTTTTCGTAAAGAATGATAGTAAATACTAAATTATTGAATGCAAACAAAAATTTGTATTCATTTTAAAATACTTCTCCACAATCTTTGTTTGCCCCTAAAACTCAAGTTTCACGCGTTTGTTTCACTCTTTTAATATAAAAATAACACGGCTAGATATTTCGTAAAGAATGATAGTAAATACTAAATTATTCGAATGCAAACCAAAATTTGTATTCATTTTAAAATACATATCCACAATCTTCGTTTGTGCCAAAAACTCATGTGCTGTGTGTTTGTTTGCTCATTTCGTCCAAAAAAAACTCGGAAAGATTTTTCGTAAAGATTGCTAGTAAATACTCAATTATTCAATTGCATACAAAAATTTGTATTCATTTTAAAATACTTCCCCACAATCTTTGTTTGCCCTAAAACTCAAGTGTAACGCGTTTGTTCGCCAATTTCATATAAAAATAACATGGCTAGATATTTCGTAAACAACGATAGTAAATACAAAATTATTCGAATGCAAATCAAAATTTGTAATCATTTAAAAATATTTCTCCACAATCTATGTTTGCCCCTAAAACTCATGTTTCATGCGTTTGTTCACTCATTTCATATAAAAATAGCATGGCTAGATTCTTCTTAAAAAATGATAGTAAATACTAAATTATTCGAATGCAAACAAAAATTTGTATTCATTTTAAAATACTTATCCACAATCTTTATTTGCCCCTAAAACTCAAGTTTCACGCGTTTGTTTCGCTCATTTAATATAAAAATAACACGGCTAGATATTTCGTAAAGAATGATAGTAAATACAAAATTATTCGAATGCAAACAAAAATTTGTAATCATTTCAAAATATTTCTCCACAATCTTTGTTTGCCCCTAAAACTCATGATTCATGCGTTTGTTCACTCATTTCATATAAAAATAGCACGGCTAGATTTTTCGTAAAGAATGATAGTAAATACTAAATTATTCGAATGCAAACAAAAATTTGTATTCATTTTAAAATACTTATCCACAATCTTTGTTTGTGCCAAAAACTCATGTGCTGTGTGTTTGTTTTCTCATTTCATCCAAAAAAAACTCGGATAGATTTTTCGAAAAGATTGTTAGTAAATACTAAATTATTCAAATGCAAACCAAAGTGTGTAATCATTTTAAAATACTTCTCCACAATCTTTATTTGCCTCTAAAATTCAAGTTTTACGAGTTTGTTCGCTCATTTCATATAAAAATAACACGGCTAGATTTTTCGTAATGAATGATAGTAAATACTAAATTATTGAATGCAAACAAAAATTTGTATTCATTTTAAAATACTTCTCCACAATCTTTGTTTGCCCCTAAAACTCAAGTTTCACGTGTTTGTTTCGCTCTTTTAATATAAAAAAAACACGGCTAGATATTTCGTAAAGAATGATAGTAAATACTAAATTATTCAATGCAAACAAAAATTTGTATTCATTTTAAAATACTTCTCCACAATCTTTGTTTGCCCCTAAAACTCAAGTTTCACGCGTTTGTTTCGCTCTTTTAATATAAAAAAAACACGGCTAGATTTTTCGTAAAGATTGATAGTAAATACTAAATTATTCAATTGCAAACACAAATTTGTATTCATTTTAAAATACTTCCCCACAATCTTTGTTTGCCCCTAAAACTCAAGTTTCACGCGTTTGTTCGCCCATTTCATATAAAAATAACACGGCTAGATATTTCGTAAGGAACGATAGTAAATACTAAATTATTCGAATGCAAACCAAAATTTGTAATCATTTCAAAATATTTCTCCACAATCTTTGTTTGCCCCTAAAACTCATGTTTCCTGCGTTTGTTCACTCATTTCATATAAAAAAAGCACGGCCAGATTTTTCGGAAAGAATGATAGCAAATACTAAATTACTCGATTGCAAACAAAAATTTGTATTCGTTTTAAAGTACTTATCCACAATCTTCGTTTGTGCCAAAAACTCATGTCCCGTGCGTTCGTTTGCTCATTTCATCCAAAAAAAACTCGGATAGATTTTTCGTAAAGATTGTTAGTAAATAGTAAATTATTCAAATTCAAACCAAAATGTGTAATCATTTTAAAATACTTCTCCACAATCTTTGTTTGCCCCTAAAATTCAAGTTTTACGAGTTTGTTCGCTCATTTCATATAAAAATAACACGGCTAGATTTTTCGTAAAGAATGATAGTAAATACTAAATTATTGAATGCAAACAAAAATTTGTATTCATTTTAAAATACTTCTCCTCAATCTTTGTTTGCCCCTAAAACTCAAGTTTCACGCGTTTGTTTCACTCTTTTAATATAAAAATAACACGGCTAGATATTTCGTAAAGAATGATAGTAAATACTAAATTATTCGAATGCAAACCAAAATTTGTATTCATTTTAAAATACATATCCACAATCTTCGTTTGTGCCAAAAACTCATGTGCTGTGTGTTTGTTTGCTCATTTCGTCCAAAAAAAACTCGGATAGATTTTTCGTAAAGATTGCTAGTAAATACTCAATTATTCAATTGCATACAAAAATTTGTATTCATTTTAAAATACTTCCCCACAATCTTTGTTTGCCCTAAAATTCAAGTGTAACGCGTTTGTTCGCCAATTTCATATAAAAATAACATGGCTAGATATTTCGTAAACAACGATAGTAAATACTAAATTATTCGAATGCAAATCAAAATTTGTAATCATTTCAAAATATTTCTCCACAATCTATGTTTGCCCCTAAAACTCATGTTTCATGCGTTTGTTCACTCATTTCATATAAAAATAGCATGGCTAGATTCTTCTTAAAAAATGATAGTAAATACTAAATTATTCGAATGCAAACAAAAATTTGTATTCATTTTAAAATACTTATCCACAATCTTTATTTGCCCCTAAAACTCAAGTTTCACGCGTTTGTTTCGCTCATTTAATATAAAAATAACACGGCTAGATATTTCGTAAAGAATGATAGTAAATACAAAATTATTCGAATGCAAACAAAAATTTGTAATCATTTCAAAATATTTCTCCACAATCTTTGTTTGCCCCTAAAACTCATGATTCATGCGTTTGTTCACTCATTTCATATAAAAATAGCACGGCTAGATTTTTCGTAAAGAATGATAGTAAATACTAAATTATTCGAATGCAAACAAAAATTTGTATTCATTTTAAAATACTTATCCACAATCTTTGTTTGTGCCAAAAACTCATGTGCTGTGTGTTTGTTTTCTCATTTCATCCAAAAAAAACTCGGATAGATTTTTCGAAAAGATTGTTAGTAAATACTAAATTATTCAAATGCAAACCAAAGTGTGTAATCATTTTAAAATACTTCTCCACAATCTTTATTTGCCTCTAAAATTCAAGTTTTACGAGTTTGTTCGCTCATTTCATATAAAAATAACACGGCTAGATTTTTCGTAATGAATGATAGTAAATACTAAATTATTGAATGCAAACAAAAATTTGTATTCATTTTAAAATACTTCTCCACAATCTTTGTTTGCCCCTAAAACTCAAGTTTCACGCGTTTGTTTCGCTCTTTTAATATAAAAAAAACACGGCTAGATTTTTCGTAAAGATTGATAGTAAATACTAAATTATTCAATTGCAAACACAAATTTGTATTCATTTTAAAATACTTCCCCACAATCTTTGTTTGCCCCTAAAACTCAAGTTTCACGCGTTTGTTCGCCCATTTCATATAAAAATAACACGGCTAGATATTTCGTAAGGAACGATAGTAAATACTAAATTATTCGAATGCAAACCAAAATTTGTAATCATTTCAAAATATTTCTCCACAATCTTTGTTTGCCCCTAAAACTCATGTTTCCTGCGTTTGTTCACTCATTTCATATAAAAAAAGCACGGCCAGATTTTTCGGAAAGAATGATAGCAAATACTAAATTACTCGATTGCAAACAAAAATTTGTATTCGTTTTAAAGTACTTATCCACAATCTTCGTTTGTGCCAAAAACTCATGTCCCGTGCGTTCGTTTGCTCATTTCATCCAAAAAAAACTCGGATAGATTTTTCGTAAAGATTGTTAGTAAATAGTAAATTATTCAAATTCAAACCAAAATGTGTAATCATTTTAAAATACTTCTCCACAATCTTTGTTTGCCCCTAAAATTCAAGTTTTACGAGTTTGTTCGCTCATTTCATATAAAAATAACACGGCTAGATTTTTCGTAAAGAATGATAGTAAATACTAAATTATTGAATGCAAACAAAAATTTGTATTCATTTTAAAATACTTCTCCACAATCTTTGTTTGCCCCTAAAACTCAAGTTTCACGCGTTTGTTTCACTCTTTTAATATAAAAATAACACGGCTAGATATTTCGTAAAGAATGATAGTAAATACTAAATTATTCGAATGCAAACCAAAATTTGTATTCATTTTAAAATACATATCCACAATCTTCGTTTGTGCCAAAAACTCATGTGCTGTGTGTTTGTTTGCTCATTTCGTCCAAAAAAAACTCGGATAGATTTTTCGTAAAGATTGCTAGTAAATACTCAATTATTCAATTGCATACAAAAATTTGTATTCATTTTAAAATACTTCCCCACAATCTTTGTTTGCCCTAAAATTCAAGTGTAACGCGTTTGTTCGCCAATTTCATATAAAAATAACATGGCTAGATATTTCGTAAACAACGATAGTAAATACTAAATTATTCGAATGCAAATCAAAATTTGTAATCATTTCAAAATATTTCTCCACAATCTATGTTTGCCCCTAAAACTCCTGTTTCATGCGTTTGTTCACTCATTTCATATAAAAATAGCATGGCTAGATTCTTCTTAAAAAATGATAGTAAATACTAAATTATTCGAATGCAAACAAAAATTTGTATTCATTTTAAAATACTTATCCACAATCTTTATTTGCCCCTAAAACTCAAGTTTCACGCGTTTGTTTCGCTCATTTAATATAAAAATAACACGGCTAGATATTTCGTAAAGAATGATAGTAAATACAAAATTATTCGAATGCAAACAAAAATTTGTAATCATTTCAAAATATTTCTCCACAATCTTTGTTTGCCCCTAAAACTCATGATTCATGCGTTTGTTCACTCATTTCATATAAAAATAGCACGGCTAGATTTTTCGTAAAGAATGATAGTAAATACTAAATTATTCGAATGCAAACAAAAATTTGTATTCATTTTGAAATACTTATCCACAATCTTTGTTTGTGCCAAAAACTCATGTGCTGTGTGTTTGTTTTCTCATTTCATCCAAAAAAAACTCGGATAGATTTTTCGAAAAGATTGTTAGTAAATACTAAATTATTCAAATGCAAACCAAAGTGTGTAATCATTTTAAAATACTTCTCCACAATCTTTATTTGCCTCTAAAATTCAAGTTTTACGAGTTTGTTCGCTCATTTCATATAAAAATAACACGGCTAGATTTTTCGTAATGAATGATAGTAAGTACTAAATTATTGAATGCAAACAAAAATTTGTATTCATTTTAAAATACTTCTCCACAATCTTTGTTTGCCCCTAAAACTCAAGTTTCACGCGTTTGTTTCGCTCTTTTAATATAAAAAAAACACGGCTAGATATTTCGTAAAGAATGATAGTAAATACTAAATTATTGAATGCAAACAAAAATTTGTATTCATTTTAAAATACTTCTCCACAAACTTTGTTTGCCCCTAAAACTCAAGTTTCACGTGTTTGTTTCGCTCTTTTAATATAGAAATTACACGGCTAGATATTTCGTAAAGATTGATAGTAAATACTAAATTATTCGAATGAAAACAAAAATTTGTAATCCTTTCAAAATATTTCTCCACAATCTTTGTTTGCCCCTAAAACTCACGTTTCATGCGTTTGTTCACCCATTTCATATAAAAATAGCACGGCTAGATTTTTCGTAAAGAATGATAGTAAATACTAAATTATTCGAATGCAAACAAAAATTTGTATTCATTTTAAAAAACTTATCCACAATCTTCATTTGTGCCAAAAACTCATGTGTTGTGTGTTTGTTTGCTCATTTCGTCCAAAAAAAACTCGGATAGATTTTTCGTAAAAATTGATAGTAAATACTAAATTATTCAATTGCAAACAAAAATTTGTATTCATTTTAAAATACTTCCCCACAATCTTTGTTTGCCCCTAAAACTCAAGTTTCACGCGTTTGTTCGCCCATTTCATATAAAAATAACACGGCTAGATATTTCGTAAGGAACGATCGTAAATACTAAATTATTCGAATGCAAACGAAAATTTGAAATCATTTCAAAATATTTCTCCACAATCTTTGTTTGCCCCGAAAACTCTTGTTTCGTGCGTTTGTTCACTCATTTCATATAAAAAAAGCACGGCTAGATTTTTTCGGAAAGAATGATAGCAAATACTAAATTACTCGATAGCAAACAAAAATTTGTATTCGTTTTAAAGTACTTAACCACAATCTTCGTTTGTGCCAAAAACTCATGTGCCGTGCGTTCGTTTGCTCATTTCGTCCAAAAAAAACTCGGATAGATTTTTCGTAAAGATTGTTAGTTAATACTAAATTATTCAAATTCAAACCAAAATGTGTAATCATTTTAAAATACTTCTCCACAATCTTTGTTTGCCCCTAAAATTCAAGTTTTACGAGTTTGTTCGCTCATTTCATATAAAAATAACATGGCTAGATTTTTCGTAAAGAATGATAGTAAATACTAAATTATTGAATGCAAACAAAAATTCGTATTCATTTTAAAATACTTCCCCACAATCTTTGTTTGCCCATAAATCTCAAGTTTCACGCGTTTGTTTCGCTCTTTTAATATAAAAATAACACGGCTAGATATTTCGTAAAGAATGATAGTAAATACTAAATTATTCGAATGCAAACGAAAATTTGTAATCATTTCAAAATATTTCTCCACAATCTATGTTTGCCCCTAAAACTCATGTTTCATGCGTTTGTTCACTCATTTCATATAAAAATAGCATGGCTAGATTCTTTTTAAAGAATGATAGTAAATACTAAATTATTCGAATGCAAACAAAAATTTGTATTCATTTTAAAATACTTATCTACAATCTTTATTTGCCCCTAAATCTCAAGTTTCACGCGTTTGTTTCGCTCATTTAATATAAAAATAACACGGCTAGATATTTCGTAAAGAATGATAGTAAATACTAAATTATTCGAATGCAAACAAAAATTTGTAATCATTTCAAAATATTTCTCCACAATCTTTGTTTGCCCCTAAAACTCATGATTCATGCGTTTGTTCACTCATTTCATATAAAAATAGCACGGCTAGATTTTTCGTAAAGAATGATAGTAAATACAAAATTATACGAATGCAAAGAAAAATTTGTATTCATTTTAAAATACTTATCCACAATCTTTGTTTGTCCCAAAAACTTATGTGCTGTGTGTTTGTTTGCTCATTTCCTTCAAAAAAAACACGGATAGATTTTTCGAAAAGATTGTTAGTAAATATTAAATTATTCAAATGCAAACCAAAATGTGTAATCATTTTAAAATACTTCTCCACAATCTTTGTTTGCCCCTAAAACTCAAGTTTCATGCGTTTGTTCGCCCATTTCATATAAAAATAACACGGCTAGATATTTCGTAAGGAACGATAGTAAATACTAAATTATTCGAATGCAAACCAAAATTTGAAATCATTTCAAAATATTTCTCCACAATCTTCGTTTGCCCCGAAAACTCATGTTTCGTGCGTTTGTTCACTCATTTCATATAAAAAAAGCACGGCTAGATTTTTCGGAAAGAATGATAGCAAATACTAAATTACTCGATAGCAAACAAAAATTTGTATTCGTTTTAAAGTACTTATCCACAATCTTCGTTTGTGCCATAAACTCATGTGCCGTGCGTTCGTTTGCTCATTTCATCCAAAAAAAACTCGAATAGATTTTTCGTAAAGATTGTTTGTAAATACTAAATTATTCAAATTCAAACCAAAATGTGTAATCATTTTAAAATACTTCTCCACAACCTTTGTTTGCCCCTAAAATTCAAGTTTTACGAGTTTGTTCGCTCATTTCATATAAAAATAACATGGCTAGATTTTTCGTAAAGAATGATAGTAAATACTAAATTATTGAATGCAAACAAAAATTCGTATTCATTTTAAAATACTTCCCCACAATCTTTGTTTGCCCATAAATCTCAAGTTTCACGCGTTTGTTTCGCTCTTTTAATATAAAAATAACACGGCTAGATATTTCGTAAAGAATGATAGTAAATACTAAATTATTCGAATGCAAACGAAAATTTGTAATCATTTCAAAATATTTCTCCACAATCTATGTTTGCCCCTAAAACTCATGTTTCATGCGTTTGTTCACTCATTTCATATAAAAATAGCATGGCTAGATTCTTTTTAAAGAATGATAGTAAATACTAAATTATTCGAATGCAAACAAAAATTTGTATTCATTTTAAAATACTTATCTACAATCTTTATTTGCCCCTAAATCTCAAGTTTCACGCGTTTGTTTCGCTCATTTAATATAAAAATAACACGGCTAGATATTTCGTAAAGAATGATAGTAAATACTAAATTATTCGAATGCAAACAAAAATTTGTAATCATTTCAAAATATTTCTCCACAATCTTTGTTTGCCCCTAAAACTCATGATTCATGCGTTTGTTCACTCATTTCATATAAAAATAGCACGGCTAGATTTTTCGTAAAGAATGATAGTAAATACAAAATTATACGAATGCAAAGAAAAATTTGTATTCATTTTAAAATACTTATCCACAATCTTTGTTTGTCCCAAAAACTTATGTGCTGTGTGTTTGTTTGCTCATTTCCTTCAAAAAAAACACGGATAGATTTTTCGAAAAGATTGTTAGTAAATATTAAATTATTCAAATGCAAACCAAAATGTGTAATCATTTTAAAATACTTCTCCACAATCTTTGTTTGCCCCTAAAACTCAAGTTTCATGCGTTTGTTCGCCCATTTCATATAAAAATAACACGGCTAGATATTTCGTAAGGAACGATAGTAAATACTAAATTATTCGAATGCAAACCAAAATTTGAAATCATTTCAAAATATTTCTCCACAATCTTCGTTTGCCCCGAAAACTCATGTTTCGTGCGTTTGTTCACTCATTTCATATAAAAAAAGCACGGCTAGATTTTTCGGAAAGAATGATAGCAAATACTAAATTACTCGATAGCAAACAAAAATTTGTATTCGTTTTAAAGTACTTATCCACAATCTTCGTTTGTGCCATAAACTCATGTGCCGTGCGTTCGTTTGCTCATTTCATCCAAAAAAAACTCGAATAGATTTTTCGTAAAGATTGTTTGTAAATACTAAATTATTCAAATTCAAACCAAAATGTGTAATCATTTTAAAATACTTCTCCACAACCTTTGTTTGCCCCTAAAATTCAAGTTTTACGAGTTTGTTCGCTCATTTCATATAAAAATAACACGGCTAGATTTTTCGTAAAGAATGATAGTAAATACTAAATTATTGAATGCAAACAAAAATTTGTATTCATTTTAAAATACTTCTGCACAATCTTTGTTTGCCCCTAAAACTCAAGTTTCACGCGTTTGTTTCGCTCTTTTAATATAAAAAAAACACGGCTAGATATTTCATAAAGAATGATAGTAAATACTAAATTATTCGAATGCAAACAAATATTTGTATTCATTTTAAAATACTTATCCACAATCTTCGTTTGTGCCAAAAACTCGTGTGCTGTGTGTTTGTTTGCTCATTTCGTCCAAAAAAAACTCGGATAGATTTTTCGTAAAGATTGATAGTAAATATTAAATTATTCAATTGCAAACAAAAATTTGTATTCATTTTAAAATACTTCCCCACAATCTTTGTTTGCCCCTAAAACTCAAGTTTCACGCGTTTGTTCGCCCATTTCATATAAAAATAACACGGCTAGATATTTCGTAAACAACGATAGTAAATACTAAATTATTCGAATGCAAACCAAAATTCATAATCATTTCAAAATATTTCTCCACAATCTATGTTTGCCCCTAAAACTCATGTTTCATGCGTTTGTTCACTCATTTCATATAAAAATAGCAAGGCTAGATTCTTCTTAAAGAATGATAGTAAATACTAAATTATTCGAATGCAAACAAAAATTTGTATTCATTTTAAAATACTTATCTACAATCTTTATTTGCCCCTAAATCTCAAGTTTCACGCGTTTGTTTCGCTCATTTAATATAAAAATAACACGGCTAGATATTTCGTAAAGAATGATAGTAAATACAAAATTATTCGAATGCAAACAAAAATTTGTAATCATTTCAAAATATTTCTCCACAATCTTTGTTTGCCCCTAAAACTCATGATTCATGCGTTTGTTCACTCATTTCATATAAAAATAGCACGGCTAGATTTTTCGTAAAGAATGATAGTAAATACAAAATTATACGAATGCAAAGAAAAATTTGTATTCATTTTAAAATACTTATCCACAATCTTTGTTTGTCCCAAAAACTTATGTGCTGTGTGTTTGTTTGCTCATTTCATTCAAAAAAAACACGGATAGATTTTTCGAAAAGATTGTTAGTAAATACTAAATTATTCAAATGCAAACCAAAATGTGTAATCATTTTAAAATACTTCTCCACAATCTTTGTTTGCCCCTAAAACTCAAGTTTCATGCGTTTGTTCGCCCATTTCATATAAAAATAACACGGCTAGATATTTCGTAAGGAACGATAGTAAATACTAAATTATTCGAATGCAAACCAAAATTTGAAATCATTTCAAAATATTTTTCCACAATCTTCGTTTGCCCCGAAAACTCATGTTTCGTGCGTTTGTTCACTCATTTCATATAAAAAAAGCACGGCTAGATTTTTCGGAAAGAATGATAGCAAATACTAAATTACTCGATAGCAAACAAAAATTTGTATTCGTTTTAAAGTACTTATCCACAATCTTCGTTTGTGCCATAAACTCATGTGCCGTGCGTTCGTTTGCTCATTTCATCCAAAAAAAACTCGAATAGATTTTTCGTAAAGATTGTTTGTAAATACTAAATTATTCAAATTCAAACCAAAATGTGTAATCATTTTAAAATACTTCTCCACAACCATTGTTTGCCCCTAAAATTCAAGTTTTACGAGTTTGTTCGCTCATTTCATATAAAAATAACACGGCTAGATTTTTCGTAAAGAATGATAATAAATACTAAATTATTGAATGCAAACAAAAATTTGTATTCATTTTAAAATACTTCTCCACAATCTTTGTTTGCCCCTAAAACTCAAGTTTCACGCGTTTGTTTCGCTCTTTTAATATAAAAAAAACACGGCTAGATATTTCGTAAAGAATGATAGTAAATACTAAATTATTCGAATGCAAACCAAAATTTGTATTCATTTTAAAATACTTATCCACAATCTTCGTTTGTGCCAAAAACTCGTGTGCTGTGTGTTTGTTTGCTCATTTCGTCCAAAAAAAACTCGGATAGATTTTTCGTAAAGATTGATAGTAAATACTCAATTATTCAATTGCAAACAAAAATTTGTATTCATTTTAAAATACTTCCCCACAATCTTTGTTTGCCCCTAAAACTCAAGTTTCACGCGTTTGTTCGCCCATTTCATATAAAAATAACACGGCTAGATATTTCGTAAACAACGATAGTAAATACTAAATTATTCGAATGCAAACCAAAATTCGTAATCATTTCAAAATATTTCTCCACAATCTATGTTTGCCCCTAAAACTCATGTTTTATGCGTTTGTTCACTCATTTCATATAAAAATAGCAAGGCTAGATTCTTCTTAAAGAATGATAGTAAATACTAAATTATTCGAATGCAAACAAAAATTTGTATTCATTTTAAAATACTTATCCACAATCTTTGTTTGTGCCAAAAACTCATGTGCTGTGTGTTTGTTTGCTCATTTCATCCAAAAAAAACTCGGATAGATTTTTCGAAAAGATTGTTGGTAAATACTAAATTATGCAAATGCAAACCAAAATGTGTAATCATTTTAAAATACTTCTCCACAATCTTTGTTTGCCCCTAAAATTCATGTTTTACGAGTTTGTTCGCTCATTTCATATAAAAATAACACGGCTAGATTTTTCGTAAAGAATGATAGTATATACTAAATTATTGAATGCAAACCAAAATTTGTATTCATTTTAAAATACTTCTCCACAATCTTTGTTTGCCCCTAAAACTCAAGTTTCACGCGTTTGTTTCGCTCATTTAATATAAAAATTACACCGCTAGATATTTCGTAAAGATTGATAGTAAATACTAAATTATTCGAATGCAAACCAAAATTTGTAATCCTTTCAAAATATTTCTCCACAATCTTTGTTTGCCCCTAAAACTCACGTTTCATGCATTTGCTCACTCATTTCATATAAAAATAGCACGGCTAGATTTTTCGTAAAGAATGATAGTAAATACTAAATTATTCGAATGCAAACAAAAATTTGTATTCATTTTAAAAAACTTATCCACAATTTTCATTTGTACCAAAAACTCATGTGTTGTGTGTTTGTTTGCTCATTTCGTCCAAAAAAAACTCGGATAGATTTTTCGTAAAGATTGATAGTAAATACTAAATTATTCAATTGCAAACAAAAATTTGTATTCATTTTAAAATACTTCCCCACAATCTTTGTTTGCCCCTAAAACTCAAGTTTCACGCGTTTGTTCGCCCATTTCATATAAAAATAACACGGCTAGATATTTCGTAAGGAACGACAGTAAATACTAAATTATTCGAATGCAAACCAAAATTTGTAATCATTTCAAAATATTTCTCCACAATCTTTGTTTGCCCCTAAAACTCATGTTTCATGTGTTTGTTCACTCATTTCATATAAAAAAAGCACGGCTAGATTTTTCGGAAAAAATGATAGCAAATACTAAATTACTTGATAGCAAACAAAAATTTGTATTCGTTTAAAAGTACTTATCCACAATCTTCGTTTGTGCCAAAAACTCATGTGCCGTGCGTTCGTTTGCTCATTTCATCCAAAAAAAACAAGGATAGATTTTTCGTAAAGATTGTTAGTAAATACTAAATTATTCAAATGCAAACCAAAGTGTGTAATCATTTTAAAATACTTCTCCACAATCTTTATTTGCCTCTAAAATTCAAGTTTTACGAGTTTGTTCGCTCATTTCATATAAAAATAACACGGCTAGATTTTTCGTAATGAATGATAGTAAGTACTAAATTATTGAATGCAAACAAAAATTCATATTCATTTTAAAATACTTCTCCACAATCTTTGTTTGCCCCTAAAACTCAAGTTTCACGCGTTTGTTTCGCTCTTTTAATATAAAAATAACACGGCTAGATATTTCGTAAAGAATGATAGTAAATACTAAATTATTGAATGCAAACAAAAATTTGTATTCATTTTAAAATACTTATCCACAATCTTCGTTTGTGCCAAAAACTCAAGTTTCACGTGTTTGTTTCGCTCTTTTAATATAGAAATTACACGGCTAGATATTTCGTAAAGATTGATAGTAAATACTAAATTATTCGAATGAAAACAAAAATTTGTAATCCTTTCAAAATATTTCTCCACAATCTTTGTTTGCCCCTAAAACTCACGTTTCATGCGTTTGTTCACCCATTTCATATAAAAATAGCACGGCTAGATTTTTCGTAAAGAATGATAGTAAATACTAAATTATTCGAATGCAAACAAAAATTTGTATTCATTTTAAAAAACTTATCCACAATCTTCATTTGTGCCAAAAACTCATGTGTTGTGTGTTTGTTTGCTCATTTCGTCCAAAAAAAACTCGGATAGATTTTTCGTAAAAATTGATAGTAAATACTAAATTATTCAATTGCAAACAAAAATTTGTATTCATTTTAAAATACTTCCCCACAATCTTTGTTTGCCCCTAAAACTCAAGTTTCACGCGTTTGTTCGCCCATTTCATATAAAAATAACACGGCTAGATATTTCGTAAGGAACGATCGTAAATACTAAATTATTCGAATGCAAACGAAAATTTGAAATCATTTCAAAATATTTCTCCACAATCTTTGTTTGCCCCGAAAACTCTTGTTTCGTGCGTTTGTTCACTCATTTCATATAAAAAAAGCACGGCTAGATTTTTCGGAAAGAATGATAGCAAATACTAAATTACTCGATAGCAAACAAAAATTTGTATTCGTTTTAAAGTACTTAACCACAATCTTCGTTTGTGCCAAAAACTCATGTGCCGTGCGTTCGTTTGCTCATTTCGTCCAAAAAAAACTCGGATAGATTTTTCGTAAAGATTGTTAGTTAATACTAAATTATTCAAATTCAAACCAAAATGTGTAATCATTTTAAAATACTTCTCCACAATCTTTGTTTGCCCCTAAAATTCAAGTTTTACGAGTTTGTTCGCTCATTTCATATAAAAATAACATGGCTAGATTTTTCGTAAAGAATGATAGTAAATACTAAATTATTGAATGCAAACAAAAATTCGTATTCATTTTAAAATACTTCCCCACAATCTTTGTTTGCCCATAAATCTCAAGTTTCACGCGTTTGTTTCGCTCTTTTAATATAAAAATAACACGGCTAGATATTTCGTAAAGAATGATAGTAAATACTAAATTATTCGAATGCAAACGAAAATTTGTAATCATTTCAAAATATTTCTCCACAATCTATGTTTGCCCCTAAAACTCATGTTTCATGCGTTTGTTCACTCATTTCAAATAAAAATAGCATGGCTAGATTCTTTTTAAAGAATGATAGTAAATACTAAATTATTCGAATGCAAACAAAAATTTGTATTCATTTTAAAATACTTATCTACAATCTTTATTTGCCCCTAAATCTCAAGTTTCACGCGTTTGTTTCGCTCATTTAATATAAAAATAACACGGCTAGATATTTCGTAAAGAATGATAGTAAATACTAAATTATTCGAATGCAAACAAAAATTTGTAATCATTTCAAAATATTTCTCCACAATCTTTGTTTGCCCCTAAAACTCATGATTCATGCGTTTGTTCACTCATTTCATATAAAAATAGCACGGCTAGATTTTTCGTAAAGAATGATAGTAAATACAAAATTATACGAATGCAAAGAAAAAATTGTATTCATTTTAAAATACTTATCCACAATCTTTGTTTGTCCCAAAAACTTATGTGCTGTGTGTTTGTTTGCTCATTTCCTTCAAAAAAAACACGGATAGATTTTTCGAAAAGATTGTTAGTAAATATTAAATTATTCAAATGCAAACCAAAATGTGTAATCATTTTAAAATACTTCTCCACAATCTTTGTTTGCCCCTAAAACTCAAGTTTCATGCGTTTGTTCGCCCATTTCATATAAAAATAACACGGCTAGATATTTCGTAAGGAACGATAGTAAATACTAAATTATTCGAATGCAAACCAAAATTTGAAATCATTTCAAAATATTTCTCCACAATCTTCGTTTGCCCCGAAAACTCATGTTTCGTGCGTTTGTTCACTCATTTCATATAAAAAAAGCACGGCTAGATTTTTCGGAAAGAATGATAGCAAATACTAAATTACTCGATAGCAAACAAAAATTTGTATTCGTTTTAAAGTACTTATCCACAATCTTCGTTTGTGCCATAAACTCATGTGCCGTGCGTTCGTTTGCTTATTTCATCCAAAAAAAACTCGAATAGATTTTTCGTAAAGATTGTTTGTAAATACTAAATTATTCAAATTCAAACCAAAATGTGTAATCATTTTAAAATACTTCTCCACAACCTTTGTTTGCCCCTAAAATTCAAGTTTTACGAGTTTGTTCGCTCATTTCATATAAAAATAACACGGCTAGATTTTTCGTAAAGAATGATAGTAAATACTAAATTATTGAATGCAAACAAAAATTTGTATTCATTTTAAAATACTTCTGCACAATCTTTGTTTGCCCCTAAAACTCAAGTTTCACGCGTTTGTTTCGCTCTTTTAATATAAAAAAAACACGGCTAGATATTTCATAAAGAATGATAGTAAATACTAAATTATTCGAATGCAAACAAATATTTGTATTCATTTTAAAATACTTATCCACAATCTTCGTTTGTGCCAAAAACTCGTGTGCTGTGTGTTTGTTTGCTCATTTCGTCCAAAAAAAACTCGGATAGATTTTTCGTAAAGATTGATAGTAAATATTAAATTATTCAATTGCAAACAAAAATTTGTATTCATTTTAAAATACTTCC
This sequence comes from Juncus inflexus, assembly GCA_024447665.1. Taxonomy (NCBI): domain Eukaryota; kingdom Viridiplantae; phylum Streptophyta; class Magnoliopsida; order Poales; family Juncaceae; genus Juncus; species Juncus inflexus. The sequence continues at coordinate 276,308 of JAJHPC010000003.1, forward strand.
CCACAATCTTTGTTTGCCCCTAAAACTCAAGTTTCACGCGTTTGTTCGCCCATTTCATATAAAAATAACACGGCTAGATATTTCGTAAACAACGATAGTAAATACTAAATTATTCGAATGCAAACCAAAATTCATAATCATTTCAAAATATTTCTCCACAATCTATGTTTGCCCCTAAAACTCATGTTTCATGCGTTTGTTCACTCATTTCATATAAAAATAGCAAGGCTAGATTCTTCTTAAAGAATGATAGTAAATACTAAATTATTCGAATGCAAACAAAAATTTGTATTCATTTTAAAATACTTATCTACAATCTTTATTTGCCCCTAAATCTCAAGTTTCACGCGTTTGTTTCGCTCATTTAATATAAAAATAACACGGCTAGATATTTCGTAAAGAATGATAGTAAATACAAAATTATTCGAATGCAAACAAAAATTTGTAATCATTTCAAAATATTTCTCCACAATCTTTGTTTGCCCCAAAAACTCATGATTCATGCGTTTGTTCACTCATTTCATATAAAAATAGCACGGCTAGATTTTTCGTAAAGAATGATAGTAAATACAAAATTATACGAATGCAAAGAAAAATTTGTATTCATTTTAAAATACTTATCCACAATCTTTGTTTGTCCCAAAAACTTATGTGCTGTGTGTTTGTTTGCTCATTTCATTCAAAAAAAACACGGATAGATTTTTCGAAAAGATTGTTAGTAAATACTAAATTATTCAAATGCAAACCAAAATGTGTAATCATTTTAAAATACTTCTCCACAATCTTTGTTTGCCCCTAAAACTCAAGTTTCATGCGTTTGTTCGCCCATTTCATATAAAAATAACACGGCTAGATATTTCGTAAGGAACGATAGTAAATACTAAATTATTCGAATGCAAACCAAAATTTGAAATCATTTCAAAATATTTTTCCACAATCTTCGTTTGCCCCGAAAACTCATGTTTCGTGCGTTTGTTCACTCATTTCATATAAAAAAGCACGGCTAGATTTTTCGGAAAGAATGATAGCAAATACTAAATTACTCGATAGCAAACAAAAATTTGTATTCGTTTTAAAGTACTTATCCACAATCTTCGTTTGTGCCATAAACTCATGTGCCGTGCGTTCGTTTGCTCATTTCATCCAAAAAAAACTCGAATAGATTTTTCGTAAAGATTGTTTGTAAATACTAAATTATTCAAATTCAAACCAAAATGTGTAATCATTTTAAAATACTTCTCCACAACAATTGTTTGCCCCTAAAATTCAAGTTTTACGAGTTTGTTCGCTCATTTCATATAAAAATAACACGGCTAGATTTTTCGTAAAGAATGATAATAAATACTAAATTATTGAATGCAAACAAAAATTTGTATTCATTTTAAAATACTTCTCCACAATCTTTGTTTGCCCCTAAAACTCAAGTTTCACGCGTTTGTTTCGCTCTTTTAATATAAAAAAAACACGGCTAGATATTTCGTAAAGAATGATAGTAAATACTAAATTATTCGAATGCAAACCAAAATTTGTATTCATTTTAAAATACTTATCCACAATCTTCGTTTGTGCCAAAAACTCGTGTGCTGTGTGTTTGTTTGCTCATTTCGTCCAAAAAAAACTCGGATAGATTTTTCGTAAAGATTGATAGTAAATACTCAATTATTCAATTGCAAACAAAAATTTGTATTCATTTTAAAATACTTCCCCACAATCTTTGTTTGCCCCTAAAACTCAAGTTTCACGCGTTTGTTCGCCCATTTCATATAAAAATAACACGGCTAGATATTTCGTAAACAACGATAGTAAATACTAAATTATTCGAATGCAAACCAAAATTCGTAATCATTTCAAAATATTTCTCCACAATCTATGTTTGCCCCTAAAACTCATGTTTTATGCGTTTGTTCACTCATTTCATATAAAAATAGCAAGGCTAGATTCTTCTTAAAGAATGATAGTAAATACTAAATTATTCGAATGCAAACAAAAATTTGTATTCATTTTAAAATACTTATCCACAATCTTTGTTTGTGCCAAAAACTCATGTGCTGTGTGTTTGTTTGCTCATTTCATCCAAAAAAAACTCGGATAGATTTTTCGAAAAGATTGTTGGTAAATACTAAATTATGCAAATGCAAACCAAAATGTGTAATCATTTTAAAATACTTCTCCACAATCTTTGTTTGCCCCTAAAATTCATGTTTTACGAGTTTGTTCGCTCATTTCATATAAAAATAACACGGCTAGATTTTTCGTAAAGAATGATAGTAAATACTAAATTATTGAATGCAAACCAAAATTTGTATTCATTTTAAAATACTTCTCCACAATCTTTGTTTGCCCCTAAAACTCAAGTTTCACGCGTTTGTTTCGCTCATTTAATATAAAAATTACACCGCTAGATATTTCGTAAAGATTGATAGTAAATACTAAATTATTCGAATGCAAACCAAAATTTGTAATCCTTTCAAAATATTTCTCCACAATCTTTGTTTGCCCCTAAAACTCACGTTTCATGCATTTGCTCACTCATTTCATATAAAAATAGCACGGCTAGATTTTTCGTAAAGAATGATAGTAAATACTAAATTATTCGAATGCAAACAAAAATTTGTATTCATTTTAAAAAACTTATCCACAATTTTCATTTGTACCAAAAACTCATGTGTTGTGTGTTTGTTTGCTCATTTCGTCAAAAAAAACTCGGATAGATTTTTCGTAAAGATTGATAGTAAATACTAAATTATTCAATTGCAAACAAAAATTTGTATTCATTTTAAAATACTTCCCCACAATCTTTGTTTGCCCCTAAAACTCAAGTTTCACGCGTTTGTTCGCCCATTTCATATAAAAATAACACGGCTAGATATTTCGTAAGGAACGACAGTAAATACTAAATTATTCGAATGCAAACCAAAATTTGTAATCATTTCAAAATATTTCTCCACAATCTTTGTTTGCCCCTAAAACTCATGTTTCATGTGTTTGTTCACTCATTTCATATAAAAAAGCACGGCTAGATTTTTCGGAAAAAATGATAGCAAATACTAAATTACTTGATAGCAAACAAAAATTTGTATTCGTTTAAAAGTACTTATCCACAATCTTCGTTTGTGCCAAAAACTCATTCGCCGTGCGTTCGTTTGCTCATTTCATCCAAAAAAAACTAGGATAGATTTTTCGTAAAGATTGTTAGTAAATACTAAATTATTCAAATTCAAACCAAAATGTGTAATCATTTTAAAATACTTCTCCACAATCTTTGTTTGCCCCTAAAATTCAAGTTTTACGAGTTTGTTCGCTCATTTCATATAAAAATAACACGGCTAGATTTTTCGTAAAGAATGATAGTAAATACTAAATTATTGAATGCAAACAAAAATTCATATTCATTTTAAAATACTTCTCCACAATCTTTGTTTGCCCCTAAAACTCAAGTTTCACGCGTTTGTTTCGCTCTTTTAATATAAAAATAACACGGCTAGATATTTCGTAAAGAATGATAGTAAATACTAAATTATTCGAATGTAAACCAAAATTTGTATTCATTTTAAAATACTTATCCACAATCTTCGTTTGTGCCAAAAACTCATCTCGTTGAGTGTTTGTTTGCTCATTTCGTCCAAAAAAAACTCGAATAGATTTTTCGTAAAGATTGATAGTAAATACTCAATGATTCAATTGCAAACAAAAATTTGTATTCATTTTAAAATACTTCCCCACAATCTTTGTTTGCCCCTAAAACTCAAGTTTCACGCGTTTGTTCGCCCATTTCATATAAAAATAACACGGCTAGATATTTCGTAAACAACGATAGTAAATACTAAATTATTCGAATGCAAACCAAAATTCATAATCATTTCAAAATATTTCTCCACAATCTATGTTTGCCCCTAAAACTCATGTTTCATGCGTTTGTTCACTCATTTCATATAAAAATAGCAAGGCTAGATTCTTCTTAAAGAATGATAGTAAATACTAAATTATTCGAATGCAAACAAAAATTTGTATTCATTTTAAAATACTTATCTACAATCTTTATTTGCCCCTAAATCTCAAGTTTCACGCGTTTGTTTCGCTCATTTAATATAAAAATAACACGGCTAGATATTTCGTAAAGAATGATAGTAAATACAAAATTGTTCGAATGCAAACAAAAATTTGTAATCATTTCAAAATATTTCTCCACAATCTTTGTTTGCCCCTAAAACTCATGATTCATGCGTTTGTTCACTCATTTCATATAAAAATAGCACGGCTAGATTTTTCGTAAAGAATGATAGTAAATACAAAATTATACGAATGCAAAGAAAAATTTGTATTCATTTTAAAATACTTATCCACAATCTTTGTTTGTCCCAAAAACTTATGTGCTGTGTGTTTGTTTGCTCATTTCATTCAAAAAAAACACGGATAGATTTTTCGAAAAGATTGTTAGTAAATACTAAATTATTCAAATGCAAACCAAAATGTGTAATCATTTTAAAATACTTCTCCACAATCTTTGTTTGCCCCTAAAACTCAAGTTTCATGCGTTTGTTCGCCCATTTCATATAAAAATAACACGGCTAGATATTTCGTAAGGAACGATAGTAAATACTAAATTATTCGAATGCCAACCAAAATTTGAAATCATTTCAAAATATTTTTCCACAATCTTCGTTTGCCCCGAAAACTCATGTTTCGTGCGTTTGTTCACTCATTTCATATAAAAAAAGCACGGCTAGATTTTTCGGAAAGAATGATAGCAAATACTAAATTACTCGATAGCAAACAAAAATTTGTATTCGTTTTAAAGTACTTATCCACAATCTTCGTTTGTGCCATAAACTCATGTGCCGTGCGTTCGTTTGCTCATTTCATCCAAAAAAAACTCGAATAGATTTTTCGTAAAGATTGTTTGTAAATACTAAATTATTCAAATTCAAACCAAAATGTGTAATCATTTTAAAATACTTCTCCACAACCATTGTTTGCCCCTAAAATTCAAGTTTTACGAGTTTGTTCGCTCATTTCATATAAAAATAACACGGCTAGATTTTTCGTAAAGAATGATAATAAATACTAAATTATTGAATGCAAACAAAAATTTGTATTCATTTTAAAATACTTCTGCACAATCTTTGTTTGCCCCTAAAACTCAAGTTTCACGCGTTTGTTTCGCTCTTTTAATATAAAAAAAACACGGCTAGATATTTCGTAAAGAATGATAGTAAATACTAAATTATTCGAATGCAAACCAAAATTTGTATTCATTTTAAAATACTTATCCACAATCTTCGTTTGTGCCAAAAACTCGTGTGCTGTGTGTTTGTTTGCTCATTTCGTCCAAAAAAAACTCGGATAGATTTTTCGTAAAGATTGATAGTAAATACTCAATTATTCAATTGCAAACAAAAATTTGTATTCATTTTAAAATACTTCCCCACAATCTTTGTTTGCCCCTAAAACTCAAGTTTCACGCGTTTGTTCGCCCATTTCATATAAAAATAACACGGCTAGATATTTCGTAAACAACGATAGTAAATACTAAATTATTCGAATGCAAACCAAAATTCGTAATCATTTCAAAATATTTCTCCACAATCTATGTTTGCCCCTAAAACTCATGTTTTATGCGTTTGTTCACTCATTTCATATAAAAATAGCAAGGCTAGATTCTTCTTAAAGAATGATAGTAAATACTAAATTATTCGAATGCAAACAAAAATTTGTATTCATTTTAAAATACTTATCCACAATCTTTGTTTGTGCCAAAAACTCATGTGCTGTGTGTTTGTTTGCTCATTTCATCCAACAAAAACTCGGATAGATTTTTCGAAAAGATTGTTGGTAAATACTAAATTATGCAAATGCAAACCAAAATGTGTAATCATTTTAAAATACTTCTCCACAATCTTTGTTTGCCCCTAAAATTCATGTTTTACGAGTTTGTTCGCTCATTTCATATAAAAATAACACGGCTAGATTTTTCGTAAAGAATGATAGTAAATACTAAATTATTGAATGCAAACCAAAATTTGTATTCATTTTAAAATACTTCTCCACAATCTTTGTTTGCCCCTAAAACTCAAGTTTCACGCGTTTGTTTCGCTCATTTAATATAAAAATTACACCGCTAGATATTTCGTAAAGATTGATAGTAAATACTAAATTATTCGAATGCAAACCAAAATTTGTAATCCTTTCAAAATATTTCTCCACAATCTTTGTTTGCCCCTAAAACTCACGTTTCATGCATTTGCTCACTCATTTCATATAAAAATAGCACGGCTAGATTTTTCGTAAAGAATGATAGTAAATACTAAATTATTCGAATGCAAACAAAAATTTGTATTCATTTTAAAAAACTTATCCACAATCTTCATTTGTACCAAAAACTCATGTGTTGTGTGTTTGTTTGCTCATTTCGTCCAAAAAAAACTCGGATAGATTTTTCGTAAAGATTGATAGTAAATACTAAATTATTCAATTGCAAACAAAAATTTGTATTCATTTTAAAATACTTCCCCACAATCTTTGTTTGCCCCTAAAACTCAAGTTTCACGCGTTTGTTCGCCCATTTCATATAAAAATAACACGGCTAGATATTTCGTAAGGAACGACAGTAAATACTAAATTATTCGAATGCAAACCAAAATTTGTAATCATTTCAAAATATTTCTCCACAATCTTTGTTTGCCCCGAAAACTCATGTTTCATGTGTTTGTTCACTCATTTCATATAAAAAAAGCACGGCTAGATTTTTCGGAAAAAATGATAGCAAATACTAAATTACTTGATAGCAAACAAAAATTTGTATTCGTTTAAAAGTACTTATCCACAATCTTCGTTTGTGCCAAAAACTCATGTGCCGTGCGTTCGTTTGCTCATTTCATCCAAAAAAAACTAGGATAGATTTTTCGTAAAGATTGTTAGTAAATACTAAATTATTCAAATTCAAACCAAAATGTGTAATCATTTTAAAATACTTCTCCACAATCTTTGTTTGCCCCTAAAATTCAAGTTTTACGAGTTTTTTCGCTCATTTCATATAAAAATAACACGGCTAGATTTTTCGTAAAGAATGATAGTAAATACTAAATTATTGAATGCAAACAAAAATTCATATTCATTTTAAAATACTTCTCCACAATCTTTGTTTGCCCCTAAAACTCAAGTTTCACGCGTTTGTTTCGCTCTTTTAATATAAAAATAACACGGCTAGATATTTCGTAAAGAATGATAGTAAATACTAAATTATTCGAATGTAAACCAAAATTTGTATTCATTTTAAAATACTTATCCACAATCTTCGTTTGTGCCAAAAACTCATCTGCTGTGTGTTTGTTTGCTCATTTCGTCCAAAAAAAACTCGAATAGATTTTTCGTAAAGATTGATAGTAAATACTCAATGATTCAATTGCAAACAAAAATTTGTATTCATTTTAAAATACTTCCCCACAATCTTTGTTTGCCCCTAAAACTCAAGTTTCACGCGTTTGTTCGCCCATTTCATATAAAAATAACACGGCTAGATATTTCGTAAACAACGATAGTAAATACTAAATTATTCGAATGCAAACCAAAATTCGTAATCATTTCAAAATATTTCTCCACAATCTATGTTTGCCCCTAAAACTCATGTTTCATGCGTTTGTTCACTCATTTCATATAAAAATAGCAAGGCTAGATTCTTCTTAAAGAATGATAGTAAATACTAAATTATTCCAATGCAAACAAAAATTTGTATTCATTTTAAAATACTTATCCACAATCTTTATTTGCCCCTAAAACTCAAGTTTCACACGTTTGTTTCGCTCATTTAATATAAAAATAACACGGCTAGATATTTCGTAAAGAATGATAGTAAATACAAAATTATTCGAATGCAAACAAAAAATTGTAATCATTTCAAAATATTTCTCCACAATCTATGTTTGCCCCTAAAACTCATGTTTCATGCGTTTGTTCACTCATTTCATATAAAAATAGCAAGGCTAGATTCTTCTTAAAGAATGATAGTAAATACTAAATTATTGAATGCAAACAAAAATTCGTATTCATTTTAAAATACTTCTCCACAATCTTTGTTTGCCCCTAAAACTCAAGTTTCACGCGTTTGTTTCGCTCTTTTAATATAAAAATAACACGGCTAGATATTTCGTAAAGAATGATAGTAAATACTAAATTATTCGAATGCAAACCAAAATTTGTATTCATTTTAAAATACTTATCCACAATCTTCGTTTGTGCCAAAAACTCATGTGCTGTGTGTTTGTTTGCTTATTTCGTCCAAAAAAAACTCGGATAGATTTTTCGTAAAGATTGATAGTAAATACTCAATTATTCAATTGCAAACAAAAATTTGTATTCATTTTAAAATACTTCCCCACAATCTTTGTTTGCCCCTAAAACTCAAGTTTCACGCGTTTGTTCGCCCATTGCATATAAAAATAACACGGCTAGATTTTTCGTAAACAACGATGGTAAATACTAAATTATTCGAATGCAAACCAAAATTCGTAATCATTTCAAAATAATTCTCCACAATCTATGTTTGCCCCTAAAACTCATGTTTCATGCGTTTGTTCACTCATTTCATATAAAAATAACACGGCTAGATTTTTCGTAAAGAATGATAGTAAATACTAAATTATTGAATGCAAACAAAAATTCGTATTCATTTTAAAATACTTCTCCACAATCTTTGTTTGCCCCTAAAACTCAAGTTTCACGCGTTTGTTTCGCTCTTTTAATATAAAAATAACACGGCTAGATATTTCGTAAAGAATGATAGTAAATACTAAATTATTCGAATGCAAACCAAAATTTGTATTCATTTTAAAATACTTATCCACAATCTTTGTTTGCCCCTAAAATTCAAGTTTTACGAGTTTGTTCGCTCATTTCATATAAAAATCACACGGCTAGATTTTTCGTAAATAATGATAGTAAATACTAAATTATTGAATGCAAACAAAAATTTGTATTCATTTTAAAATACTTCTCCACAATCTTTGTTTGCTCCTAAAACTCAAGTTTCACGCGTTTGTTTCGCTCTTTTAATATAAAAATTACACGGCTAGATATTTCGTAAAGATTGATAGTAAATACTAAATTATTCGAATGCAAACCAAAATTTGTAATCCTTTCAAAATATTTCTCCACAATCTTTGTTTGCCACTAAAACTCACGTTTCATGCGTTTGCTCACCCATTTCATATAAAAATAGCACGGCTAGTTTTTTCGTAAAGAATGATAGTAAATACTAAATTATTCGAAAGCAAACAAAAATTTGTATTCATTTTAAAAAACTTATCAACAATCTTCATTTGTACCAAAAACTCATGTGTTGTGTGTTTGTTTGCTCATTTCGTCCAAAAAAAACTCGGATAGATTTTTCGTAAAGATTGATAGTAAATATTAAATTATTCAATTGCAAACAAAAATTTGTATTCATTTTAAAATACTTTCCCACAATCTTTGTTTGCCCCTAAAACTCAAGTTTCACGCGTTTGTTCGCCCATTTCATATAAAAATAACACGGCTAGATATTTCGTCGTCAGAACGATAGTAAATACTAAATTATTCGAATGCAAACCAAAATTTGTAATCATTTCAAAATATTTCTCCACAATCTTTGTTTGCCCCTAAAACTCATGTTTCGTGCGTTTGTTCACTCATTTCATACAAAAAAAGCACGGCTAGATTTTTCGGAAAAAATGATAGCAAATACTAAATTACTTGATAGCAAACAAAAATTTGTATTCGTTTTAAATCACTTATCCACAATCTTCGTTTGTGCCAAAAACTCATATGCCGTGCGTTCGTTTGCTCATTTCATCCAAAAAAAACTAGGATAGATTTTTCGTAAAGATTGTTAGTAAATACTAGATTATTCAAATTCAAACCAAAATGTGTAATCATTTTAAAATACTTCTCCACAATCTTTGTTTGCCCCTAAAATTCAAGTTTTACGAGTTTGTACGCTCATTTCATATAAAAATAACACGGCTAGATTTTTCGTAAAGAATGATAGTAAATACTAAATTATTGAATGCAAACAAAAATTCATATTCATTTTAAAATACTTCTCCACAATCTTTGTTTGCCCCTAAAACTCAAGTTTCACGCGTTTGTTTCGCTCTTTTAATATCAAAATAACACGGCTAGATATTTCGTAAATAATGATAGTAAATACTAAATTATTCGAATGTAAACCAAAATTTGTATTCATTTTAAAATACTTATCCACAATCTTCGTTTGTGCCAAAAACTCATGTGCCGTGCGTTCGTTTGCTCATTTCATCCAAAAAAAACTAGGATAGATTTTTCGTAAAGATTGTTAGTAAATACTAGATTATTCAAATTCAAACCAAAATGTGTAATCATTTTAAAATACTTCTCCACAATCTTTGTTTGCCCCTAAAATTCAAGTTTTACGAGTTTGTACGCTCATTTCATATAAAAATAACACGGCTAGATTTTTCGTAAAGAATGATAGTAAATACTAAATTATTGAATGCAAACAAAAATTCATATTCATTTTAAAATAAATCTCCACAATCTTTGTTTGCCCCTAAAACTCAAGTTTCACGCGTTTGTTTCGCTCTTTTAATATCAAAATAACACGGCTAGATATTTCGTAAATAATGATAGTAAATACTAAATTATTCGAATGTAAACCAAAATTTGTATTCATTTTAAAATACTTATCCACAATCTTCGTTTGTGCCAAAAACTCATCTGCTGTGTGTTTGTTTGCTCATTTCGTCCAAAAAAAACTCGAATAGATTTTTCGTAAAGATTGATAGTAAATACTCAATTATTCAATTGCAAACAAAAATTTGTATTCATTTTAAAATACTTCCCCACAATCTTTGTTTGCCCCTAAAACTCAAGTTTCACGCGTTCGTTTGCCCATTTCATATAAAAATAACACGGCTAGATATTTCGTAAACAACGATAGTAACTACTAATTTATTCGAATGCAAACCAAAATTCGTAATCATTTCAAAATATTTCTCCACAATCTATGTTTGCCCCTAAAACTCATGTTTCATGCGTTTGTTCACTCATTTCATATAAAAATAGCATGGCTAGATTCTTCTTAAAGAATGATAGTAAATACTAAATTATTCGAATGCAAACAAAAATTTGTATTCATTTTGAAATACTTATCCACAATCTTTATTTGCCCCTAAAACTCAAGTTTCACGCGTTTGTTTCGCTCATTTAATATAAAAATAACACGGCTAGATATTTCGTAAAGAATGATAGTAAATACAAAATTATTCGAATGCAAACAAAAATTTGTAATCATTTCAAAATATTTCTCCACAATCTTTGTTTGCCCCTAAAACTCATGATTCATGCGTTTGTTCACTCATTTCATATAAAAATAGCACGGCTAGATTTTTCGTAAAGAATGATAGTAAATACTAAATTATTCGAATGCAAACAAAAATTTGTATTCATTTTAAAATACTTATCCACAATCTTTATTTGTCCCAAAAACTCAAGTTTCACGCGTTTGTTTCGCTCTTTTATTATAAAAATAACACGGCTAGATATTTCGTAAAGAATGATAGTAAATACTAAATTATTCGAATGCAAACCAAAATTTGTATTCATTTTAAAATACTTATCCACAATCTTTGTTTGTGCCAAAAACTCATGTGCTGTGTGTTTGTTTGCTCATTTCATCCAAAAAAAACTCGGATAGATTTTTCGAAAAGATTATTAGTAAATACTAAATTATTCAAATGCAAACCAAAATGTGTAATCATTTTAAAATACTTCTCCACAATCTTTGTTTGCCCCTAAAATTCAAGTTTTACGAGTTTGTTCGCTCATTTCATATAAAAATCACACGGCTAGATTTTTCGTAAATAATGATAGTAAATACTAAATTATTGAATGCAAACAAAAATTTGTATTCATTTTAAAATACTTCTCCACAATCTTTGTTTGCTCCTAAAACTCAAGTTTCACGCGTTTGTTTCGCTCTTTTAATATAAAAATTACACGGCTAGATATTTCGTAAAGATTGATAGTAAATACTAAATTATTCGAATGCAAACCAAAATTTGTAATCCTTTCAAAATATTTCTCCACAATCTTTGTTTGCCACTAAAACTCACGTTTCATGCGTTTGCTCACCCATTTCATATAAAAATAGCACGGCTAGTTTTTTCGTAAAGAATGATAGTAAATACTAAATTATTCGAAAGCAAACAAAAATTTGTATTCATTTTAAAAAACTTATCAACAATCTTCATTTGTACCAAAAACTCATGTGTTGTGTGTTTGTTTGCTCATTTCGTCCAAAAAAAACTCGGATAGATTTTTCGTAAAGATTGATAGTAAATACTAAATTATTCAATTGCAAACAAAAATTTGTATTCATTTTAAAATACTTTCCCACAATCTTTGTTTGCCCCTAAAACTCAAGTTTCACGCGTTTGTTCGCCCATTTCATATAAAAATAACACGGCTAGATATTTCGTCAGGAACGATAGTAAATACTAAATTATTCGAATGCAAACCAAAATTTGTAATCATTTCAAAATATTTCTCCACAATCTTTGTTTGCCCCTAAAACTCATGTTTCGTGCGTTTGTTCACTCATTTCATACAAAAAAAGCACGGCTAGATTTTTCGGAAAAAATGATAGCAAATACTAAATTACTTGATAGCAAACAAAAATTTGTATTCGTTTTAAATCACTTATCCACAATCTTCGTTTGTGCCAAAAACTCATATGCCGTGCGTTCGTTTGCTCATTTCTTCCAAAAAAAACTAGGATAGATTTTTCGTAAAGATTGTTAGTAAATACTAGATTATTCAAATTCAAACCAAAATGTGTAATCATTTTAAAATACTTCTCCACAATCTTTGTTTGCCCCTAAAATTCAAGTTTTACGAGTTTGTACGCTCATTTCATATAAAAATAACACGGCTAGATTTTTCGTAAAGAATGATAGTAAATACTAAATTATTGAATGCAAACAAAAATTCATATTCATTTTAAAATACTTCTCCACAATCTTTGTTTGCCCCTAAAACTCAAGTTTCACGCGTTTGTTTCGCTCTTTTAATATCAAAATAACACGGCTAGATATTTCGTAAATAATGATAGTAAATACTAAATTATTCGAATGTAAACCAAAATTTGTATTCATTTTAAAATACTTATCCACAATCTTCGTTTGTGCCAAAAACTCATGTGCCGTGCGTTCGTTTGCTCATTTCATCCAAAAAAAACTAGGATAGATTTTTCGTAAAGATTGTTAGTAAATACTAGATTATTCAAATTCAAACCAAAATGTGTAATCATTTTAAAATACTTCTCCACAATCTTTGTTTGCCCCTAAAATTCAAGTTTTACGAGTTTGTACGCTCATTTCATATAAAAATAACACGGCTAGATTTTTCGTAAAGAATGATAGTAAATACTAAATTATTGAATGCAAACAAAAATTCATATTCATTTTAAAATAAATCTCCACAATCTTTGTTTGCCCCTAAAACTCAAGTTTCACGCGTTTGTTTCGCTCTTTTAATATCAAAATAACACGGCTAGATATTTCGTAAATAATGATAGTAAATACTAAATTATTCGAATGTAAACCAAAATTTGTATTCATTTTAAAATACTTATCCACAATCTTCGTTTGTGCCAAAAACTCATCTCTTTGTGTGTTTGTTTGCTCATTTCCCCAAAAAAACTCGAATAGATTTTTCGTAAAGATTGATAGTAAATACTCAATTATTCAATTGCAAACAAAAATTTGTATTCATTTTAAAATACTTCCCCACAATCTTTGTTTGCCCCTAAAACTCAAGTTTCACGCGTTCGTTTGCCCATTTCATATAAAAATAACACGGCTAGATATTTCGTAAATAACGATAGTAACTACTAATTTATTCGAATGCAAACCAAAATTCGTAATCATTTCAAAATATTTCTCCACAATCTATGTTTGCCCCTAAAACTCATGTTTCATGCGTTTGTTCACTCATTTCATATAAAAATAGCATGGCTAGATTCTTCTTAAAGAATGATAGTAAATACTAAATTATTCGAATGCAAACAAAAATTTGTATTCATTTTGAAATACTTATCCACAATCTTTATTTGCCCCTAAAACTCAAGTTTCACGCGTTTGTTTCGCTCATTTAATATAAAAATAACACGGCTAGATATTTCGTAAAGAATGATAGTAAATACAAAATTATTCGAATGCAAACAAAAATTTGTAATCATTTCAAAATATTTCTCCACAATCTTTGTTTGCCCCTAAAACTCATGATTCATGCGTTTGTTCACTCATTTCATATAAAAATAGCACGGCTAGATTTTTCGTAAAGAATGATAGTAAATACTAAATTATTCGAATGCAAACAAAAATTTGTATTCATTTTAAAATACTTATCCACAATCTTTGTTTATGCCAAAAACTCATGTGCTGTGTGTTTGTTTGCTCATTTCATCCAAAAAAAACTCGGATAGATTTTTCGAAAAGATTATTAGTAAATACTAAATTATTCAAATGCAAACCAAAATGTGTAATCATTTTAAAATACTTCTCCACAATCTTTGTTTGCCCCTAAAATTCAAGTTTTACGAGTTTGTTCGCTCATTTCATATAAAAATAACACGGCTAGATTTTTCGTAAAGAATGATAGTAAATACAAAATTATTGAATGCAAACAAAAATTCATATTCATTTTAAAATACTTCTCCACAATCTTTGTTTGCCCCTAAAACTCAAGTTTCACGCGTTAGTTTCGCTCTTTTAATATAAAAATAACACGGCTAGATATTTCGTACAGAATGATAGTAAATACTAAATTATTCGAATGCAAACCAAAATTTGTATTCATTTTAAAATACTTATCCACAATCTTCGTTTGTGCCAAAAACTCATGTTTCTTGCGTTTGTTCACTCATTTCATATAAAAATAGCATGGCTAGATTCTTCTTAGAGAATGATAGTAAATACTAAATTATTCGAATGCAAACAAAAATTTGTATTCATTTTAAAATATTTATCCACAATCTTTATTTGCCCCTAAAACTCAAGTTTCACGCGTTTGTTTCGCTCATTTAATATAAAAATAACACGGCTAGATATTTCGTAAAGAATGATAGTAAATACAAAATTATTCGAATGCAAACAAAAATTTGTAATCATTCAAAATATTTCTCCACAATCTTTGTTTGCCCCTAAAACTCATGATTCATGCGTTTGTTCACTCATTTCATATAAAAATAGCACGGCTAGATTTTTCGTAAAGAATGATAGTAAATACTAAATTATTCGAATGCAAACAAAAATTTGTATTCATTTTAAAATACTTATCCACAATCTTTGTTTGTGCCAAAAACTCATGTGCTGTGTGTTTGTTTGCTCATTTCACCCAAAAAAAACTCGAATAGATTTTTCGAAAAGATTGTTAGTAAATACTAAATTATTCAAATGCAAACCAAAATGTGTAATCATTTTAAAATACTTCTCCACAATCTTTGTTTGCCCCTAAAATTCAAGTTTTACGAGTTTGTTCGCTCATTTCATATAAAAATAACACGGCAAGATTTTTCGTAAAGAATGATAGTAAATACAAAATTATTGAATGCAAACAAAAATTCATATTCATTTTAAAATACTTCTCCACAATCTTTGTTTGCCCCTAAAACTCAAGTTTCACGCGTTAGTTTCGCTCTTTTAATATAAAAATAACACGGCTAGATATTTCGTACAGAATGATAGTAAATACTAAATTATTCGAATGCAAACCAAAATTTGTATTCATTTTAAAATACTTATCCACAATCTTCGTTTGTGCCAAAAACTCATGTTTCTTGCGTTTGTTCACTCATTTCATATAAAAATAGCATGGCTAGATTCTTCTTAGAGAATGATAGTAAATACTAAATTATTCGAATGCAAACAAAAATTTGTATTCATTTTAAAATATTTATCCACAATCTTTATTTGCCCCTAAAACTCAAGTTTCACGCGTTTGTTTCGCTCATTTAATATAAAAATAACACGGCTAGATATTTCGTAAAGAATGATAGTAAATACAAAATTATTCGAATGCAAACAAAAATTTGTAATCATTCAAAATATTTCTCCACAATCTTTGTTTGCCCCTAAAACTCATGATTCATGCGTTTGTTCACTCATTTCATATAAAAATAGCACGGCTAGATTTTTCGTAAAGAATGATAGTAAATACTAAATTATTCGAATGCAAACAAAAATTTGTATTCATTTTAAAATACTTATCCACAATCTTTGTTTGTGCCAAAAACTCATGTCTTTGTGTGTTTGTTTGCTCATTTCACCCAAAAAAAACTCGAATAGATTTTTCGAAAAGATTGTTAGTAAATACTAAATTATTCAAATGCAAACCAAAATGTGTAATCATTTTAAAATACTTCTCCACAATCTTTGTTTGCCCCTAAAATTCAAGTTTTACGAGTTTGTTCGCTCATTTCATATAAAAATAACACGGCAAGATTTTTCGTAAAGAATGATAGTAAATACTAAATTATTGAATGCAAACAAAAATTCGTATTCATTTTAAAATACTTCTCCACAATCTTTGTTTGTCCCTAAAACTCAAGTTTCACGCGTTTGTTTCGCTCTTTTATTATAAAAATAACACGGCTAGATATTTCGTAAAGAATGATAGTAAATACTAAATTATTCGAATGCAAACCAAAATTTGTATTCATTTTAAAATACTTATCCACAATCTTCGTTTGTGCCAAAAACTCATGTGCTGTGTGTTTGTTTGCTCATTTCGTCCAAAAAAAACTCGGATAGATTTTTCGTAAAGATTGATAGTAAATACTCAATTATTCAATTGCAAACAAAAATTTGTATTCATTTTAAAATATTTCCCCACAATCTTTGTTTGCCCCTAAAACTCAAGTTTCACGCGTTTGTTCGCCCATTTCATATAAAAATAACACGGCTAGATATTTCATAAACAACGATAGTAAATACAAATTTATTCGAATGCAAACCAAAATTCGTAATCATTTCAAAATATTTCTCCACAATCTATGTTTGCCCCTAAAACTCATGTTTCATGCGTTTGTTCACTCATTTCATATAAAAATAGCATGGCTAGATTCTTCTTAGAGAATGATAGTAAATACTAAATTATTCGAATGCAAACAAAAATTTGTATTCATTTTAAAAAACTTATCCACAATCTTCATTTGTACCAAAAACTCATGTGTTGTGTGTTTGTTTGCTCATTTCGTCCAAAAAAAACGCGGATAGATTTTTCGTAAAGATTGATAGTAAATACTAAATTATTCAATTGCAAACAAAAATTTGTATTCATTTTAAAATACTTCCCCACAATCTTTGTTTGCCCCTAAAACTCAAGTTTCACGCGTTTGTTCGACCATTTCATATAAAAATAACACGGCTAGATATTTCGTAAGGAACGATAGTAAATACTAAATTATTCGAATGCAAAAAAAAATTTGTATTCATTTTAAAATACTTATCCACAATCTTTGTTTGCCCCTAAAACTCAAGTTTCACGCGTTTGTTTCGCTCTTTTAATATAAAAATTACACGGCTAGATATTTCGTAGAGATTGATAGTAAATACTAAATTATTCGAATGCAAACCAAAATTTGTAATCCTTTCAAAATATTTCTCCACAATCTTTGTTTGCCCCTAAAACTCACGTTTCAAGTGTTTGCTCACCCATTTCATATAAAAATAGCACGGCTAGATTTTTCGTAAAGAATAATAGTAAATACTAAATTATTCGAATGCAAACAAAAATTCGTATTCATTTTAAAAAACTTATCCACAATCTTCATTTGTACCAAAAACTCATGTGTTGTGTGTTTGTTTACTCATTTCGTCCAAAAAAAACTCGGATAGATTTTTCGTAAAGATTGATAGTAAATACTAAATTATTCAATTGCAAACAAAAATTTGTATTCATTTTAAAATACTTCCCCACAATCTTTGTTTGCCCCAAAAACTCAAGTTTCACGCGTTTGTTCGCCCATTTCATATAAAAATAACACGGCTAGATATTTCGTAAGGAACGATAGTAAATACTAAATTATTCGAATGCAAACCAAAATTTGTAATCATTTCAAAATATTTCTCCACAATCTTTGTTTGCCCCTAAAACTCATGTTTCATGCGTTTGTTCACTCATTTCATATAAAAAAAGCACGGCTAGATTTTTCGGAGAAAATGATAGCAAATACTAAATTACTCGATAGCAAACAAAAATTTGTATTCGTTTTAAGGTACTTATCCACAATCTTCGTTTGTGCCAAAAACTCATGTGCCGTGCATTCGTTTGCTCATTTCATCCAAAAAAAACTAGGATAGATTTTTCGTAAAGATTGTTAGTAAATACTAAATTATTCAAATTCAAACCAAAATGTGTAATAATTTTAAAATACTTCTCCACAATCTTTGTTTGCCCCTAAAATTCAAGTTTTACGAGTTCGTTCGCTAATTTCATATAAAAATAACACGGCTAGATTTTTCGTAAAGAATGATAGTAAATACTAAATTATTGAATGCAAACAAAAATTCGTATTCATTTTAAAATACTTCTCCACAATCTTTGTTTGCCCCTAAAACTCAAGTTTCACGCGTTTGTTTCGCTCTTTTAATATAAAAATAACACGGCTAGATATTTCGTAAAGAATGATTGTAAATACTAAATTATTCGAATGCAAACCAAAATTTGTATTCATTTTAAAATACTTATCCACAATCTTCGTTTGTGCCAAAAACTCATGTGCTGTGAGTTTGTTTGCTCATTTCGTCCAAAAAAAACTCGGATAGATTTTTCGTAAAGATTGATAGTAAATACTCAATTATTCAATTGCAAACAAAAATTTGTATTCATTTTAAAATACTTCTCCACAATCTTTGTTTGCCCCTAAAACTGAAGTTTCACGCGTTTGTTTCGCTCTTTTAATATAAAAATAACACGGCTAGATATTTCGGAAAGAATGATAGTAAATACTAAATTATTCGAATGCAAAAAAAAATTTGTATTCATTTTAAAATACTTATCCACAATCTTTGTTTGTGCCGAAAACTCATTTGCTGTGGGTTTGTTTGCTCATTTCATCCAAAAAAAACTCGGATAGATTTTTCGAAAAGATTGTTAGTAAATACTAAATTATTCAAATGCAAACCAAAATGTGTAATCATTTTAAAATACTTCTCCACAATCTTTGTTTGCCCCTAAAATTCAAGTTTTACGAGTTTGTTCGCTCATTTCATATAAAAATAACACGGCTAGATTTTTCGTAAAGAATGATAGTAAATACTAAATTATTGAATGCAAACAAAAATTTGTATTCATTTTAAAATACTTGTCCACAATCTTTGTTTGCCCCTAAAACTCAAGTTTCACGCGTTTGTTTCGCTCTTTTAATATAAAAATTACACGGCTAGATATTTCGTAAAGATTGATAGTAAATACTAAATTATTCGAATGCAAACCAAAATTTGTAATCCTTTCAAAATATTTCTCCACAATCTTTGTTTGCCCCTAAAACTCACGTTTCAAGTGTTTGCTCACCCATTTCATATAAAAATAGCACGGCTAGATTTTTCGTAAAGAATAATAGTAAATACTAAATTATTCGAATGCAAACAAAAATTTGTATTCATTTTAAAAAACTTATCCACAATCTTCATTTGTACCAAAAACTCATGTGTTGTGTGTTTGTTTGCTCATTTCGTCCAAAAAAAACTCGGATAGATTTTTCGTAAAGATTGATAGTAAATACTAAATTATTCAATTGCAAACAAAAATTTGTATTCATTTTAAAATACTTCCCCACAATCTTTGTTTGCCCCAAAAACTCAAGTTTCACGCGTTTGTTCGCCCATTTCATATAAAAATAACACGGCTAGATATTTCGTAAGGAACGATAGTAAATACTAAATTATTCGAATGCAAACCAAAATTTGTAATCATTTCAAAATATTTCTCCACAATCTTTGTTTGCCCCTAAAACTCATGTTTCATGCGTTTGTTCACTCATTTCATATAAAAAAAGCACGGCTAGATTTTTCGGAGAAAATGATAGCAAATACTAAATTACTCGATAGCAAACAAAAATTTGTATTCGTTTTAAGGTACTTATCCACAATCTTCGTTTGTGCCAAAAACTCATGTGCCGTGCATTCGTTTGCTCATTTCATCCAAAAAAAACTAGGATAGATTTTTCGTAAAGATTGTTAGTAAATACTAAATTATTCAAATTCAAACCAAAATGTGTAATAATTTTAAAATACTTCTCCACAATCTTTGTTTGCCCCCTAAAATTCAAGTTTTATGAGTTCGTTCGCTCATTTCATATAAAAATAACACGGCTAGATTTTTCGTAAAGAATGATAGTAAATACTAAATTATTGAATGCAAACAAAAATTCGTATTCATTTTAAAATACTTCTCCACAATCTTTGTTTGCCCCTAAAACTCAAGTTTCACGCGTTTGTTTCGCTCTTTCAATATAAAAATAACACGGCTAGATATTTCGTAAAGAATGATAGTAAATACTAAATTATTCGAATGCAAACCAAAATTTGTATTCATTTTAAAATACTTATCCACAATCTTCGTTTGTGCCAAAAACTCATGTGCTGTGAGTTTGTTTGCTCATTTCGTCCAAAAAAAACTCGGATAGATTTTTCGTAAATATTGATAGTAAATACTCAATTATTCAATTGCAAACAAAAATTTGTATTCATTTTAAAATACTTCTCCACAATCTTTGTTTGCCCCTAAAACTGAAGTTTCACGCGTTTGTTTCGCTCTTTTAATATAAAAATAACACGGCTAGATATTTCGTAAAGAATGATAGTAAATACTAAATTATTCAAATGCAAACAAAAATTTGTATTCATTTTAAAATACTTATCCACAATCTTTGTTTGTGCCCAAAACTCATGTGCCCTGTGTTTGTTTGCTCATTTCATCCAAAAAAAACTCGGATAGATTTTTCGAAAAGATTGTTAGTAAATACTAAATTATTCAAATGCAAACCAAAATGTGTAATCATTTTAAAATACTTCTCCACAATCTTTATTTGCCCCTAAAATTCAAGTTTTACGAGTTTGTTCGCTCATTTCATATAAAAATAACACGGCTAGATTTTTCGTAAAGAATGATAGTAAATACTAAATTATTGAATGCAAACAAAAATTTGTATTCATTTTAAAATACTTCTCCACAATCTTTGTTTGCCCCTAAAACTCAAGTTTCACGCGTTTGTTTCGCTCTTTTAATATAAAAATTACACGGCTAGATATTTCGTAAAGATTGATAGTAAATACTAAATAATTCGAATGCAAACCAAAATTTGTAATCCTTTCAAAATATTTCTCCACAATCTTTGTTTGCCACTAAAACTCACGTTTCATGCGTTTGCTCACCCATTTCATATAAAAATAGCACGGCTAGATTTTTCGTAAAGAATGATAGTAAATACTAAATTATTCGAATGCAAACAAAAATTTGTATTCATTTTAAAAAACTTATCCACAATCTTCATTTGTACCACAAACTCATGTGTTGTGTGTTTGTTTGCTCATTTCGTCCAAAAAAAACTCGGATAGATTTTTCGTAAAGATTGATAGTAAATACTAAATTATTCAATTGCAAACAAAAATTTGTATTCATTTTAAAATACTTCCCCACAATCTTTGTTTGCCCCTAAAACTCAAGTTTCACGCGTTTGTTTGCCCCTTTCATATAAAAATAACACGGCTAGATATTTCGTAAGGAACGATAGTAAATACTAAATTATTCGAATGCAAACCAAAATTTGTAATCATTTCAAAATATTTCTCCACAATCTTTGTTTGCCCCTAAAACTCATGTTTCGTGCGTTTGTTCACTCATTTCATATAAAAAAAGCACAGCTAGATTTTTCGGAAAAAATGATAGCAAATACTAAATTACTTGATAGCAAACAAAAATTTGTATTCGTTTTAAAGTACTTATCCACAATCTTCGTTTGTGCCAAAAACTCATGTGCCGTGTGTTCGTTTGCTCATTTCATCCAAAAAAAACAAGGATAGATTTTTCGTAAAGATTGTTAGTAAATACTAGATTATTCAAATTCAAACCAAAATGTGTAATCATTTTAAAATATTTCTCCACAATCTTTGTTTGCCCCTAAAATTCAAGTTTTACGAGTTTGTTCGCTCATTTCATATAAAAATAACACGGCTAGATTTTTCGTAAATAATGATAGTAAATACTAAATTATTGAATGGAAATAAAAATTTGTATTCATTTTAAAATATTTCTCCACAATCTTTGTTTGCCCCTAAAACTCAAGTTTCACGCGTTTGTTTCGCTCTTTTAATATAAAAATTACACGGCTAGATATTTCGTAAAGATTGATAGTAAATACTAAATTATTAGAATGCAAACCAAAATTTGTAATCCTTTCAAAATATTTCTCCACAATCTTTGTTTGCCCCTAAAACTCACGTTTCATGCGTTTGCTCACCCATTTCATATAAAAATAGCACGGCTAGATTTTTCGTAAAGAATGATAGTAAATACTAAATTATTCGAATGCAAACAAAAATTTGTATTCATTTTAAAAAACTTATCCACAATCTTCATTTGTACCAAAAACTCATGTGTTGTTTGTTTGTTTGTTTGCTCATTTCGTCCAAAAAAAACTCGGATAGATTTTTCGTAAAGATTGATAGTAAATACTAAATTATTCAATTGCAAACAAAAATTTGTATTCATTTTAAAATACTTCCCCACAATCTTTGTTTGCGCCTAAAACTCAAGTTTCACGCGTTTGTTCGACCATTTCATATAAAAATAACACGGCTAGATATTTCGTAAGGAACGATAGTAAATACTAAATTATTCGAATGCAAACCAAAATTTGTAATCATTTCAAAATATTTCTCCACAATCTTTGTTTGCCCCTAAAACTCATGTTTCGTGCGTTTGTTCACTCATTTCATATAAAAAAAGCACGGTAGATTTTTCGGAAAAAATGATAGCAAATACTAAATTAGTCGATAGTAAACAAAAATTTGTATTCGTTTTAAAGTACTTATCCACAATCTTCGTTTGTGCCAAAAACTCATGTGCTGTGTGTTTGTTTGCTCATTTCGTCCAAAAAAAACTCGGATAGATTTTTCGTAAAGATTGATAGTAAATACTCAATTATTCAATTGCAAACAAAAATTTGTATTCATTTTAAAATACTTCCCCACAATCTTTGTTTGCCCCTAAAACTCAAGTTTCCCGCGTTTGTTCGCCCATTTCATATAAAAATAAGACGGCTAGATATTTCGTAAACAACGATAGTAAATACTAATTTATTCGAATGGAAGCCAAAATTCGTAATCATTTCAAAATATTTCTCCACAATCTTTGTTTGCCCCTAAAACTCATGTTTCGTGCGTTTGTTCACTCATTTCATATAAAGAAAGCACGGCTAGATTTTTCGGAAAAAATGATAGCAAATACTAAATTAGTCGATAGCAAACAAAAATTTGTATTCGTTTTAAAGTACTTATCCACAATCTTCGTTTGTGGCAAAAACTCATGTGCCGTGCGTTCGTTTGCTCATTTCATCCAAAAAAAACTCGGATAAATTTTTCGTAAAGATTGTTAGTAAATACTAAATTATTCAAATTCAAACCAAAATGTATAATCATTTTAAAATACTTCTCCACAATCTTTGTTTGCCCCTAAAATTCAAGTTTTACGAGTTTGTTCGCTCATTTCATATAAAAATAACACGGCTAGATTTTTCGTAAAGAATGATAGTAAATACTAAATTATTGAATGCAAACAAAAATTTGTATTCATTTTAAAATACTTCTCCACAATCTTTGTTTGCCCCTAAAACTGAACTTTCACGCGTTTGTTTCGCTCTTTTAATATAAAAATAACACGGCTAGATATTTCGTAAAGAATGATAGTAAATACTAAATTATTCGAATGCAAACAAAAATTTGTATTCATTTTAAAAAACTTATCCACAATCTTCATTTGTACCAAAAACTCATGTGTGTTTGTTTGCTCATTTCGTCCAAAAAAAACACGGATAGATTTTTCGTAAAGATTGATAGTAAATACTAAATTATTCAATTGCAAACAAAAATTTGTATTCATTTTAAAATACTTCCCCACAATCTTTGTTTGCCCCTAAAACTCAAGTTTCACGCGTTTGTTCGCCCATTTCATATAAAAATAACACGGCTAGATATTTCGTTAGAAACGATAGTAAATACTAAATTATTCGAATGCAAACCAAAATTTGTAATCATTTCAAAATATTTCTCCACAATCTTTGTTTGCCCCTAAAACTCATGTTTCGTGCGTTTGTTCACTCATTTCATATAAAAAAAGCACGGCTAGATTTTTCGGAAAAAATGATAGCAAATACTAAATTAGTCGATAGCAAATAAAAATTTGTATTTGTTTTAAAGTACTTATCCACAATCTTCGTTTGTGCCGAAAACTCATGTGCCGTGCGTTCGTTTGCTCATTTCATCCAAAAAAAACTCTGATAGATTTTTCGTAAAGATTGTTAGTAAATACTAGATTATTCAAATTCAAACCAAAATGTGTAATCATTTTAAAATACTTCTCCACAATCTTTCTTTGCCCCTAACATTCAAGTTTTACGAGTTTGTTCGCTCATTTCATATAAAAATAACACGGCTAGATTTTTCGTAAATAATGATAGTAAATACTAAATTATTGAATGCAAACAAAAATTTGTTTTCATTTTAAAATAGTTCTCCACAATCTTTGTTTGCCCCTAAAACTCAAGTCTCACGCGTTTGTTTCGCTCTTTTAATATAAAAATTACACGGCTAGATATTTCGTAAAGATTGATAGTAAATACTAAATTATTCGAATGCAAACCAAAATTTGTAATCCTTTCAAAATATTTCTCCACAATATTTGTTTGCCCCTAAAACTCACGTTCCATGCGTTTGCTCACCTATTTCATATAAAAATAGCACGGCTAGATTTTACGTAAAGAATGATAGTAAATACTAAATTATTCGAATGCAAACAAAAATTTGTATTCATTTTAAAAAACTTATCCACAATCTTCATTTGTACCAAAAACTCATGTGTTGTGTGTTTGTTTGCTCATTTCGTCCAAAAAAAACTCGGATAGATTTTTCGTAAAGATTGATAGTAAATACTAAATTATTCAATTGCAAACAAAAATTTGTATTCATTTTAAAATACTTCCCCACAGTCTTTGTTTGCCCCTAAATTCAAGTTTTACGAGTTTGTTCGCTCATTTCATATAAAAATAACACAGCTAGATTTTTCGTAAATAATGATAGTAAATAGTAAATTATTGAATGCAAACAAAAATTTGTTTTCATTTTAAAATATTTCTCCACAATCTTTGTTTGCCCCTAAAACTCAAGTTTCACGCGTTTGTTCGACCATTTCATATAAAAATAACACGGCTAGATATTTCGTAAGGAACGATAGTAAATACTAAATTATTCGAATGCAAACCAAAATTTGTAATCATTTCAAAATATTTCTCCACAATCTTTGTTTGCCCCTAAAACTCATGTTTCGTGCGTTTGTTCACTCATTTCATATAAAAAAAGCACGGCTAGATTTTTCGGAAAAAATGATAGCAAATACTAAATTAGTCGATAGCAAATAAAAATTTGTATTCGTTTTAAAGTACTTATCCACAATCTTCGTTTGTGCCAAAAACTCATGTGCCGTGCGTTCGTTTGCTCATTTCATCCAAAAAAAACTCGGATAGATTTTTCGTAAAGATTGTTAGTAAATACTAAATTATTCAAATTCAAACCAAAATGTGTAATCATTTTAAAATACTTCTCCACAATCTTTGTTTGCCCCTAAAATTCAAGTTTTACGAGTTTGTTCGCTCATTTCATATAAAAATAACACGGCTAGATATTTCGTAAAGAATGATAGTAAATACTAAATTATTCGAATGCAAACAAAAATTTGTATTCATTTTAAAATACTTATCCACAATCTTTGTTTGTGCCCAAAACTCATGTGCTCTGTGTTTGTTTGCTCATTTCATCCAAAAAAAACTCGGATAGATTTTTCGAAAAGATTGTTAGTAAATACTAAATTATTCAAATGCAAACCAAAATGTGTAATCATTTTAAAATACTTCTCCACAATCTTTATTTGCCCCTAAAATTCAAGTTTTACGAGTCTGTTCGCTCTTTTCATATAAAAATAACACGGCTAGATTTTTCGTAAAGAATGATAGTAAATACTAAATTATTGAATTTAAACAAAAATTTGTACTCATTTTAAAATACTTCTCCACAATCTTTGTTTGCCCCTAAAACTCAAGTTTCACGCGTTTGTTTCGCTCTTTTAATATAAAAATAACACGGCGAGATATTTCGTAAAGAATGATAGTAAATACTAAATTATTCGAATGCAGACCAAAATTTGTATTCATTTTAAAATACTTATCCACAATCTTCGTTTGTGCCAAAAACTCATGTGCTGTGTGTTTGTTTGCTCATTTCGTCCAAAAAAAACTCGGATAGATTTTTCGTAAAGATTGATAGTAAATACTCAATTATTCAATTGCAAACAAAAATTTGTATTCATTTTAAAATACTTCCCCACAATCTTTGTTTGCCCCTAAAATTCAAGTTTCACGCGTTTGTTCGCCCATTTCATATAAAAATAACATGGCTAGATATTTCGTAAACAACGATAGTAAATACTAAACTATTCGAATGCAAACCAAAATTTGTAATCATTTCAAAATATTTCTCCACAATCTATGTTTGCCCCTAAAACTCATGTTTCATGCGTTTGTTCATTCATTTCATATAAAAATAGCATGGCTAGATTCTTCTTAAAGAATGATAGTAAATACTAAATTATTCCAATGCAAACAAAAATTTGTATTCATTTTAAAATACTTATCCACAATCTTTATTTGCCCCTAAAACTCAAGTTTCACGCGTTTGTTTCGCTCATTTAATATAAAAATCACACGGCTAGATATTTCGTAAAGAATGATAGTAAATACAAAATTATTCAATTGCAAACAAAAATTTGTATTCATTTCAAAATACTTCCCCACAGTCTTTGTTTGCCCCTAAATTCAAGTTTTACGAGTTTGTTCGCTCATTTCATATAAAAATAACACGGCTAGATTTTTCGTAAATAATGATAGTAAATAGTAAATTATTGAATGCAAACAAAAATTTGTTTTCATTTTAAAATATTTCTCCACAATCTTTGTTTGCCCCTAAAACTCAAGTTTCACGCGTTTGTTCGACCATTTCATATAAAAATAACACGGCTAGATATTTCGTAAGGAACGATAGTAAATACTAAATTATTCGAATGCAAACCAAAATTTGTAATCATTTCAAAATATTTCTCCACAATCTATGTTTGCCCCTAAAACTCATGTTTCGTGCGTTTGTTCACTCATTTCATATAAAAAAAGCACGGCTAGATTTTTCGGAAAAAATGATAGCAAATACTAAATTAGTCGATAGCTAATAAAAATTTGTATTCGTTTTAAAGTACTTATCCACAATCTTCGTTTGTGCCAAAAACTCATGTGCCGTGCGTTCGTTTGCTCATTTCATCCAAAAGAAACTCGGATAGATTTTTCGTAAAGATTGTTAGTAAATACTAAATTATTCAAACTCAAACCAAAATGTGTAATCATTTTAAAATACTTCTCCACAATCTTTGTTTGCCCCTAAAATTCAAGTTTTACGAGTTTGTTCGCTCATTTCATATAAAACTAACACGGCTAGATTTTTCGTAAAGACAGATAGTAAATACTAAATTATTGAATGCAAACAAAAATTTGTATTCATTTTAAAATACTTCTCCACAATCTTTGTTTGCCCCTAAAACTGAAGTTTCACGCGTTTGTTTCGCTCTTTTAATATAAAAATAACACGGCTAGATATTTCGTAAAGAATGATAGTAAATACTAAATTATTCGAATGCAAACAAAAATTTGTATTCATTTTAAAATACTTATCCACAATCTTTGTTTGTGCCCAAAACTCATGTGCTCTGTGTTTGTTTGCTCATTTCATCCAAAAAAAACTCGGATAGATTTTTCGAAAAGATTGTTAGTAAATACTAAATTATTCAAATGCAAACCAAAATGTGTAATCATTTTAAAATACTTCTCCACAATCTTTATTTGCCCCTAAAATTCAAGTTTTACGAGTTTGTTCGCTCTTTTCATATAAAAATAACACGGCTAGATTTTTCGTAAAGAATGATAGTAAATACTAAATTATTGAATTTAAACAAAAATTTGTACTCATTTTAAAATACTTCTCCACAATCTTTGTTTGCCCCTAAAACTCAAGTTTCACGCGTTTGTTTCGCTCTTTTAATATAAAAATAACACGGCGAGATATTTCGTAAAGAATGATAGTAAATACTAAATTATTCGAATGCAGATCAAAATTTGTATTCATTTTAAAATACTTATCCACAATCTTCGTTTGTGCCAAAAACTCATGTGCTGTGTGTTTGTTTGCTCATTTCGTCCAAAAAAAACTCGGATAGATTTTTCGTAAAGATTGATAGTAAATACTCAATTATTCAATTGCAAACAAAAATTTGTATTCATTTTAAAATACTTCCCCACAATCTTTGTTTGCCCCTAAAATTCAAGTTTCACGCGTTTGTTCGCCCATTTCATATAAAAATAACATGGCTAGATATTTCGTAAACAACGATAGTAAATACTAAACTATTCGAATGCAAACCAAAATTTGTAATCATTTCAAAATATTTCTCCACAATCTATGTTTGCCCCTAAAACTCATGTTTCATGCGTTTGTTCATTCATTTCATATAAAAATAGCATGGCTAGATTCTTCTTAAAGAATGATAGTAAATACTAAATTATTCCAATGCAAACAAAAATTTGTATTCATTTTAAAATACTTATCCACAATCTTTATTTGCCCCTAAAACTCAAGTTTCACGCGTTTGTTTCGCTCATTTAATATAAAAATCACACGGCTAGATATTTCGTAAAGAATGATAGTAAATACAAAATTATTCGAATGCAAACAAAAATTTGTAATCATTTCAAAATATTTCTCCACAATCTTTGTGTGCCCCTAAAACTCATGATTCATGCGTTTGTTCACTCATTTCATATAAATATAGCACGGCTAGAATTTTCGAAAGGAATGATAGTAAATACTAAATTATTCGAATGCAAACAAAAATTTGTATTCATTTTAAAATACTTATCCACAATCTTTGTTTGTGCCAAAAACTCATTTGCTGTGGGTTGTAATGTGTATTTTTATACACATTTTTAGAGTATTTATCATCTCAAATTCAATCGAATTTCACATAAAATGTATGAAAAAGACTCATAACTCATAAAACATAATTTGAAACCTCTTAATACATTTTTTGTGTTATTTTACAGGCGAAAAGGCCATAAAAAGAAGGATTGGAGGACTTATTCGAAAGTCAACTCGAAAAGAAGCACCATAACGCAAATAATGGGCCAACGATGGCCAAATTATCTCTAAAACCCTCACATTTCCCATACACATACTTCTCTAACCTTAAACGATAAACAACGTCGGTGGAAAAGACCAAGCATTGGAACGAGTAAGAAACGACCACATAACGTTATGAAAACGTCAACTGTCTCACGACGTTCTTCAGCGGAACCGATATGTAAACCGACCACGTTCGGTCCCAAAACAGAGAAGAAACGTCCACGTTTCCTATGACGTTTCGTATCGGAACGTGACGTTCCGATCAAATGAATCCTTACCATCGTTTTACACCTCAAATAAACCTAGCAGCGCAAGAATAAAGAAAATGCGACGCGCAAAAATTCTGGTCAAAACTGAAAAGTCAACCGTCGCAGTCAAGTCAACCCTTTCTCTCTCAAAAATGCGATTTTTTTTCGAAATGCTCGGAATTGAACAAACTCACCATCATTTGACTCGTCTTGACAAGACAAGCACAACCGTATGATTAGTCACCGCTGGAACGGCCGGAGTTGGCCGGAAAACGCGAAAAACCTCCTGTCAGCCATGAAAATAGACCGTTTGAGCTGAGGAATTCTCGAGCTTTCCATTCCCTCCACAGACCTCTAATTGACAAAATTCCAACACCATTCTCTTCTTCTGGATCCACCCTTTCCAACCATATAAATAACTCAGAAAATGATGAAGAATTGAGTGAGATAATCGAGTTTGAAATAAGTGTTCGACGAAATTCAAATCTGTTTTTGCTGAAATTACTCAATTCGGGCTGAAAGTTTTCAAGTCCATATCTCGCTTCACAGACCTCTTTTTCATGAAAAACCAATTCCATTATCTTCTTCTCTCTCCCCTCTTTCCATGGATATCAAGAACACAGAAAACTATGAAGAAATGAGTGAGATATTCGCGTTTGAACTCATGCACACGAACTGTTTGACGAAATAACTCGAACAGATATTTGAAACTATATTTTGCCGCCATTGTTGAAACTCAAGGTTCATGAGGTGTTAGAAGCTAAAAATAGAATGGGAGGCTTGTAAACATCATGGTGCATCTCTATGGAATGGTAATTTGATCGAAAAACGGATGGAGATATGAGTTCTAATCACCACTTTGGTGGTTTTCGGGTTAATTCTCAAGCTGGTGGTTAACGATGAAATTCGAGTAAATGGAGGATAATTAGAACATAAAATTCCGTTTGTAGCATCTTGGGAGGTTGATAAAAAGTTCCTAAGTCATAATTTTCAATGTTGTTGGCTGAAACTCGAGTTTGAGCTCGAGAAGCCATTAATGGCGGAGCTGGAGGTAATACCGGGCAGCAGTTGGTAAAATTGGAATAACTCGAGTTTTACTCAACCGTTTTGCATCATTCAAAGCCCCACAGATTCATCAGGATGAGAGTAACATCTTTCTTATGGAAACTTCGTGCTAAAAATTATCGAGTCAAGAGTTATAACTGATTGTTTGAAGAGGAGCGGAAATTTGGCAGAAACGGTACTCGCGCCCAACCGACTCATTTCACGAATTTCAACTCGCTGTGATACAGGAAATCAGGAATTTTTGTTCAAAAACTCAGCGCCAAACTGAAATCGTGCGTGACTCATTTCATCCTATCCGTGACCCGTTACGCCATGGATAATCGCAGACTGCACGAGCGATTCAAACTCGGGACCGGATCCGAGAATTTTTTCGCCAAATAAAAAACAGAGCAAAATTAAACCGCAAAATTCTCATCCAATTCTCAACCATTTTCAACGAAATTTCGTCCACACCCTCAGTACAACCTCTTGATCCGCCTGAACCAATTACATGTCTCGATTTGTCCCCTACTCTCCTCTCCATTCAAAACAGACCATTGGACTCTCAAGTCCATTTCAGCCTATAAAACACCGCTCAAGCCTCTTCATTGAAGACACCACTCTTCAATAATCTTCTCTAACCTCTAGAATCTCCATTAATGAGTTTCAAGCTTTCTTGAGCTCTAATTTTCGTTTTTGAGTGAAATTGCGCAATTTGGGGCTGATTTGGGGAAAATTCGAATCGGTTGATTCTAGCTTGAATCGAGCGGCAATTGGAGCTTCAAATCGACTCAAGGAAGCTACTGGCTGGTCTTCCAACTCTCGGTTTATTTTAATTCTCTTTTAATTAGTCGATTTGAATTTTAGATCACAAGAACCCAATTTTGTAATAATCATGATGAAATCTTGTTCAATTCTTGTTCTTGTGATTATGAGTGAGTAAATCTAGATAGGGAAAGGAATTTGTGGTTTGTATGCATGAAATCTTGCTTTAATTTCGTGTAATTTTGCTTTGAATTTGAATGAATAGTCATGAACACACACAATTTTGAATAAATTGGGGAAAAGTGCTTAGCTTGGTATTTTTTGTCAATTGACCTATTAAATTTGATGTTTATTGACTTGTTAATCGTCTGGAATATTTAGCTTAGTATTTTGTGTGATTAATTTGGAGTTGTGATTGATTGAATTGAAGTTTTGTTTAAAATGGCTGTTTTGAATTAAAATAGCAATTGAATCAATTTCTTGAGTGGATCTTAGCTTAGATCGCTCAAATCTATCATTTAAATCTGAAAAGTTATACCCTAAGTGATTAATGATTGTTACACATCACAAATTTCCTTGAAACCCCTATTTTTAAACCAAAAATCAAACCCTAATCCAGTTTCAGTTTTTGCTGCTGTTGCTTTTCTGTTTTTCAGTGTTTTTACCTTAATTTCGTGTCTAATTCCGATCTGAAAAATTAAAGAAATATTTTTAAAATTCAGTTCTCATTTAGTAGATAATTTTCAAAACAAATTTTGCCCAATTCCGATTTGTAATCTGTGAGATATCAATTTTCTAATTTTGTAATATTTCTGTTTTTTTAAACTTTCTGTCCAGATTTACTTTTTCTTTTCTTCTGAATTTTAAAAATATATAAATAAATACTAAAAATACAAAAATAGTCCTACTGGAAGTATTTTGAAGTGTATAATATGAATTTTAAGATATTAGTTGTTAAATCAGATTAGGAGATATTCCAACTTTTGTGAGTATTGGTCTGTCAGAACTAGTTTCTGATCCAGATCTGAATTTTCATTGTAAATCTCAAACTACAAAACATCATTTTATGAAATTTTAACAGGTAATCTGAAACGTGATAATTGAATTTGTGTATAAATTTTGGAATTTTTCAAGACTTGGTGATTTTTCTATAAATTACTGAAGTTACTGTTGAATCAAGTATGAATCTGAAGTAAGATCTGGATTTAAACTACAAATATCTTGAAATTTTTGAATAAAATATTAATACCAGTAAAGTACCATATCATAGATCTCTCTTTCTAGTTTCCAACGGTATCTTGTGTGTTGGAATCGGAGTTTATTTGGTCAAGTTACGAATTAAAACACCAAAGTGTGACGTGCTGAATTTTTACAATAAGGCTAAAAATAAGATTTAAACTTGGAAATTTATCTAATAACCCTTGAATTACAAGATTTTATACTAAAGAATAATCATTGAGACTAGTTAATACTTGAGGCCACACCTCCTTGTGTTCGACCCCTAAACTCATTACCACTCATACTCGTAATTGATTAATAGGGAAATATAAATTGTTTTGTTAAATTGTGTAAAATTCAACGACGATTTTACCGCGATTTACATGGGTTTGTTTGCTCATTTCATCCAAAAAAAACTCGGATAGATTTTTCGAAAAGATTGTTAGTAAATACTAAATTATTCAAATGCAAACCAAAATGTGTAATTATTTTAAAATACTTCTCCACAATCTTTGTTTGCCGCTAAAATTCAAGTTTTACGAGTTTGTTCGCTCATTTCATATAAAAATAACACGGCTAGATTTTTCGTAAAGAATGATAGTAAATACTAAATTATTGAATGCAAACAAAAATTTGTATTCATTTTAAAATACTTCTCCACAATCTTTGATTGCCCCTAAAACTCAAGTTTCACGCGTTTGTTTCGCTCTTTTAATATAAAATTACACGGCTAGATATTTCGTAAAGAATGATAGTAAATACTAAATTATTCGAATGCAAACCAAAATTTGTAATCCTTTCAAAATATTTCTCCACAATCTTTGTTTGCCCCTAAAACTCACGTTTCATGCGTTTGTTCACCCATTTCATATAAAAATAGCACTGCTAGATTTTTCGTAAAGAATGATAGTAAATACTAAATTATTCGAATGCAAACAAAAATTTGTATTCATTTTAAAAAACTTATCCACAATCTTCGTTTGTGCCAAAAACTCATGTGTTGTGTGTTTGTTTGCTCATTTCGTCCAAAAAAAACTCGGATAGATTTTTCGTAATGATTGATAGTAAATACTAAATTATTCAATTGCAAACAAAAATTTGTATTCATTTTAAAATACTTCCCCACAATCTTTGTTTGCCCTTAAAACTCAAGTTTCACGCGTTTGTTCGCCCATTTCATATAAAAATAACACGGCTAGATATTTCGTAAGGAACGATAGTAAATACTAAATTATTCGAATGCAAACCAAAATTTGTAATCATTTCAAAATATTTCTCCACAATCTTTGTTTGCCCCTAAAACTCATGTTTCGTGCGTTTGTTCACTCATTTCATATAAAAATAGCACGGCTAGATTTTTCGGAAAGAATGATAGCAAATACTAAATTACTCGATAGCAAACAAAAATTTGTATTTGTTTTAAAGTACTTATCCACAATCTTTGTTTGTGCCAAAAACTCATGTGCCGTGCGTTCGTTTGCTCATTTCATCCAAAAAAAACTCGGATAGATTTTTCGTAAAGATTGTTAGTAAATACTAAATTATTCAAATTCAGACCAAAATGTGTAATCATTTTAAAATACTTCTCCACAATCTTTGTTTGCCCCTAAAATTCAAGTTTTACGAGTTTGTTCGCTCATTTCATATAAAAATAACACGGCTAGATTTTTCGTAAAGAATGATAGTAAATACTAAATTATTCGAATGCAAACAAAAATTTGTATTCATTTTAAAATACTTCTCCACAATCTTTGTTTGCCCCTAAAACTCAAGTTTCACGCGTTTGTTTCGCTCTTTTAATATAAAATTACACGGCTAGATATTTCGTAAAGAATGATAGTAAATACTAAATTATTCGAATGCAAACCAAAATTTGTAATCCTTTCAAAATATTTCTCCACAATCTTTGTTTGCCCCGAAAACTCACGTTTCATGCGTTTGTTCACCCATTTCATATAAAAATAGCACGGCTAGATTTTTCGTAAAGAATGATAGTAAATACTAAATTATTCGAATGCAAACAAAAATTTGTATTCATTTTAAAAAACATATCCACAATCTTCGTTTGTGTCAAAAACTCATGTGTTGTGAGTTTGTTTGCTCATTTCGTCCAAAAAAAACTCGGATAGATTTTTCGTAAAGATTGATAGTAAATACTCAATTATTCAATTGCAAACAAAAATTTGTATTCATTTTAAAATACTTCACCACAATCTTTGTTTGCGCCTAAAACTCAAGTTTCACGCGTTTGTTCGCCCATTTCATATAAAAATAACACGGCTAGATATTTCGTAAACAACGATAGTAAATACTAAATTATTCGAATGCAAACCAAAATTTGTAATCATTTCAAAATACTTCTCCACAATCTATGTTTGCCCCTAAAACTCATGTTTCATGCGTTTGTTCACTCATTTCATATAAAAATAGCATGGCTAGATTCTTCTTAAAGAATGATAGTAAATACTAAATTATTCCAATGCAAACAAAAATTTGTATTCATTTAAAATACTTATCCACAATCTTTATTTGCCCCTAAAACTAAAGTTTCACGCGTTTGTTTCGCTGATTTAATATAAAAATCACACGGCTAGATATTTCGTAAAGAATGATAGTAAATACAAAATTATTCGAATGCAAACAAAAATTTGTAATCATTTCAAAATATTTCTCCACAATCTTTGTGTGCCCCTAAAACTCATGATTCATGCGTTTGTTCACTCATTTCATATAAATATAGCACGGCTAGAATTTTCGAAAAGAATGATAGTAGATACTAAATTATTCGAATGCAAAAAAAAATTTGTATTCATTTTAAATACTTATCCACAATCTTTGTTTGTGCCCGAAAACTCATTTTCTTGTGGGTTTGTTTGCTCATTTCATCCAAAAAAACTCGGATAGATTTTTCGAAAAGATTGTTAGTAAATACTAAATTATTCAAATGCAAACCAAAATGTGTAATCATTTTAAAATACTTCTCCACAATCTTTGTTTGCCCCTAAAATTCAAGTTTTACGAGTTTCTTCGCTCATTTCATATAAAAATAACACGGCTAGATTTTTCGTAAAGAATGATAGTAAATACTAAATTATTGAATGCAAACAAAAATTTGTATTCATTTTAAAATACTTCTCCACAATCTTTGTTTGCCCCTAAAACTCAAGTTTCACGCGTTTGTTTCGCTCTTTTAATATAAAATTACACGGCTAGATATTTCGTAAAGAATGATAGTAATACTAAATTATTCGAATGCAAACCAAAATTTGTAATACTTTCAAAATATTTCTCCACAATCTTTGTTTGCCCCTAAAACTCACGTTTCATGCGTTTGTTCACCCATTTCATATAAAAATAGCACGGGTAGATTTTTCGTAAAGAATGATAGTAAATACTAAATTATTCGAATGCAAACAAAAAATTGTATTCATTTTAAAAAACTTATCCACAATCTTCGTTTGTGCCAAAAACTCATGTGTTGTGTGTTTGTTTGCTCATTTCGTCCAAAAAAAACTCGGATAGATTTTTCGTAAAGATTGATAGTAAATACTAAATTATTCAATTGCAAACAAAAATTTGTATTCATTTTAAAATACTTCCCCACAATCTTTGTTTGCCCTTAAAACTCATGTTTCACGCGTTTGTTCGCCCATTTCATATAAAAATAACACGACTAGATATGTCGTGAGGAACGATAGTAAATACTAAATTATTCGAATGCAAACCAAAATTTGTAATCATTTCAAAATATTTCTCCACAATCTTTGTTTGCCCCTAAAACTCATGTTTCGTGCGTTTGTTCACTCATTTCATATAAAAAAAGCACGGCTAGATTTTTCGGAAAGAATGATAGCAAATACTAAATTACTCGATAGCAAACAAAAATTTGTATTCGTTTTAAAGTACTTATCCACAATCTTTGTTTGTGCCAAAAACTCATGTGCCGTGCGTTCGTTTGCTCATTTCATCCAAAAAAACTCGGATAGATTTTTCGTAAAGATTGTTAGTAAATACTAAATTATTTAAATTCAAACCAAAATGTGTAATCATTTTAAAATACTTCTCCACAATCTTTGTTTGCCCCTAAAATTCAAGTTTTACGAGTTTGTTCGCTCATTTCATATAAAAATAACACGGCTAGATTTTTCGTAAAGAATGATAGTAAATACTAAATTATTGAATGCAAACAAAAATTTGTATTCATTTTAAAATACTTCTCCACAATCTTTGTTTGCCCCTAAAACTCAAGTTTCACGCGTTTGTTTCGCTCTTTTAATATAAAAATTACACGGCTAGATATTTCGTAAAGATTGATAGTAAATACTAAATTATTCGAATGCAAACCAAAATTTGTAATCCTTTCAAAATATTTCTCCACAATCTTTGTTTGCCCCTAAAACTCACGTTTCGTGCGTTTGTTCACCCATTTCATATAAAAATAGCACGGCTAGATTTTTCGTAAAGAATGATAGTAAATACTAAATTATTCGAATGCAAACAAAAATTTGTATTCATTTTAAAAAACTTATCCATAATCTTCGTTTGTGCCAAAAACTCAAGTGTTGTGTGTTTGTTTGCTCATTTCGTCCAAAAAAAACTCGGATATATTTTTCGTAAAGATTGATAGTAAATACTCAATTATTCAATTGCAAACAAAAATTTGTATTCATTTTAAAATACTTCGCCACAATCTTTGTTTGCCCCTAAAACTCAAGTTTCACGCGTTTGTTCGCCCATTTCATATAAAAATAACACGGCTAGATATTTCGTAAACAACGATAGTAAATACTAAATTATTCGAATGCAAACCAAAATTTGTAATCATTTCAAAATACTTCTCCACAATCTATGTTTGCCCCTAAAACTCATGTTTCATGCGTTTGTTCACTCATTTCATATAAAAATAGCATGGCTAGATTCTTCTTAAAGAATGATAGTAAATACTAAATTATTCCAATGCAAACAAAAATTTGTATTCATTTTAAAATACTTATCCACAATCTTTATTTGCCCCTAAAACTCAAGTTTCACGCGTTTGTTTCGCTCATTTAATATAAAAATCACACGGCTATATATTTCGTAAAGAATGATAGTAAATACAAAATTATTCGAATGCAAACAAAAATTTGTAATCATTTCAAAATATTTCTCCACAATCTTTGTTTGCCCCTAAAACTCATGATTCATGCGTTTGTTCACTCATTTCATATAAATATAGCACGGCTAGAATTTTCGAAAAGAATGATAGTAAATACTAAATTATTCCAATGCAAACAAAAATTTGTATTCATTTAAAATACTTATCCACAATCTTTATTTGCCCCTAAAACTAAAGTTTCACGCGTTTGTTTCGCTCATTTAATATAAAAATCACACGGCTAGATATTTCGTAAAGAATGATAGTAAATACAAAATTATTCGAATGCAAACAAAAATTTGTAATCATTTCAAAATATTTCTCCACAATCTTTGTGTGCCCCTAAAACTCATGATTCATGCGTTTGTTCACTCATTTCATATAAATATAGCACGGCTAGAATTTTCGAAAAGAATGATAGTAAATACTAAATTATTCGAATGCAAAAAAAAATTTGTATTCATTTTAAAATACTTATCCACAATCTTTGTTTGTGCCGAAAACTCATTTGCTGTGGGTTTGTTTGCTCATTTCATCCAAAAAAAACTCGGATAGATTTTTCGAAAAGATTGTTAGTAAATACTAAATTATTCAAATGCAAACCAAAATGTGTAATCATTTTAAAATACTTCTCCACAATCTTTGTTTGCCCCTAAAATTCAAGTTTTACGAGTTTCTTCGCTCATTTCATATAAAAATAACACGGCTAGATTTTTCGTAAAGAATGATAGTAAATACTAAATTATTGAATGCAAACAAAAATTTGTATTCATTTTAAAATACTTCTCCACAATCTTTGTTTGCCCCTAAAACTCAAGTTTCACGCGTTTGTTTCGCTCTTTTAATATAAAATTACACGGCTAGATATTTCGTAAAGAATGATAGTAAATACTAAATTATTCGAATGCAAACCAAAATTTGTAATACTTTCAAAATATTTCTCCACAATCTTTGTTTGCCCCTAAAACTCACGTTTCATGCGTTTGTTCACCCATTTCATATAAAAATAGCACTGCTAGATTTTTCGTAAAGAATGATTGTAAATACTAAAATATTCGAATGCAAACAAAAATTTGTATTCATTTTAAAAAACTTATCCACAATCTTCGTTTGTGCCAAAAACTCATGTGTTGTGTGTTTGTTTGCTCATTTCGTCCAAAAAAAACTCGGATAGATTTTTCGTAAAGATTGATAGTAAATACTAAATTATTCAATTGCAAACAAAAATTTGTATTCATTTTAAAATACTTCCCCACAATCTTTGTTTGCCCTTAAAACTCATGTTTCACGCGTTTGTTCGCCCATTTCATATAAAAATAACACGACTAGATATTTCGTGAGGAACGATAGTAAATACTAAATTATTCGAATGCAAACCAAAATTTGTAATCATTTCAAAATATTTCTCCACAATCTTTGTTTGCCCCTAAAACTCATGTTTCGTGCGTTTGTTCACTCATTTCATATAAAAAAAGCACGGCTAGATTTTTCGGAAAGAATGATAGCAAATACTAAATTACTCGATAGCAAACAAAAATTTGTATTCGTTTTAAAGTACTTATCCACAATCTTTGTTTGTGCCAAAAACTCATGTGTCGTGCGTTCGTTTGCTCATTTCATCCAAAAAAAACTCGGATAGATTTCTCGTAAAGATTGTTAGTAAATACTAAATTATTTAAATTCAAACCAAAATGTGTAATCATTTTAAAATACTTCTCCACAATCTTTGTTTGCCCCTAAAATTCAAGTTTTACGAGTTTGTTCGCTCATTTCATATAAAAATAACACGGCTAGATTTTTCGTAAAGAATGATAGTAAATACTAAATTATTGAATGCAAACAAAAATTTGTATTCATTTTAAAATACTTCTCCACAATCTTTGTTTGCCCCTAAAACTCAAGTTTCACGCGTTTGTTTCGCTCTTTTAATATAAAAATTACACGGCTAGATATTTCGTAAAGATTGATAGTAAATACTAAATTATTCGAATGCAAACCAAAATTTGTAATCCTTTCAAAATATTTCTCCACAATCTTTGTTTGCCCCTAAAACTCACGTTTCATGCGTTTGTTCACCCATTTCATATAAAAATAGCACGGCTAGATTTTTCGTAAAGAATGATAGTAAATACTAAATTATTCGAATGCAAACAAAAATTTGTATTCATTTTAAAAAACTTATCCACAATCTTCGTTTGTGCCAAAAACTCATGTGTTGTGTGTTTGTTTGCTCATTTCGTCCAAAAAAAACTCGGATAGATTTTTCGTAAAGATTGATAGTAAATACTAAATTATTCAATTGCAAACAAAAATTTGTATTCATTTTAAAATACTTCCCCACAATCTTTGTTTGCCCTTAAAACTCATGTTTCACGCGTTTGTTCGCCCATTTCATATAAAAATAACACGACTAGATATTTCGTGAGGAACGATAGTAAATACTAAATTATTCGAATGCAAACCAAAATTTGTAATCATTTCAAAATATTTCTCCACAATCTTTGTTTGCCCCTAAAACTCATGTTTCGTGCGTTTGTTCACTCATTTCATATAAAAAAAGCACGGCTAGATTTTTCGGAAAGAATGATAGCAAATACTAAATTACTCGATAGCAAACAAAAATTTGTATTCGTTTTAAAGTACTTATCCACAATCTTTGTTTGTGCCAAAAACTCATGTGTCGTGCGTTCGTTTGCTCATTTCATCCAAAAAAAACTCGGATAGATTTCTCGTAAAGATTGTTAGTAAATACTAAATTATTTAAATTCAAACCAAAATGTGTAATCATTTTAAAATACTTCTCCACAATCTTTGTTTGCCCCTAAAATTCAAGTTTTACGAGTTTGTTCGCTCATTTCATATAAAAATAACACGGCTAGATTTTTCGTAAAGAATGATAGTAAATACTAAATTATTGAATGCAAACAAAAATTTGTATTCATTTTAAAATACTTCTCCACAATCTTTGTTTGCCCCTAAAACTCAAGTTTCACGCGTTTGTTTCGCTCTTTTAATATAAAAATTACACGGCTAGATATTTCGTAAAGATTGATAGTAAATACTAAATTATTCGAATGCAAACCAAAATTTGTAATCCTTTCAAAATATTTCTCCACAATCTTTGTTTGCCCCTAAAACTCACGTTTCATGCGTTTGTTCACCCATTTCATATAAAAATAGCACGGCTAGATTTTTCGTAAAGAATGATAGTAAATACTAAATTATTCGAATGCAAACAAAAATTTGTATTCATTTTAAAAAACTTATCCACAATCTTCGTTTGTGCCAAAAACTCATGTGTTGTGTGTTTGTTTGCTCATTTCGTCCAAAAAAAACTCGGATAGATTTTTCGTAAAGATTGATAGTAAATACTCAATTATTCAATTGCAAACAAAAATTTGTATTCATTTTAAAATACTTCCCCACAATCTTTGTTTGCCCCTAAAACTCAAGTTTCACGCGTTTGTTCTCCCATTTCAAATAAAAATAACACGGCTAGATATTTCGTAAACAACGATAGTAAATACTAAATTATTCGAATGCAAACCAAAATTTGTAATCATTTCAAAATACTTCTCCACAATCTATGTTTGCCCCTAAAACTCATGTTTCATGCGTTTGTTCACTCATTTCATATAAAAATAGCATGGCTAGATTCTTCTTAAAGAATGATAGTAAATACTAAATTATTCCAATGCAAACAAAAATTTGTATTCATTTTAAAATACTTATCCACAATCTTTATTTGCCCCTAAAACTCAAGTTTCACGCGTTTGTTTCGCTCATTTAATATAAAAATCACACGGCTATATATTTCGTAAAGAATGATAGTAAATACAAAATTATTCGAATGCAAACAAAAATTTGTAATCATTTCAAAATATTTCTCCACAATCTTTGTTTGCCCCTAAAACTCATGATTCATGCGTTTGTTCACTCATTTCATATAAATATAGCACGGCTAGAATTTTCGAAAAGAATGATAGTAAATACTAAATTATTCGAATGCAAACAAAAATTTGTATTCATTTTAAAATACTTATCCACAATCTTTGTTTGTGCCAAAAACTCATTTGTTGTGGGTTTGTTTGCTCATTTCATCCAAAAAAAACTCGGATAGATTTTTCGAAAAGATTGTTAGTAAATACTAAATTATTCAAATGCAAACCAAAATGTGTAATCATTTTAAAATACTTCTCCACAATCTTTGTTTGCCCCTAAAATTCAAGTTTTACGAGTTTCTTCGCTCATTTTATATAAAAATAACACGGCTAGATTTTTCGTAAAGAATGATAGTAAATACTAAATTATTGAATGCAAACAAAAATTTGTATTCATTTTAAAATACTTCTCCACAATCTTTGTTTGCCCCTAAAACTCAAGTTTCACGCGTTTGTTTCCCTCTTTTAATATAAAATTACACGGCTAGATATTTCGTAAAGAATGATAGTAAATACTAAATTATTCGAATGCAAACCAAAATTTGTAATACTTTCAAAATATTTCTCCACAATCTTTGTTTGCCCCTAAAACTCACGTTTCATGCGTTTGTTCACCCATTTCATATAAAAATAGCACTGCTAGATTTTTCGTAAAGAATGATAGTAAATACTAAATTATTCGAATGCAAACAAAAATTTGTATTCATTTTAAAAAACATATCCACAATCTTCGTTTGTGCCAAAAACTCATGTGTTGTGTGTTTGTTTGCTCATTTCGTCCAAAAAAAACTCGGATAGATTTTTCGTAAAGATTGATAGTAAATACTCAATTATTCAATTGCAAACAAAAATTTGTATTCATTTTAAAATACTTCCCCACAATCTATGTTTGCCCCTAAAACTAAAGTTTCACGCGTTTGTTTCGCTCATTTCATATAAAAATCACACGGCTAGATATTTCGTAAAGAATGATAGTAAATACAAAATTATTCGAATGCAAACAAAAATTTGTAATCATTTCAAAATATTTCTCCACAATCTTTGTGTGCCCCTAAAACTCATGATTCATGCGTTTGTTCACTCATTTCATATAAATATAGCACGGCTAGAATTTTCGAAAAGAATGATAGTAAATACTAAATTATTCGAATGCAAAAAAAAATTTGTATTCATTTTAAAATACTTGTCCACAATCTTTGTTTGTGCCGAACACTCATTTGCTGTGGGTTTGTTTGCTCATTTCATCCAAAAAAAACTCGGATAGATTTTTCGAAAAGATTGTTAGTAAATACTAAATTATTCAAATGCAAACCAAAATGTGTAATCATTTTAAAATACTTCTCCACAATCTTTGTTTGCCCCTAAAATTCAAGTTTTACGAGTTTCTTCGCTCATTTCATATAAAAATAACACTGCTAGATTTTTCGTAAAGAATGATAGTAAATACTAAATTATTGAATGCAAACAAATATTTGTATTCATTTTAAAATACTTCTCCACAATCTTTGTTTGCCCCTAAAACTCAAGTTTCACGCGTTTGTTTCGCTCTTTTAATATAAAATTACACGGCTAGATATTTCGTAAAGAATGATAGTAAATACTAAATTATTCGA
Source organism: Juncus inflexus (assembly GCA_024447665.1). Taxonomy (NCBI): domain Eukaryota; kingdom Viridiplantae; phylum Streptophyta; class Magnoliopsida; order Poales; family Juncaceae; genus Juncus; species Juncus inflexus. Next base: position 319,838 of record JAJHPC010000003.1, read on the forward strand.
ATGCAAACCAAAATTTGTAATACTTTCAAAATATTTCTCCACAATCTTTGTTTGCCCCTAAAACTCACGTTTCATGCGTTTGTTCACCCATTTCATATAAAAATAGCCTTGCTAGATTTTTCGTAAAGAATGATAGTAAATACTAAATTATTCGAATGCAAACAAAAATTTGTATTCATTTTAAAAAACTTATCCACAATCTTCGTTTGTGCCAAAAACTCATGTGTTGTGTGTTTGTTTGCTCATTTCGTCCAAAAAAAACTCGGATAGATTTTTCGTAAAGATTGATAGTAAATACTAAATTATTCAATTGCAAACAAAAATTTGTATTCATTTTAAAATACTTCCCCACAATCTTTGTTTGCCCTTAAAACTCATGTTTCACGCGTTTGTTCGCCCATTTCATATAAAAATAACACGACTAGATATTTCGTGAGGAACGATAGTAAATACTAAATTATTCGAATGCAAACCAAAATTTGTAATCATTTCAAAATATTTCTCCACAATCTTTGTTTGCCCCTAAAACTCATGTTTCGTGCGTTTGTTCACTCATTTCATATAAAAAAAGCACGGCTAGATTTTTCGGAAAGAATGATAGCAAATACTAAATTACTCGATAGCAAACAAAAATTTGTATTCGTTTTAAAGTACTTATCCACAATCTTTGTTTGTGCCAAAAACTCATGTGCCGTGCGTTCGTTTGCTCATTTCATCCAGAAAAAACTCGGATAGATTTTACGTAAAGATTGTTAGTAAATACTAAATTATTTAAATTCAAACCAAAATGTGTAATCATTTTAAAATACTTCTCCACAATATTTGTTTGCCCCTAAAATTCAAGTTTTACGAGTTTGTTCGCTCATTTCATATAAAAATAACACGGCTAGATTTTTCGTAAAGAATGATAGTAAATACTAAATTATTGAATGCAAACAAAAATTTGTATTCATTTTAAAATACTTCTCCACAATCTTTGTTTGCCCCTAAAACTCAAGTTTCACGCGTTTGTTTCGCTCTTTTAATATAAAAATTACACGGCTAGATATTTCGTAAAGATTGATAGTAAATACTAAATTATTCGAATGCAAACCAAAATTTGTAATCGTTTCAAAATATTTCTCCACAATCTTTGTTTGCCCCTAAAACTCACGTTTCATGCGTTTGTTCACCCATTTCATATAAAAATAGCACGGCTAGATTTTTCGTAAAGAATGATAGTAAATACTAAATTATTCGAATGCAAACAAAAATTTGTATTCATTTTAAAAAACTTATCCACAATCTTCGTATGTGCCAAAAACTCATGTGTTGTGTGTTTGTTTGCTCATTTCGTCCAAAAAAAACTCGGATAGATTTTTCGAAAAGATTGTTAGTAAATACTAAATTATTCAAATGCAAACCAAAATGTGTAATCATTTTAAAATACTTCTCCACAATCTTTGTTTGCCCCTAAAATTCAAGTTTTACGAGTTTCTTCGCTCATTTCATATAAAAATAACACGGCTAGATTTTTCGTAAAGAATGATAGTAAATACTAAATTATTGAATGCATACAAAAATTTGTATTCATTTTAAAATACTTCTCCACAATCTTTGTTTGCCCCTAAAACTCAAGTTTCACGCGTTTGTTTCGCTCTTTTAATATAAAATTACACGGCTAGATATTTCGTAAAGAATGATAGTAAATACTAAATTATTCGAATGCAAACCAAAATTTGTAATACTTTCAAAATATTTCTCCACAATCTTTGTTTGCCCCTAAAACTCACGTTTCATGCGTTTGTTCACCCATTTCATATAAAAATAGCACAGCTAGATTTTTCGTAAAGAATGATAGTAAATACTAAATTATTCGAATGCAAACAAAAATTTGTATTCATTTTAAAAAACATATCCACAATCTTCGTTTGTGCCAAAAACTCATGTGTTGTGTGTTTGTTTGCTCATTTCGTCCAAAAAAAACTCGGATAGATTTTTCGTAAAGATTGATAGTAAATACTCAATTATTCAATTGCAAACAAAAATTTGTATTCATTTTAAAATACCTCCCCACAATCTATGTTTGCCCCTAAAACTAAAGTTTCACGCGTTTGTTTCGCTCATTTAATATAAAAATCACACGGCTAGATATTTCGTAAAGAATGATAGTAAATACAAAATTATTCGAATGCAAACAAAAATTTGTAATCATTTCAAAATATTTCTCCACAATCTTTGTGTGCCCCTAAAACTCATGATTCATGCGTTTGTTCACTCATTTCATATAAATATAGCACGGCTAGAATTTTCGAAAAGAATGATAGTAAATACTAAAGTATTCGAATGCAAAAAAAAATTTGTATTCATTTTAAAATACTTATCCACAATCTTTGTTTGTGCCGAAAACTCATTTGCTGTGGGTTTGTTTGCTCATTTCATCCAAAAAAAACTCGGATAGATTTTTCGAAAAGATTGTTAGTAAATACTAAATTATTCAAATGCAAACCAAAATGTGTAATCATTTTAAAATACTTCTCCACAATCTTTGTTTGCCCCTAAAATTCAAGTTTTACGAGTTTCTTCGCTCATTTCATATAAAAATAACACTGCTAGATTTTTCGTAAAGAATGATAGTAAATACTAAATTATTGAATGCAAACAAATATTTGTATTCATTTTAAAATACTTCTCCACAATCTTTGTTTGCCCCTAAAACTCAAGTTTCACGCGTTTGTTTCGCTCTTTTAATATAAAATTACACGGCTAGATATTTCGTAAAGAATGATAGTAAATACTAAATTATTCGAATGCAAACCAAAATTTGTAATACTTTCAAAATATTTCTCCACAATCTTTGTTTGCCCCTAAAACTCACGTTTCATGCGTTTGTTCACCCATTTCATATAAAAATAGCACTGCTAGATTTTTCGTAAAGAATGATAGTAAATACTAAATTATTCGAATGCAAACAAAAATTTGTATTCATTTTAAAAAACTTATCCACAATCTTCGTTTGTGCCAAAAACTCATGTGTTGTGTGTTTGTTTGCTCATTTCGTCCAAAAAAACTCGGATAGATTTTTCGTAAAGATTGATAGTAAATACTAAATTATTCAATTGCAAACAAAAATTTGTATTCATTTTAAAATACTTCCCCACAATCTTTGTTTGCCCTTAAAACTCATGTTTCACGCGTTTGTTCGCCCATTTCATATAAAAATAACACGACTAGATATTTCGTGAGGAACGATAGTAAATACTAAATTATTCGAATGCAAACCAAAATTTGTAATCATTTCAAAATATTTCTCCACAATCTTTGTTTGCCCCTAAAACTCATGTTTCGTGCGTTTGTTCACTCATTTCATATAAAAAAAGCACGGCTAGATTTTTCGGAAAGAATGATAGCAAATACTAAATTACTCGATAGCAAACAAAAATTTGTATTCGTTTTAAAGTACTTATCCACAATCTTTGTTTGTGCCAAAAACTCATGTGCCGTGCGTTCGTTTGCTCATTTCATCCGAGAAAAAACTCGGATAGATTTTACGTAAAGATTGTTAGTAAATACTAAATTATTTAAATTCAAACCAAAATGTGTAATCATTTTAAAATACTTCTCCACAATATTTGTTTGCCCCTAAAATTCAAGTTTTACGAGTTTGTTCGCTCATTTCATATAAAAATAACACGGCTAGATTTTTCGTAAAGAATGATAGTAAATACTAAATTATTGAATGCAAACAAAAATTTGTATTCATTTTAAAATACTTCTCCACAATCTTTGTTTGCCCCTAAAACTCAAGTTTCACGCGTTTGTTTCGCTCTTTTAATATAAAAATTACACGGCTAGATATTTCGTAAAGATTGATAGTAAATACTAAATTATTCGAATGCAAACCAAAATTTGTAATCGTTTCAAAATATTTCTCCACAATCTTTGTTTGCCCCTAAAACTCACGTTTCATGCGTTTGTTCACCCATTTCATATAAAAATAGCACGGCTAGATTTTTCGTAAAGAATGATAGTAAATACTAAATTATTCGAATGCAAACAAAAATTTGTATTCATTTTAAAAAACTTATCCACAATCTTCGTATGTGCCAAAAACTCATGTGTTGTGTGTTTGTTTGCTCATTTCGTCCAAAAAAAACTCGGATAGATTTTTCGAAAAGATTGTTAGTAAATACTAAATTATTCAAATGCAAACCAAAATGTGTAATCATTTTAAAATACTTCTCCACAATCTTTGTTTGCCCCTAAAATTCAAGTTTTACGAGTTTCTTCGCTCATTTCATATAAAAATAACACGGCTAGATTTTTCGTAAAGAATGATAGTAAATACTAAATTATTGAATGCATACAAAAATTTGTATTCATTTTAAAATACTTCTCCACAATCTTTGTTTGCCCCTAAAACTCAAGTTTCACGCGTTTGTTTCGCTCTTTTAATATAAAATTACACGGCTAGATATTTCGTAAAGAATGATAGTAAATACTAAATTATTCGAATGCAAACCAAAATTTGTAATACTTTCAAAATATTTCTCCACAATCTTTGTTTGCCCCTAAAACTCACGTTTCATGCGTTTGTTCACCCATTTCATATAAAAATAGCACGACTAGATTTTTCGTAAAGAATGATAGTAAATACTAAATTATTCGAATGCAAACAAAAATTTGTATTCATTTTAAAAAACATATCCACAATCTTCGTTTGTGCCAAAAACTCATGTGTTGTGTGTTTGTTTGCTCATTTCGTCCAAAAAAACTCGGATAGATTTTTCGTAAAGATTGATAGTAAATACTCAATTATTCAATTGCAAACAAAAATTTGTATTCATTTTAAAATACCTCCCCACAATCTATGTTTGCCCCTAAAACTAAAGTTTCACGCGTTTGTTTCGCTCATTTAATATAAAAATCACACGGCTAGATATTTCGTAAAGAATGATAGTAAATACAAAATTATTCGAATGCAAACAAAAATTTGTAATCATTTCAAAATATTTCTCCACAATCTTTGTGTGCCCCTAAAACTCATGATTCATGCGTTTGTTCACTCATTTCATATAAATATAGCACGGCTAGAATTTTCGAAAAGAATGATAGTAAATACTAAAGTATTCGAATGCAAAAAAAAATTTGTATTCATTTTAAAATACTTATCCACAATCTTTGTTTGTGCCGAAAACTCATTTGCTGTGGGTTTGTTTGCTCATTTCATCCAAAAAAAACTCGGATAGATTTTTCGAAAAGATTGTTAGTAAATACTAAATTATTCAAATGCAAACCAAAATGAGTAATCATTTTAAAATACTTCTCCACAATCTTTGTTTGCCCCTAAAATTCAAGTTTTACGAGTTTCTTTGCTCATTTCATATAAAAATAACACGGCTAGATTTTTCGTAAACAATGATAGTAAATACTAAATTATTGAATGCAAACAAAAATTTGTATTCATTTTAAAATACTTCTCCACAATCTTTGTTTTCCCCTAAAACTCAAGTTTCACGCGTTTGTTTCGCTCTTTTAATATAAAATTACACGGCTAGATATTTCGTAAAGAATGATAGTAAATACTAAATTATTCGAATGCAAACCAAAATTTGTAATACTTTCAAAATATTTCTCCACAATCTTTGTTTGCCCCTAAAACTCACGTTTCATGCGTTTGTTCACCCATTTCATATAAAAATAGCACTGCTATATTTTTCGTAAAGAATGATAGTAAATACTAAATTATTCGAATGCAAACAAAAATTTGTATTCATTTTAAAAAACTTATCCACAATCTTCGTTTGTGCCAAAAACTCATGTGTTGTGTGTTTGTTTGCTCATTTCGTCCAAAAAAAACTCGGATAGATTTTTCGCAAAGATTGATAGTAAATACTCAATTATTCAATTGCAAACAAAAATTTGTATTCATTTTAAAATACTTCCCCACAATCTTTGTTTGCCCCTAAAACTCAAGTTTCACGCATTTGTTCGCCCATTTCATATAAAAATAACACGGCTAGATATTTCGTAAAGAACGATAGTAAATACTAAATTATTCGAATGCAAACCAAAATTTGTAATCATTTCAAAATATTTCTCCACAATCTATGTTTGCCCCTAAAACTCTTGTTTCATGCGTTTGTTCACTCATTTCATATAAAAATAGCATGGCTAGATTCTTCTTAAAGAATGATAGTAAATACTAAATTATTCGAATGCAAACAAAAATTTGTATTCATTTTAAAATAATTATCCACAATCTTTATTTGCCCCTAAAACTCAAGTTTCACGCGTTTGTTTCGCTCATTTAATATAAAAATAACACGGCTAGATATTTCGTAAAGAATGATAGTAATACTAAATTATTCTAATGCAAACAAAAATTTGTAATCATTTTAAAATGTTCCTCCACAATCTTTGTTTGCCCCTAAAACTCATGTTTCGTGCGTTTGTTCACTCATTTCATATAAAAAAAGCACGGCTAGATTTTTCGGAAAGAATGATAGCAAATACTAAATTACTCGATAGCAAACAAAAATTTGTATTCGTTTTAAAGTACTTATCCACAATCTTTGTTTTTGCCAAAAACTCATGTGCCGTGCGTTCGTTTGCTCATTTCATCCAAAAAAAACTCGGATAGAATTTTCGTAAAGATTGTTAGTAAATACTAAATTATTCAAATTCAAACCAAAATGTGTAATCATTTTAAAATACTTCTCCACAATCTTTGTTTGCCCCTAAAATTCAAGTTTTACGAGTTTGTTCGCTAATTTCATATAAAAATAACACGGCTAGATTTTTCGTAAAGAATGATAGTAAATACTAAATTATTGAATGCAAACAAAAATTTGTATTCATTTTAAAATACTTCTCCACAATCTTTGTTTGCCCCTAAAACTCAAGTTTCACGCGTTTGTTTCGCTCTTTTAATATAAAAATTACCCGGCTAGATATTTCGTAAAGATTGATAGTAAATACTAAATTATTCGAATGCAAACCAAAATTTGTAATCCTTTCAAAATATTTCTCCACAATCTTTGTTTGCCCCTAAAACTCACGTTTCATGCGTTTGTTCACCCATTTCATATAAAAATAGCACGGCTAGATTTTTCGTAAAGAATGATAGTAAATACTAAATTATTCGAATGCAAACAAAAATTCGTATTCATTTTAAAAAACTTATCCACAATCTTCGTTTGTGCCAAAAACTCATGTGTTGTGTGTTTGTTTGCTCATTTCGTCCAAAAAAAACTCGGATAGATTTTTCGTAAAGATTGATAGTAAATACTCAATTATTCAATTGCAAACAAAAATTTGTATTCATTTTAAAATACTTCCCCACAATCTTTGTTTGCCCCTAAAACTCAAGTTTCACGCGTTTGTTCTCCCATTTCATATAAAAATAACACGGCTAGATATTTCGTAAAGAACGATAGTAAATACTAAATTATTCGAATGCAAACCAAAATTTGTAATCATTTCAAAATATTTCTCCACAATCTATGTTTGCCCATAAAACTCATGTTTCATGCGTTTGTTCACTCATTTCATATAAAAATAGCATGGCTAGATTCTTCTTAAAGAATGATAGTAAATACTAAATTATTCGAATGCAAACAAAAATTTGTATTCATTTTAAAATACTTCCCCACAATCTTTGTTTGCCCCTAAAACTCAAGTTTCACGCGTTTGTTCGCCCATTTCATATAAAAATAACACGGCTAGATATTTCGTAAAGAACGATAGTAAATACTAAATTATTCGAATGCAAACCAAAATTTGTAATCATTTCAAAATATTTCTCCACAATCTATGTTTGCCCCTAACACTCATGTTTCATGCGTTTGTTAACTTATTTCATATAAAAATAGCATGGCTAGATTCTTCTTAAAGAATGATAGTAAATACTAAATTATTCGAATGCAAACAAAAATTTGTAATCATTTCAAAATATTTCTCCACAATCTTTGTTTGCCCCTAATACTCATGATTCGTGCGTTTGTTCACTCATTTCATATAAAAATAGCACGGCTAGATTTTTCGTAAAGAATGATAGTAAATACTAAATTATTCTAATGCAAACAAAAATTTGTATTCATTTTAAAATACCTATCCACAATCTTTGTTTGTGCCAAAAACTCATGTGCTGTGTGTTTGTTTGCTCATTTCATCCAAAAAAAACTCGGATAGATTTTTCGAAAAGATTGTTAGTAAATACTAAATTATTCAAGTGCAAACCAAAATGTGTAATCATTTTAAAATACTTCTCCACAATCTTTGTTTGCCCCTAAAATTCAAGTTTTACGAGTTTGTTCGCTCATTTCATATAAAAATAACACGGCTAGATTTTTCGTAAAGAATGATAGTAAATACTAAATTATTCGAATGCAAACCAAAATTTGTAATCATTTCAAAATATTTCTCCACAATCTTTGTTTGCCCATAAAACTCATGTTTCGTGCGTTTGTTCACTCATTTCATATAAAAAAAGCACGGCTGGATTTTTCGGAAAGAATGATAGCAAATACTAAATTACTCGATAGCAAACAAAAATTTGTATTCGTTTTAAAGTACTTATCCACAATCTTCGTTTGTGCCAAAAACTCATGTGCCGTGCGTTCGTTTGCTCATTTCATCCAAAAAAAACTCGGATAGATTTTTCGTAAAGATTGTTAGTAAATACTAAATTATTCAAATTCAAACCAAAATGTGTAATCATTTTAAAATACTTCTCCACAATCTTTGTTTGCCCCTAAAATTCAAGTTTTACGAGTTTGTTCGCTCATTTCATATAAAAATAACAGGGCTAGATTTTTCGTAAAGAATGATAGTAAATACTAAATTATTGAATGCAAACAAAAATTTGTATTCATTTTAAAATACTTCTCCACAATCTTTGTTTGCCCCTAAAACTCAAGTTTCATGCGTTTGTTCACCCATTTCATATAAAAATTACACGGCTGGATTTTTCGGAAAGAATGATAGCAAATACTAAATTACTCGATAGCAAACAAAAATTTGTATTCGTTTTAAAGTACTTATCCACAATCTTTGTTTGTGCCGAAAACTCATGTGCCGTGCGTTCGTTTGCTCATTTCATCCAAAAAAAACTCGGATAGATTTTTCGTAAAGATTGTTAGTAAATACTAAATTCTTTAAATTCAAACCAAAATGTGTAATCATTTTAAAATACTTCTCCACAATCTTTGTTTGCCCCTAAAATTCAAGTTTTACGAGTTTGTTCGCTCATTTGATATAAAAATAACACGGCTAGATTTTTCGTAAAGAATGATAGTAAATACTAAATTATTGAATGCAAACAAAAATTTGTATTCATTTTAAAATACTTCTCCACAATCTTTGTTTGCCCCTAAAACTCAAGTTTCACGCGTTTGTTTCGCTCTTTTAATATAAAAATTACACGGCTAGATATTTCGTAAAGATTGATAGTAAATACTAAATTATTCGAATGCAAACCAAAATTTGTAATCCTTTCAAAATATTTCTCCACAATCTTTGTTTGCCCCTAAAACTCACGTTTCATGCGTTTGTTCACCCATTTCATATAAAAATAGCACGGCTAGATTTTTCGTAAAGAATGATAGTAAATACTAAATTATTCGAATGCAAACAAAAATTTGTATTCATTTTAAAAAACTTATCCACAATCTTCGTTTGTGCCAAAAACTCATGTGTTGTGTGTTTGTTTGCTCATTTCGTCCAAAAAAAACACGGATAGATTTTTCGTAAAGATTGATAGTAAATACTCAATTATTCAATTGCAAACAAAAATTTGTATTCATTTTAAAATACTTCCCCACAATCTTTGTTTGCCCCTAAAACTCAAGTTTCACGCATTTGTTCGCCCATTTCATATAAAAATAACACGGCTAGATATTTCGTAAAGAACGATAGTAAATACTAAATTATTCGAATGCAAACCAAAATTTGTAATCATTTCAAAATATTTCTCCACAATCTATGTTTGCCCCTAAAACTCATGTTTCATGCGTTTGTTCACTCATTTCATATAAAAATAGCAAGGCTAGATTCTTCTTAAAGAATGATAGTAAATACTAAATTATTCGAATGCAAACAAAAATTTGTATTCATTTTAAAATACTTATCCACAATCTTTATTTGCCCCTAAAACTCAAGTTTCACGCGTTTGTTTCGCTCATTTAATATAAAAATAACACGGCTAGATATTTCGTAAAGAATGATAGTAATACTAAATTATTCTAATGCAAACAAAAATTTGTAATCATTTTAAAATATTTCTCCACAATCTTTGTTTGCCCCTAAAACTCATGTTTCGTGCGTTTGTTCACTCATTTCATATAAAAAAAGCACGGCTAGATTTTTCGGAAAGAATGATAGCAAATACTAAATTACTCGATAGCAAACAAAAATTTGTATTCGTTTTAAAGTACTTATCCACAATCTTTGTTTGTGCCAAAAACTCATGTGCCGTGCGTTCGTTTGCTCATTTCATCCAAAAAAAACTCGGATAGATTTTTCGTAAAGATTGTTAGTAAATACTAAATTATTCAAATTCAAACCAAAATGTGTAATCATTTTAAAATACTTCTCCACAATCTTTTTTTGCCCCTAAAATTCAAGTTTTACGAGTTTGTTCGCTAATTTCATATAAAAATAACACGGCTAGATTTTTCGTAAAGAATGATAGTAAATACTAAATTATTGAATGCAAACAAAAATTTGTATTCATTTTAAAATACTTCTCCACAATCTTTGTTTGCCCCTAAAACTCAAGTTTCACGCGTTTGTTTCGCTCTTTTAATATAAAAATTACCCGGCTAGATATTTCGTAAAGATTGATAGTAAATACTAAATTATTCGAATGCAAACAAAAATTTGTAATCCTTTCAAAATATTTCTCCGCAATCTTTGTTTGCCCCTAAAACGCACGTTTCATGCGTTTGTTCACCCATTTCATATAAAAATAGCACGGCTAGATTTTTCGTAAAGAATGATAGTAAATACTAAATTATTCGAATGCAAACAAAAATTCCTATTCATTTTAAAAAACTTATCCACAATCTTCGTTTGTGCCAAAAACTCATGTGTTGTGTGTTTGTTTGCTCATTTCGTCCAAAAAAAACTCGGATAGATTTTTCGTAAAGATTGATAGTAAATACTCAATTATTCAATTGCAAACAAAAATTTGTATTCATTTTAAAATACTTCCCCACAATCTTTGTTTGCCCCTAAAACTCAAGTTTCACGCGTTTGTTCGCCCATTTCATATAAAAATAACACGGCTAGATATTTCGTAAAGAACGATAGTAAATACTAAATTATTCGAATGCAAACCAAAATTTGTAATCATTTCAAAATATTTCTCCACAATCTATGTTTGCCCCTAAAACTCATGTTTCATGCGTTTGTTCACTCATTTCATATAAAAATAGCATGGCTAGATTCTTCTTAAAGAATGATAGTAAATACTAAATTATTCGAATGCAAACAAAAATTTGTATTCATTTTAAAATACTTCCCCACAATCTTTGTTTGCCCCTAAAACTCAAGTTTCACGCGTTTGTTCGCCCATTTCATATAAAAATAACACGGCTAGATATTTCGTAAAGAACGATAGTAAATACTAAATTATTCGAATGCAAACCAAAATTTGTAACCATTTCAAAATATTTCTCCACAATCTATGTTTGCCCCTAAAACTCATGTTTCATGCGTTTGTTCACTCATTTCATATAAAAATAGCATGGCTAGATTCTTCTTAAAGAATGATAGTAAATACAAAATTATTCGAATGCAAACAAAAATTTGTAATCATTTCAAAATATTTCTCCACAATCTTTGTTTGCCCTTAATACTCATGATTCGTGCGTTTGTTCACTCATTTCATATAAAAATAGCACGGCAAGATTTTTCGTAAAGAATGATCGTAAATACTAAATTATTATAATGCAAACAAAAATTTGTATTCATTTTAAAATACTTATCCACAATCTTTGTTTGTGCCAAAAACTCATGTGCTGTGTGTTTGTTTGCTCATTTCATCCAAAAAAAACTCGGATAGATTTTTCGAAAAGATTGTTAGTAAATACTAAATTATTCAAGTGCAAACCAAAATGTGTAATCATTTTAAAATACTTCTCCACAATCTTTGTTTGCCCCTAAAATTCAAGTTTTACGAGTTTGTTCGCTCATTTCATATAAAAATAACACGGCTAGATTTTTCGTAAAGAATGATAGTAAATACTAAATTATTCGAATGCAAACCAAAATTTGTAATCATTTTAAAATATTTCTCCACAATCTTTGTTTGCCCCTAAAACTCATGTTTCGTGCGTTTGTTCACTCATTTCATATAAAAAAAGCACGGCTGGATTTTTCGGAAAGAATGATAGCAAATACTAAATTACTCGATAGCAAACAAAAATTTGTATTCGTTTTAAAGTACTTATCCACAATCTTCGTTTGTGCCAAAAACTCATGTGCCGTGCGTTCGTTTGCTCATTTCATCCAAAAAAAACTCGGATAGATTTTTCGTAAAGATTGTTAGTAAATACTAAATTATTCAAATTCAAACCAAAATGTGTAATTATTTTAAAATACTTCTCCACAATCTTTGTTTGCCCCTAAAATTCAAGTTTTACGAGTTTGTTCGCTCATTTCATATAAAAATAACACCGCTAGATTTTTCGTAAAGAATGATAGTAAATACTAAATTATTCAAATGCAAACAAAAATTTGTATTCATTTTGAAATACTTATCCACAATCTTCGTTTGTGCCAAAAACTCAAGTGCCGTGCGTTCGTTTGCTCATTTCATCCAAAAAAAACTCGGATAGATTTTTCGTAAAGATTGATAGTAAATACTCAATTATTCAATTGCAAACAAAAATTTGTATTCATTTTAAAATACTTCACCACAATCTTTGTTTGCCCCTAAAACTCAAGTTTCACGCGTTTGTTCGCCCATTTCATGTAAAAATAACACGGCTAGATATTTCGTAAAGAACGATAGTAAATACTAAATTATTCGAATGCAAACCAAAATTTGTAATCATTTCAAAATATTTCTCCACAATCTATGTTTGCCCCTAAAACTCATGTTTCATGCGTTTGTTCACTCATTTCATATAAAAATAGCATGGCTAGATTCTTCGTAAAGAATGATAGTAAATACTAAATTATTCGAATGCAAACAAAAATTTGTATTCATTTTAAAATACTTATCCACAATCTTTATTTGCCCCTAAAACTCAAGTTTCACGCGTTTGTTTCGCTCATTTAATATAAAAATAACACGGCTAGATATTTCGTAAAGAATGATAGTAAATACAAAATTATTCGAATGCAAACAAAAATTTGTAATCATTTCAAAATATTTCTCCACAATCTTTGTTTGCCCCTAAAACTCAAGATTCATGCGTTTGTTCACTCATTTCATATAAAAATAGCACGGCTAGATTTTTCGTAAAGAATGATAGTAAATACTAAATTATTCTAATGCAAACAAAAATTTGTATTCATTTTAAAATACTTATCCACAATCTTTGTTTGTGCCAAAAACTCGTGTGCTGTGTGTTTGCTTGCTCATTTCATCCAAAAAAAACTCGGATAGATTTTTCGTAAAGATTGATAGTAAATACTCAATTATTCAATTGCATACAAAAATTTGTATTCATTTTAAAATACTTTCCCACAATCTTTGTTTGCCCCTAAAACTGAAGTTTCACGCGTTTGTTCGCCCATTTCATATAAAAATAACACGGCTAGATATTTCGTAAAGAACGATAGTAAATACTAAATTATTCGAATGCAAACCAAAATTTGTAATCATTTAAAAATATTTCTCCACAATCTATGTTTGCCCCTAAAACTCATGTTTCATGCGTTTGTTCACTCATTTCATATAAAAATAGCATGGCTAGATTCTTCTTAAAGAATGATAGTAAATACTAAATTATTCGAATGCAAACAAAAATTTGTATTCATTTTAAAATACTTATCCACAATCTTTATTTGCCCCTAAAACTCAAGTTTCACGTGTTTTTTTCGCTCATTTAATATAAAAATAACACGGCTAGATATTTCGTAAAGAATGATAGTAAATACAAAATTATTCGAATGCAAACAAAAATTTGTAATCATTTCAAAATATTTCTCCACAATCTTTGTTTGCCCCTAAAACTCATGATTCATGCGTTTGTTCACTCATTTCATATAAAAATAGCACGGCTATATTTTTCGTAAAGAATGATAGCAAATACTAAATTATTCTAATGCAAACAAAAATTTGTATTCATTTTAAAATACTTATCCACAATCTTTGTTTGTGCCAAAAACTCATGTGCTGTGTGTTTGTTTGCTCATTTCATCCAAAAAAAACTCGGATAGATTTTACGTAAAGATTGTTAGTAAATACTAAATTATTCAAATGCAAACCAAAATGTGTAATCATTTTAAAATACTTTTCCAAAATCTTTGTTTGCCCCTAAAATTGAAGTTTTACGAGTTTGTTCGCTCATTTCATATAACAAAAACACGGCTAGATTTTTCGTAAAGATTGATAGTACATACTAAATTATTGAATGCAAACAAAAATTTGTATTCATTTTAAAATACTTCTCCACAATCTCTGTTTGCCCCTAAAACTCAAGTTTCACGCGTTTGTTTCGCTCTTTTAATATAAAAATAACACGGCTAGATATTTCGTAAAGAATGATAGTAAATACTAAATTATTCGAATGCAAACCAAAATTTGTAATCCTTTCAAAATATTTCTCCACAATCCTTGTTTGCCCCTAAAACTCACGTTTCATGCGTTTGTTCACCCATTTCATATAAAAATTGCACGGCTAGATTTTTCGTAAAGAATGATAGTAAATACTAAATTATTCGAATGCAAACAAAAATTTGTATTCATTTTAAAAAACTTTTCCACAATCTTCGTTTGTGCCAAAAACTCATGTGTTGTGTGTTTGTTTGCTCATTTCGTCCAAAAAAAACTCGGATAGATTTTTCGTAAAGATTGATAGTAAATACTAAATTATTCAATTGCAAACAAAAATTTGTATTCATTTTAAAATACTTCCCTTCAATCTTTGTTTGCCCCTAAAACTCAAGTTTCACGCGTTTGTTCGCCCATTTCATATAAAAATAACACGGCTAGATATTTCGTAAAGAACGATAGTAAATACTAAATTATTCGAATGCAAACCAAAATTTGTAATCTTTTCAAAATATTTCTCCACAATCTTTGTTTGCCCCTAAAACTCATGTTTCATGCGTTTGTTCACTCATTTCATACAAAAATAGCATGGCTAGATTTTTCTTAAAGAATGATAGTAAATACTAAATTATTCGAATGTAAACAGAATATTTTTATTCATTTTAAAATACTTATCCACAATCTTTATTTGCCCCTAAAACTCAAGTTTCACGCGTTTGTTTCGCTCATTTAATATAAAAATAACACGGCTAGATATTTCGTAAAGAATGATAGTAAATACAAAATTATTCAAATGCAAACAAAAGTATGTAATCATTTCAAAATATTTCTCCACAATCTTTGTTTGCCCCTAAATCTCATGTTTCATGCGTTTGTTCACTCATTTCATATAAAAATAGCACGGCTAGATTTTTCGGAAAGAATGATAGCAAATACTAAATTACTCGATAGCAAACAAAAATTTGTATTCATTTTAAAGTACTTATCCACAATCTTCGTTTGTGCCAAAAACTCATGTGCCGTGCGTTCGTTTGCTCATTTCATCCAAAAAAAACTCGGATAGATTTTTCGTAAAGATTGTTAGTAAATACTAAATTATTCAAATTCAAACCAAAATGTGTAATCATTTTAAAATACTTCTCCACAATCTTTGTTTGCCCCTAAAATTCAAGTTTTACGAGTTTGTTCGCTCATTTCATATAAAAAAAACACGGCTAGATTTTTCGTAAAGAATGATAGTAAATACTAAATTATTGAATGCAAACAAAAATTTGTATTCATTTTAAAATACTTCTCCACAATCTTTGTTTGCCCCTAAAACTCAAGTTTCACGCGTTTGTTTCGCTCTTTTAATATAAAAATAACACGGCTAGATATTTCGTAAAGAATGATAGTAAATACTAAATTATTCAAATGCAAACCAAAATTTGTAATCATTTCAAAATATTTCTCCACAATCTTTGTTTGCCCCTAAAACTTACGTTTCATGCGATTGTTCACCCATTTCATATAAAAATAGCACGGCTAGATTTTTCGTAAAGAATGATAGTAAATACTAAATTATTCGAATTCAAACCAAAATTTATATTCATTTTAAAATACTTATCCACAATCTTCGTTTGTGCCAAAAACTCATGTGCTTTGTGTGTTTGTTTGCTCATTTCGTCCAAAAAAACTCGGATAGATTTTTCGTAAAGATTGATAGTAAATACTCAATTATTCAATTGCAAACAAAAATTTGTATTCATTTTAAAATACTTCCCCACAATCTTTGTTTGCCCCTAAAACTCAAGTTTCACGCGTTTGTTCGCCCATTTCATATAAAAATAACACGGCTAGATATTTCGTAAAGAACGATAGTAAATACTAAATTATTCGAATGCAAACCAAAATTTATAATCATTTCAAAATATTTCTCCACAATCTATGTTTGCCCCTAAAACTCATGTTTCATGCGTTTGTTCACTCATTTCATATAAAAATAGCATGGCTAGATTCTTCTTAAAGAATGATAGTAAATACTAAATTATTCGAATGCAAACAAAAATTTGTATTCATTTTAAAATACTTATCCACAATCTTTATTTGCCCCTAAAACTCAAGTTTCACGCGTTTGTTTCGCTCATTTAATATAAAAATAACACGGCTAGATATTTCGTAAAGAATGATAGTAAATACAAAATTATTCGAATGCAAACAAAAATTCATTTCAAAATATTTCTCCACAATCTAAGTTTGCCCCTAAAACTCAAGATTCATGCGTTTGTTCACTCATTTCATATAAAAATAGCACGGCTAGATTTTTCGTAAAGAATGATAGTAAATACTAAATTATTCTAATGCAAACAAAAATTTGTATTCATTTTAAAATATTTATCCACAATCTTTGTTTGTGCCAAAAACTCGTGTGCTGTGTGTTTGTTTGCTCATTTCATCCAAAAAAAACTCGGATAGATTTTTCGTAAAGATTGTTAGTAAATACTAAATTATTCAAATGCAAACCAAAATGTG
>JAJHPC010000003.1:337355-381614 GCA_024447665.1 Juncus inflexus
CATATAATAATAGCACGGCTAGATTTTTCGTAAAGAATGATAGTAAATACTAAATTATTCGAATTCAAACCAAAATTTGTATTCATTTTAAAATACTTATCCACAATCTTCGTTTGTGCCAAAAACTCATGTGCTGTGTGTTTGTTTGCTCATTTCATCCAAAAAAAACTCGGATAGATTTTTCGTAAAGATTGTTAGTAAATACTAAATTATTCAAATGCAAACCAAAATGTGTAATCATTTTAAAATACTTCTCCACAATCTTTGCTTGCCCCTAAAATTGAAGTTTTACGAGTTTGTTCGCTCATTTCATATAAAAAAAACACGGCTAGATTTTTCATAAAGATTGATAGTAAATACTAAATTATTGAATGCAAACAAAAATTTGTATTCATTTTAAAATACTTCTCCACAATCTTTATTTGCCCCTAAAACTCAAGTTTCACGCGTTTGTTTCGCTCATTTAATATAAAAATAACACGGCTAGATATTTCGTAAAGAATGATAGTAAATACAAAATTATTCAAATGCAAACAAAAATATGTAATCATTTGAAAATATTTCTCCACAATCTTTGTTTGCCCCTAAATCTCATGTTTCATGCGTTTGTTCACTCATTTCATATAAAAATAGCACGGCTAGATTTTTCGGAAAGAATGATAGCAAATACTAAATTACTCGATAGCAAACAAAAATTTGTATTCATTTTAAAGTACTTATCCACAATCTTCGTTTGTGCCAAAAACTCATGTGCCGTGCGTTCGTTTGCTCATTTCATCCAAAAAAAACTCGGATAGATTTTTCGTAAAGATTGTTAGTAAATACTAAATTATTCAAATTCAAACCAAAATGTGTAATCATTTTAAAATACTTCTCCACAATCTTTGTTTGCCCCTAAAATTCAAGTTTTACGAGTTTGTTCGCTCATTTCATATAAAAAAAACACGGCTAGATTTTTCGTAAAGAATGATAGTAAATACTAAATTATTGAATGCAAACAAAAATTTGTATTCATTTTAAAATACTTCTCCACAATCTTTGTTTGCCCCTAAAACTCAAGTTTCACGCGTTTGTTTCGCTCTTTTATTATAAAAATAACACGGCTAGATATTTCGTAAAGAATGATAGTAAATACTAAATTATTCGAATGCAAACCAAAATTTGTAATCATTTCAAAATATTTCTCCACAATCTTTGTTTGCCCCTAAAACTTACGTTTCATGCGATTGTTCACCCATTTCATATAAAAATAGCACGGCTAGATTTTTTCGTAAAGAATGATAGTAAATACTAAATTATTCGAATTCAAACCAAAATTTGTATTCATTTTAAAATACTTATCCACAATCTTCGTTTGTGCCAAAAACTCATGTGCGGTGTGTTTGTTTGCTCATTTCGTCCAAAAAAACTCGGATAGATTTTTCGTAAAGATTGATAGTAAATACTCAATTATTCAATTGCAAACAAAAATTTGTATTCATTTTAAAATACTTCCCCACATTCTTTGTTTGCCCCTAAAACTCAAGTTTCACGCGTTTGTTCGCCCATTTCATATAAAAATAACACGGCTAGATATTTCGTAAAGAACGATAGTAATTACTAAATTATTCGAATGCAAACCAAAATTTGTAATCTTTTCAAAATATTTCTCCACAATCTTTGTTTGCCCCTAAAACTCATGTTTCATGCGTTTGTTCACTCATTTCATATAAAAATAGCATGGCTAGATTCTTCTTAATGAATGATAGTAAATACTAAATTATTCGAATGTAAACCGAATATTTTTATTCATTTTAAAATACTTATCCACAATCTTTATTTGCCCCTAAAACTCAAGTTTCACGCGTTTGTTTCGCTCATTTAATATTAAAATAACACGGCTAGATATTTCGTAAAGAATGATAGTAAATACAAAATTATTCAAATGCAAACAAAAATATGTAATCATTTCAAAATATTTCTCCACAATCTTTGTTTGCCCCTAAATCTCATGTTTCATGCGTTTGTTCACTCATTTCATATAAAAATAGCACGGCTAGATTTTTCGTAAAGAATGATAGTAAATACTAAATTATTCTAATGCAAACAAAAATTTGTATTAATTTTAAAATACTTATCCACAATCTTCGTTTTCGCCAAAAACTCATGTCTTTGTGTGTTTGTTTGCTTATTTCATCCAAAAAAACTCGGATCGATTTTTCGTAAAGATTGTTAGTAAATACTAAATTATTCAAATTCAAACCAAAATGTGTAATGATTTTAAAATACTTCTCCACAATCTTTGTTTGCCCCTGAAATTGAAGTTTTACGAGTTTGTTCGCTCATTTCATATAAAAAAAACACGGCTAGATTTTTCGTAAAGAATGATAGTAAATACTAAATTATTGAATGCAAACAAAAATTTGTATTCATTTTAAAATACTTCTCCACAATCTTTGTTTGCCCCTAAAACTCAAGTTACACGCGTTTGTTTCGCTCTTTTAATATAAAAATAACACGGCTAGATATTTCGTAAACAACGATAGTAAATACTAAATTATTCGAATGCAAACCAAAATTTGTAATCATTTCAAAATATTTCTCCACAATCTTTGTTTGCCCCTAAAACTTACGTTTCATGCGATTGTTCACCCATTTCATATAAAAATAGCACGGCTAGATTTTTCGTAAAGAATGATAGTAAATACTAAATTATTCGAATTCAAACCAAAATTTGTATTCATTTTAAAATACTTATCCACAATCTTCGTTTGTGCCAAAAACTCATGTGCGGTGTGTTTGTTTTCTCATTTCGTCCAAAAAAAACTCGGATAGATTTTTCGTAAAGATTGATAGTAAATACTCAATTATTCAATTGCAAACAAAAATTTGTATTCATTTTAAAATACTTCCCCACATTCTTTGTTTGCCCCTAAAACTCAAGTTTCACGCGTTTGTTCGCCCATTTCATATAAAAATAACACGGCTAGATATTTCGTAAAGAACGATAGTAATTACTAAATTATTCGAATGCAAACCAAAATTTGTAATCTTTTCAAAATATTTCTCCACAATCTTTGTTTGCCCCTAAAACTCATGTTTCATGCGTTTGTTCACTCATTTCATATAAAAATAGCATGGCTAGATTCTTCTTAAAGAATGATAGTAAATACTAAATTATTCGAATGTAAACCGAATATTTTTATTCATTTTAAAATACTTATCCACAATCTTTATTAGCCCCTAAAACTCAAGTTTCACGCGTTTGTTTCGCTCATTTAATATTAAAATAACACGGCTAGATATTTCGTAAAGAATGATAGTAAATACAAAATTATTCAAATGCAAACAAAAATATGTTATCATTTCAAAATATTTCTCCACAATCTTTGTTTGCCCCTAAATCTCATGTTTCATGCGTTTGTTCACTCATTTCATATAAAAATAGCACGGCTAGATTTTTCGTAAAGAATGATAGTAAATACTAAATTATTCTAATGCAAACAAAAATTTGTATTAATTTTAAAATACTTATCCACAATCTTCGTTTGTGCCAAAAACTCATGTGCCGTGCGTTCGTTTGCTCATTTCATCCAAAAAAAACTCGGATAGATTTTTCGTAAAGATTGTTAGTAAATACTAAATTATTCAAATTCAAACCAAAATGTGTAATCATTTTAAAATACTTCTCCACAATCTTTGTTTGCCCCTAAAATTCAAGTTTTACGAGTTTGTTCGCTCATTTCATATAAAAAAAACACGGCTAGATTTTTCGTAAAGAATGATAGTAAATACTAAATTATTGAATGCAAACAAAAATTTGTATTCATTTTAAAATACTTCTCCACAATCTTTGTTTGCCCCTAAAACTCAAGTTTCACGCGTTTGTTTCGCTCTTTTATTATAAAAATAACACGGCTAGATATTTCGTAAAGAATGATAGTAAATACTAAATTATTCGAATGCAAACCAAAATTTGTAATCATTTCAAAATATTTCTCCACAATCTTTGTTTGCCCCTAAAACTTACGTTTCATGCGATTGTTCACCCATTTCATATAAAAATAGCACGGCTAGATTTTTCGTAAAGAATGATAGTAAATACTAAATTATTCGAATTCAAACCAAAATTTGTATTCATTTTAAAATACTTATCCACAATCTTCGTTTGTGCCAAAAACTCATGTGCGGTGTGTTTGTTTGCTCATTTCGTCCAAAAAAAACTCGGATAGATTTTTCGTAAAGATTGATAGTAAATACTCAATTATTCAATTGCAAACAAAAATTTGTATTCATTTTAAAATACTTCCCCACATTCTTTGTTTGCCCCTAAAACTCAAGTTTCACGCGTTTGTTCGCCCATTTCATATAAAAATAACACGGCTAGATATTTCGTAAAGAACGATAGTAATTACTAAATTATTCGAATGCAAACCAAAATTTGTAATCTTTTCAAAATATTTCTCCACAATCTTTGTTTGCCCCTAAAACTCATGTTTCATGCGTTTGTTCACTCATTTCATATAAAAATAGCATGGCTAGATTCTTCTTAATGAATGATAGTAAATACTAAATTATTCGAATGTAAACCGAATATTTTTATTCATTTTAAAATACTTATCCACAATCTTTATTTGCCCCTAAAACTCAAGTTTCACGCGTTTGTTTCGCTCATTTAATATTAAAATAACACGGCTAGATATTTCGTAAAGAATGATAGTAAATACAAAATTATTCAAATGCAAACAAAAATATGTAATCATTTCAAAATATTTCTCCACAATCTTTGTTTGCCCCTAAATCTCATGTTTCATGCGTTTGTTCACTCATTTCATATAAAAATAGCACGGCTAGATTTTTCGTAAAGAATGATAGTAAATACTAAATTATTCTAATGCAAACAAAAATTTGTATTAATTTTAAAATACTTATCCACAATCTTCGTTTCTGCCAAAAACTCATGTGCTGTGTGTTTGTTTGCTTATTTCATCCAAAAAAAACTCGGATCGATTTTTCGTAAAGATTGTTAGTAAATACTAAATTATTCAAATTCAAACCAAAATGTGTAATGATTTTAAAATACTTCTCCACAATCTTTGTTTGCCCCTGAAATTGAAGTTTTACGAGTTTGTTCGCTCATTTCATATAAAAAAAACACGGCTAGATTTTTCGTAAAGAATGATAGTAAATACTAAATTATTGAATGCAAACAAAAATTTGTATTCATTTTAAAATACTTCTCCACAATCTTTGTTTGCCCCTAAAACTCAAGTTACACGCGTTTGTTTCGCTCTTTTAATATAAAAATAACACGGCTAGATATTTCGTAAACAACGATAGTAAATACTAAATTATTCGAATGCAAACCAAAATTTGTAATCATTTCAAAATATTTCTCCACAATCTTTGTTTGCCCCTAAAACTTACGTTTCATGCGATTGTTCACCCATTTCATATAAAAATAGCACGGCTAGATTTTTCGTAAAGAATGATAGTAAATACAAAATTATTCGAATTCAAACCAAAATTTGTATTCATTTTAAAATACTTATCCACAATCTTCGTTTGTGCCAAAAACTCATGTGCGGTGTGTTTGTTTTCTCATTTCGTCCAAAAAAAACTCGGATAGATTTTTCGTAAAGATTGATAGTAAATACTCAATTATTCAATTGCAAACAAAAATTTGTATTCATTTTAAAATACTTCCCCACATTCTTTGTTTGCCCCTAAAACTCAAGTTTCACGCGTTTGTTCGCCCATTTCATATAAAAATAACACGGCTAGATATTTCGTAAAGAACGATAGTAATTACTAAATTATTCGAATGCAAACCAAAATTTGTAATCTTTTCAAAATATTTCTCCACAATCTTTGTTTGCCCCTAAAACTCATGTTTCATGCGTTTGTTCACTCATTTCATATAAAAATAGCATGGCTAGATTCTTCTTAAAGAATGATAGTAAATACTAAATTATTCGAATGTAAACCGAATATTTTTATTCATTTTAAAATACTTATCCACAATCTTTATTAGCCCCTAAAACTCAAGTTTCACGCGTTTGTTTCGCTCATTTAATATTAAAATAACACGGCTAGATATTTCGTAAAGAATGATAGTAAATACAAAATTATTCAAATGCAAACAAAAATATGTTATCATTTCAAAATATTTCTCCACAATCTTTGTTTGCCCCTAAATCTCATGTTTCATGCGTTTGTTCACTCATTTCATATAAAAATAGCACGGCTAGATTTTTCGTAAAGAATGATAGTAAATACTAAATTATTCTAATGCAAACAAAAATTTGTATTAATTTTAAAATACTTATCCACAATCTTCGTTTCTGCCAAAAACTCATGTGCTGTGTGTATGTTTGCTTATTTCATCCAAAAAAAACTCGGATCGATTTTTCGTAAAGATTGTTAGTAAATACTAAATTATTCAAATTCAAACCAAAATGTGTAATGATTTTAAAATACTTCTCCACAATCTTTGTTTGCCCCTGAAATTGAAGTTTTACGAGTTTGTTCGCTCATTTCATATAAAAAAAACACGGCTAGATTTTTCGTAAAGATTGATAGTAAATACTAAATTATTGAATGCAAACAAAAATTTGTATTCATTTTAAAATACTTCTCCACAATCTTTGTTTGCCCCTAAAACTCAAGTTACACGCGTTTGTTTCGCTCTTTTAATATAAAAATAACACGGCTAGATATTTCGTAAACAACGATAGTAAATACTAAATTATTCGAATGCAAACCAAAATTTGTAATCATTTCAAAATATTTCTCCACAATCTTTGTTTGCCCCTAAAACTTACGTTTCATGCGATTGTTCACCCATTTCATATAATAATAGCACGGCTAGATTTTTCGTAAAGAATGATAGTAAATACTAAATTATTCGAATTCAAACCAATATTTGTATTCATTTTAAAATACTTATCCACAATCTTCGTTTGTGCCAAAAACTCATGTGCTGTGTGTTTGTTTGCTCATTTCGTCCAAAAAAAACTCGGATAGATTTTTCGTAAAGATTGATAGTAAATACTAAATTATTCAATTGCAAACAAAAATTTGTATTCATTTTAAAATACTTCCCCACAATCTATGTTTGCCCCTAAAACCCAAGTTTCACGCGTTTGTTCGCCCATTTCATATAAAAATAACACGGCTAGATATTTCGTAAAGAACGATAGTAATTACTAAATTATTCGAATGCAAACCAAAATTTGTAATCTTTTCAAAATATTTCTCCACAATTTTTGTTTGCCCCTAAAACTCATGTTTCATGCGTTTGTTCACTCATTTCATATAAAAATAGCATGGCTAGATTTTTTTTAAAGAATGATAGTAAATACTAAATTATTCGAATGTAAACAGAATATTTTTTTTCATTTTAAAATACTTATCCACAATCTTTATTTGCCCCTAAAACTCAAGTTTCACGCGTTTGTTTCGCTCATTTAATATAAAAATAACACGGCTAGATATTTCGTAAAGAATGATAGTAAATACAAAATTATTCAAATGCAAACAAAAATATGTAATCATTTGAAAATATTTCTCCACAATCTTTGTTTGCCCCTAAATCTCATGTTTCATGCGTTTGTTCACTCATTTCATAAAAAAATAGCACGGCTAGATTTTTCGGAAAGAATGATAGCAAATACTAAATTACTCGATAGCAAACAAAAATTTGTATTCATTTTAAAGTACTTATCCACAATCTTCGTTTGTGCCAAAAACTCATGTGCCGTGCGTTCGCTTGCTCATTTCATCCAAAAAAAACTCGGATAGATTTTTCGTAAAGATTGTTAGTAAATACTAAATTATTCAAATTCAAACCAAAATGTGTAATCATTTTAAAATACTTCTCCACAATCTTTGTTTGCCCCTAAAATTCAAGTTTTACGAGTTTGTTCGCTCATTTCATATAAAAAAAACACGGCTAGATTTTTCGTAAAGAATGATAGTAAATACTAAATTATTGAATGCAAACAAAAATTTGTATTCATTTTAAAATACTTCTCCACAATCTTTGTTTGCCCCTAAAACTCAAGTTTCACGCGTTTGTTTCGCTCTTTTATTATAAAAATATCACGGCTAGATATTTCGTAAAGAATGATAGTAAATACTAAATTATTCGAATGCAAACCAAAATTTGTAATCATTTCAAAATATTTCTCCACAATCTTTGTTTGCCCCTAAAACTTACGTTTCATGCGATTGTTCACCCATTTCATATAAAAATAGCACGGCTAGATTTTTCGTAAAGAATGATAGTAAATACTAAATTATTCGAATTCAAACCAAAATTTGTATTCATTTTAAAATACTTATCCACAATCTTCGTTTGTGCCAAAAACTCATGTGCGGTGTGTTTGTTTGCTCATTTCGTCCAAAAAAAACTCGGATAGATTTTTCGTAAAGATTGATAGTAAATACTCAATTATTCAATTGCAAACAAAAATTTGTATTCATTTTAAAATACTTCCCCACATTCTTTGTTTGCCCCTAAAACTCAAGTTTCACGCGTTTGTTCGCCCATTTCATATAAAAATAACACGGCTAGATATTTCGTAAAGAACGATAGTAATTACTAAATTATTCGAATGCAAACCAAAATTTGTAATCTTTTCAAAATATTTCTCCACAATCTTTGTTTGCCCCTAAAACTCATGTTTCATGCGTTTGTTCACTCATTTCATATAAAAATAGCATGGCTAGATTCTTCTTAAAAAATGATAGTAAATACTAAATTATTCGAATGTAAACCGAATATTTTTATTCATTTTAAAATACTTATCCACAATCTTTATTTGCCCCTAAAACTCAAGTTTCACGCGTTTGTTTCGCTCATTTAATATAAAAATAACACGGCTAGATATTTCGTAAAGAATGATAGTAAATACAAAATTATTCAAATGCAAACAAAAATATGTAATCATTTCAAAATATTTCTCCACAATCTTTGTTTGCCCCTAAATCTCATGTTTCATGCGTTTGTTCACTCATTTCATATCAAAATAGCACGGCTAGATTTTTCGTAAAGAATGATAGTAAATACTAAATTATTCTAATGCAAACAAAAATTTGTATTAATTTTAAAATACTTATCCACAATCTTCGTTTCTGCCAAAAACTCATGTGCTGTGTGTTTGTTTGCTTATTTCATCCAAAAAAAACTCGGATCGATTTTTCGTAAAGATTGTTAGTAAATACTAAATTATTCAAATTCAAACCAAAATGTGTAATGATTTTAAAATACTTCTCCACAATCTTTGTTTGCCCCTAAAATTCAAGTTTTACGAGTTTGTTCGCTCATTTCATATAAAAAATACATGGCTAGATTTTTCGTAAAGATTGATAGTAAATACTAAATTATTGAATGCAAACAAAAATTTGTATTTATTTTAAAATACTTCTCCACAATCTCTGTTTGCCCCTAAAACTCAAGTTTCACGCGTTTGTTTCGCTCTTTTAATATAAAAATAACACGGCTAGATATTTCGTAAAGAATGATAGTAAATACTAAATTATTCGAATGCAAACCAAAATTTGTAATCCTTTCAAAATATTTCTCCACAATCCTTGTTTGCCCCTAAAACTCACGTTTCATGCGTTTGTTCACCCATTTCATATAAAAATAGCACGGCTAGATTTTTCGTAAAGAATGATAGGTAATACTAAATTATTCGAATGCAAACAAAAATTTGTATTCATTTTAAAAAACTTTTCCACAATCTTCGTTTGTGCCAAAAACTCATGTGTTGTGTGTTTGTTTGCTCATTTCGTCCAAAAAAAACTCGGATAGTTTTTTCGTAAAGATTGATAGTAAATACTAAATTATTCAATTGCAAACAAAAATTTATATTCATTTTAAAATACTTCCCCACAATCTTTGTTTGCCCCTAAAACTCAAGTTTCACGCGTTTGTTCGCCCATTTCATATAAAAATAACACGGCTAGATATTTCGTAAAGAACGATAGTAAATACTAAATTATTCGAATGCAAACCAAAATTTGTAATCTTTTCAAAATATTTCTCCACAATCTTTGTTTGCCCCTAAAACTCATGTTTCATGCGTTTGTTCACTCATTTCATATAAAAATAGCATGGCTAGATTTTTCTTAAAGAATGATAGTAAATACTAAATTATTCGAATGTAAACAAAAATTTTTATTCATTTTAAAATACTTATCCACAATCTTTATTTGCCCCTAAAACTCAAGTTTCACGCGTTTGTTTCGCTCATTTAATATAAAAATAACACGGCTAGATATTTTGTAAAGAATGATAGTAAATACAAAATTATTCAAATGCAAACAGAAATATGTAATCATTTCAAAATATTTCTCCACAATCTTTGTTTGCCCCTAAACTCATGCTTCATGCGTTTGTTCACTCATTTCATATAAAAATAGCACGGCCAGATTTTTCGTAAAGAATGATAGTAAAACTAAATTACTCGATAGCAAAAAAAAATTTGTATTCGTTTTAAAGTACTTATCCACAATCTTCGTTTGTGCCAAAAACTCATGTGCCGTGCGTTCGTTTGCTCATTTCATCCAAAAAAAACTCGGATAGATTTTTCGTAAAGATTGTTAGTAAATACTAAATTATTCAAATTCGAACCAAAATGTGTAATCATTTTAAAATACTTCTCCACAATCTTTGTTTGCCCCTAAAATTCAAGTTTTACGAGTTTGTTCGCTCATTTCATATAAAAATAACACGGCTAGATTTTTCGTAAAGAATGATAGTAAATACTAAATTATTGAATGCAAACAAAAATTTGTATTCATTTTAAAATACTTCTCCACAATCACTGTTTGCCCCTAAAACTCAAGTTTCACGCGTTTGTTTCGCTCTTTTAATATAAAAATAACACGGCTAGATATTTCGTAAAGAATGATAGTAAATACTAAATTATTCGAATGCAAACCAAAATTTGTAATCATTTCAAAATATTTCTCCACAATCTTTGTTTGCCCGTAAAATTCAAGTTTTACGAGTTTGTTCGCTCATTTCATATAAAAATAACACGGCTAGATTTTTTGCAAAGAATGATAGTAAATACTAAATTATTCAAATGCAAACAAAAATTTGTATTCATTTTAAAATACTTCCCCACAATCTTTGTTTGCCCCTAAAACTCAAGTTTCACGCGTTTGTTCGCCCATTTCATATAAAAATAACACGGCTAGATATTTCGTAAGGAACGATAGTAAATACTAAATTATTCGAATGCAAACCAAAATTTGTAATCATTTCAAAATATTTCTCCACAATCTTTGTTTGCCCCTAAGCCTCATGTTTCGTGCGTTTCTTCACTCATTTCATACAAAAAAAGCACGGCTAGATTTTTCGGAAAGAATGATAGCAAATACTAAATTACTCGATAGCAAACAAAAATTTGTATTCGTTTTAAAGTACTTATCCACAATCTTCATTTGTGCCAAAAACTCATGTGCCGTGCGTTCGTTTGCTCATTTCATACAAAAAAAACTCGGATAGATTTTTCGTAAAGATTGTTAGTAAATACTAAATTATTCAAATTCGAACCAAAATGTGTAATCTTTTTAAAATACTTCTCCACAATCTTTGTTTGCCCCTAAAATTCAAGTTTTACGAGTTTGTTCGCTCATTTCATATAAAAATAACACGGCTAGATTTTTCGTAAAGAATGATAGTAAATACTAAATTATAGAATGCAAACAAAAATTTGTATTCATTTTAAAATACTTCTCCACAATCTTTGTTTGCCCCTAAAACTCAAGTTTCACGCGTTTGTTTCGTTCTTTTAATATAAAAATAACACGGCTAGATATTTCGTAAATAATGATAGTAAATACTAAATTATTCGAATGCAAACCAAAATTTGTAATCATTTCAAAATATTTCTCCACAATCTTTGTTTGCCCCTAAAACCTACGTTTCATGCGATTGTTCACCCATTTCATATAAAAATAGCACGGCTAGATTTTTCGTAAAGAATGATAGTAAATACTAAATTATTCGAATGCAAACCAAAATTTGTATTCATTTTAAAATACTTATCCACAATCTCCGTTTGTGCCAAAAACTTATGTGCTGTGTGTTTGTTTGCTCATTTCATCCAAAAAAAACTCACGTGCCGTGCGTTCGTTTGCTCATTTCATCCAAAAAAAACTCGGATAGATTTTTCGTAAAGATTGTTAGTAAATACTAAATTATTCAAATGCAAACCAAAATGTGTAATCATTTTAAAATACTTCTCCACAATCTTTGCTTGCCCCTAAAATTGAAGTTTTACGAGTTTGTTCGCTCATTTCATATAAAAAAAACACGGCTAGATTTTTCGTAAAGATTGATAGTAAATACTAAATTATTGAATGCAAACAAAAATTTGTATTCATTTTAAAATACTTCTCCACAATCTCTGTTTGCCCCTAAAACTCAAGTTTCACGCGTTTGTTTCGCTCTTTTAATATAAAAATAACACGGCTAGATATTTCGTAAAGAATGATAGTAAATACTAAATTATTCGAATGCAAACCAAAATTTGTAATCCTTTCAAAATATTTCTCCACAATCCTTGTTTGCCCCTAAAACTCACGTTTCATGCGTTTGTTCACCCATTTCATATAAAAATAGCACGGCTAGATTTTTCGTAAAGAATGATAGGTAATACTAAATTATTCGAATGCAAACAAAAATTTGTATTCATTTTAAAAAACTGTTCCACAATCTTCGTTTGTGCCAAAAACTCATGTGTTGTGTGTTTGTTTGCTCATTTCGTCCAAAAAAAACTCGGATAGATTTTTCGTAAAGATTGATAGTAAATACTAAATTATTCAATTGCAAACAAAAATTTGTATTCATTTTAAAATACTTCCCCACAATCTTTGTTTGCCCCTAAAACTCAAGGTTCACGCGTTTGTTCGCCCATTTCATATAATAATAACACGGCTAGATATTTCGTAAAGAACGATAGTAAATACTAAATTATTCGAATGCAAACCAAAATTTGTAATCTTTTCAAAATATTTCTCCACAATCTTTGTTTGCCCCTAAAACTCATGTTTCATGCGTTTGTTCACTCATTTCATATAAAAATAGCATGGCTAGATTTTTCTTAAAGAATGATAGTAATACTAAATTATTCGAATGTAAACAAAAATTTTTATTCATTTTAAAATACATATCCACAATCTTTATTTGCCCCTAAAACTCAAGATTCACGCGTTTGTTTCGCTCATTTAATATAAAAATAACACGGCTAGATATTTTGTAAAGAATGATAGTAAATACAAAATTATTCAAATGCAGGCAGAAATATGTAATCATTTCAAAATATTTCTCCACAATCTTTGTTTGCCCCTAAATCTCATGCTTCATTCGTTTGTTCACTCATTTCATATAAAAATAGCCCGGCTAGATTTTTCGTAAAGAATGATAGTAAAACTAAATTACTCGATAGCAAACAAAAATTTGTATTCGTTTTAAAGTACTTATCCACAATCTTCGTTTGTGCCAAAAACTCATGTGCCGTGCGTTCGTTTGCTCATTTCATCCAAAAAAAACTCGGATAGATATTTCGTAAAGATTGTTAGTAAATACTAAATTATTCAAATTCGAACCAAAATGTGTAATCATTTTAAAATACTTCTCCACAATCTTTGTTTGCCCCTAAAATTCAAGTTTTACGAGTTTGTTCGCTCATTTCATATAAAAATAACACGGCTAGATTTTTCGTAAAGAATGATAGTAAATACTAAATTATTGAATGCAAACAAAAATTTGTATTCATTTTAAAATACTTCTCCACAATCTTTGTTTGCCCCTAAAACTCAAGTTTCACGCGTTTGTTTCGCTCTTTTAATATAAAAATAACACGGCTAGATATTTCGTAAAGAATGATAGTAAATACTAAATTATTCGAATGCAAACCAAAATTTGTAATCATTTCAAAATATTTCTCCACAATCTTTGTTTGCCCGTACAATTCAAATTTTACGAGTTTGTTCGCTCATTTCATATAAAAATAACACGGCTAGATTTTTTGCAAAGAATGATAGTAAATACTAAATTATTCAAATGCAAACAAAAATTTGTATTCATTTTAAAATACTTCCCCACAATCTTTGTTTGCCCCTAAAACTCAAGTTTCACGCGTTTGTTCGCCCATTTCATATAAAAATAACACGGCTAGATATTTCGTAAGGAACGATAGTAAATACTAAATTATTCGAATGCAAACCAAAATTTGTAATCATTTCAAAATATTTCTCCACAATCTTTGTTTGCCCCTAAGCCTCATGTTTCGTGCGTTTCTTCACTCATTTCATATAAAAAAAGCACGGCTAGATTTTTCGAAAAGAATGATAGCAAATACTAAATTACTCGATAGCAAACAAAAATTTGTATTCGTTTTAAAGTACTTATCCACAATCTTCGTTTGTGCCAAAAACTCATGTGCCGTGCGTTCGTTTGCTCATTTCATCCAAAAAAAACTCGGATAGATTTTTCGTAAAGATTGTTAGTAAATACTAAATTATTCAAATTCGAACCAAAATGTGTAATCATTTTAAAATACTTCTCCACAATCTTTGTTTGCCCCTAAAATTCAAGTTTTACGAGTTTGTTCGCTCATTTCATATAAAAATAACACGGCTAGATTTTTCGTAAAGAATGATAGTAAATACTAAATTATTGAATGCAAACAAAAATTTGTATTCATTTTAAAATACTTCTCCATAATCTTTGTTCGCCCCTAAAACTCAAGTTTCACGCGTTTGTTTCGCTCTTTTAATATAAAAATAACACGGCTAGATATTTCGTAAAGAATGATAGTAAATACTAAATTATTCGAATGCAAACCAAAATTTGTAATCATTTCAAAATATTTCTCCACAATCTTTGTTTGCCCGTAAAATTCAAGTTTTACGAGTTTGTTCGCTCATTTCATATAAAAATAACACGGCTAGATTTTTTGCAAAGAATGATAGTAAATACTAAATTATTCAAATGCAAACAAAAATTTGTATTCATTTTAAAATACTTCCCCACAATCTTTGTTTGCCCCTAAAACTCAAGTTTCACGCGTTTGTTCGCCCATTTCATATAAAAATAACACGGCTAGATATTTCGTAAGGAACGATAGTAAATACTAAATTATGCGAATGCAAACCAAAATTTGTAATCATTTCAAAATATTTCTCCACAATCTTTGTTTGCCCCTAAGCCTCATGTTTCGTGCGTTTCTTCACTCATTTCATATAAAAAAAGCACGGCTAGATTTTTCGGAAAGAATGATAGCAAATACTAAATTACTCGATAGCAAACAAAAATTTGTATTCGTTTTAAAGTACTTATCCACAATCTTCGTTTGTGCCAAAAACTCATGTGCCGTGCGTTTGTTTGCTCATTTCATCCAAAAAAAACTCGGATAGATTTTTCGTAAAGATTGTTAGTAAATACTAAATTATTCAAATTCGAACCAAAATGTTTAATCATTTTAAAATACTTCTCCACAATCTTTGTTTGCCCCTAAAATTCAAGTTTTACGAGTTTGTTCGCTCATTTCATATAAAAATAACACGGCTAGATTTTTCGTAAAGAATGATAGTAAATACTAAATTATTGAATGCAAACATAAATTTGTATTCATTTTAAAATACTTCTCCACAATCTTTGTTTGCCCCTAAAACTCAAGTTTCACGCGTTTGTTTCGCTCTTTTAATATAAAAATAACACGGCTAGATATTTCGTAAAGAAGGATAGTAAATACTAAATTATTCGAATGCAAACCAAAATTTGTAATCATTTCAAAATATTTCTCCACAATCTTTGTTTGCCCGTACAATTCAAATTTTACGAGTTTGTTCGCTCATTTCATATAAAAATAACACGGCTAGATTTTTTGCAAAGAATGATAGTAAATACTAAATTATTCAAATGCAAACAAAAATTTGTATTCTTTTTAAAATACTTCCCCACAATCTTTGTTTGCCCCTAAAACTCAAGTTTCACGCGTTTGTTCGCCCATTTCATATAAAAATAACACGGCTAGATATTTCGTAAGGAACGATAGTAAATACTAAATTATTCGAATGCAAACCAAAATTTGTAATCATTTCAAAATATTTCTCCACAATCTTTGTTTGCCCCTAAGCCTCATGTTTCGTGCGTTTCTTCACTCATTTCATATAAAAAAAGCACGGCTAGATTTTTCGAAAAGAATGATAGCAAATACTAAATTACTCGATAGCAAACAAAAATTTGTATTCGTTTTAAAGTACTTATCCACAATCTTCGTTTGTGCCAAAAACTCATGTGCCGTGCGTTCGTTTGCTCATTTCATCCAAAAAAAACTCGGATAGATTTTTCGTAAAGATTGTTAGTAAATACTAAATTATTCAAATTCGAACCAAAATGTGTAATCATTTTAAAATACTTCTCCACAATCTTTGTTTGCCCCTAAAATTCAAGTTTTACGAGTTTGTTCGCTCATTTCATATAAAAATAACACGGCTAGATTTTTCGTAAAGAATGATAGTAAATACTAAATTATTGAATGCAAACAAAAATTTGTATTCATTTTAAAATACTTCTCCACAATCTTTGTTTGCCCCTAAAACTCAGGTTTCACGCGTTTGTTTCGCTCTTTTAATATAAAAATAACACGGCTAGATATTTCGTAAAGAATGATAGTAAATACTAAATTATTCGAATGCAAACCAAAATTTGTAATCATTTCAAAATATTTCTCCACAATCTTTGTTTGCCCCTAAAACTTACGTTTCATGCGATTGTTCACCCATTTCATATAAAAATAGCACGGCTAGATTTTTCGTAAAGAATGATAGTAAATACTAAATTATTCGAATGCAAACCAAAATTTGTATTCATTTTAAAATACTTATCCACAATCTTCGTTTGTGCCAAAAACTTATGTGCTGTGTGTTTGTTTGCTCATTTCATCCAAAAAAAACTCGGATAGATTTTTCGTAAAGATTGTTAGTAAATACTAAATTATTCAAATGCAAACCAAAATGTGTAATCATTTTAAAATACTTCTCCACAATCTTTGCTTGCCCCTAAAATTGAAGTTTTACGAGTTTGTTCGCTCATTTCATATAAAAAAACCACGGCTAGATTTTTCGTAAAGATTGATAGTAAATACTAAATTATTGAATGCAAACAAAAATTTGTATTCATTTTAAAATACTTCTCCACAATCTCTGTTTGCCCCTAAAACTCAAGTTTCACGCGTTGGTTTCGCTCTTTTAATATAAAAATAACACGGCTAGATATTTCGTAAAGAATGATAGTAAATACTAAATTATTCGAATGCAAACCAAAATTTGTAATCCTTTCAAAATATTTCTCCACAATCCTTGTTTGCCCCTAAAACTCACGTTTCATGCGTTTGTACACCCATTTCATATAAAAATAGCACGGCTAGATTTTTCGTAAAGAATGATAGGTAATACTAAATTATTCGAATGCAAACAAAAATTTGTATTCATTTTAAAAAACTTTTCCACAATCTTCGTTTGTGCCAAAAACTCGTGTGTTGTGTGTTTGTTTGCTCATTTCGTCCAAAAAAAACTCGCATAGATTTTTCGTAAAGATTGTTAGTAAATACTAAATTATTCAAATGCAAACCAAAATGTGTAATCATTTTAAAATACTTCTCCACAATCTTTGCTTGCCCCTAAAATTGAAGTTTTACGAGTTTGTTCGCTCATTTCATATAAAAAAAACACGGCTAGATTTTTCGTAAAGATTGATAGTAAATACTAAATTATTGAATGCAAACAAAAATTTGTATTCATTTTAAAATACTTCTCCACAATCTCTGTTTGCCCCTAAAACTCAAGTTTCACGCGTTTGTTTCGCTCTTTTAATATAAAAATAACACGGCTAGATATTTCGTAAAGAATGATAGTAAATACTAAATTATTCGAATGCAAACCAAAATTTGTAATCCTTTCAAAATATTTCTCCACAATCCTTGTTTGCCCCTAAAACTCACGTTTCATGCGTTTGTTCACCCATTTCATATAAAAATAGCACGGCTAGATTTTTCGTAAAGAATGATAGGTAATACTAAATTATTCGAATGCAAACAAAAATTTGTATTCATTTTAAAAAACTTTTCCACAATCTTCGTTTGTGCCAAAAACTCATGTGCCGTGCGTTCGTTTGCTCATTTCATCCAAAAAAAACTCGGATAGATTTTTCGTAAAGATTGTTAGTAAATACTAAATTATTCAAATTCGAACCAAAATGTGTAATCATTTTAAAATACTTCCCCACAATCTTTGTTTGCCCCTAAAACTCAAGTTTCACGCGTTTGTTCGCCCATTTCATATAAAAATAACACGGCTAGATATTTCGTAAAGAACGATAGTAAATACTAAATTATTCGAATGCAAACCAAAATTTGTAATCTTTTCAAAATATTTCTCCACAATCTTTGTTTGCCCCTAAAACTCATGTTTCATGCGTTTGTTCACTCATTTCATATAAAAATAGCATGGCTAGATTTTTCTTAAAGAATGATAGTAAATACTAAATTATTCGAATGTAAACAAAAATTTTTATTCATTTTAAAATACTTATCCACAATCTTTATTTGCCCCTAAAACTCAAGTTTCACGCGTTTGTTTCGCTCATTTAATATAAAAATAACACGGCTAGATATTTTGTAAAGAATGATAGTAAATACAAAATTATTCAAATGCAAACAAAAATTTGTAATCATTTCAAAAAATTTCTCCACAATCTTTGTTTGCCCCTAAATCTCATGCTTCATGCGTTTGTTCACTCATTTCATATAAAAATAGCACGGCTAGATTTTTCGTAAAGAATGATAGTAAATACTAAATTATTCAAATGCAAACAAAAATTTGTATTCATTTTAAAATATTTCCCCACAATCTTTGTTTGCCCGTAAAATTCAAGTTTTACGAGTTTGTTCGCTCATTTCATATAAAAATAACACGGCTAGATTTTTTGCAAAGAATGAAAGTAAATACTTAATTATTCAAATGCAATCAAAAATTTGTATTCATTTTAAAATACTTCCCCACAATCTTTGTTTGCCCCTAAAACTCAAGTTTCACGCGTTTGTTCGCCCATTTCATATAAAAATAACACGGCTAGATATTTCGTAAGGAACGATAGTAAATACTAAATTATTCGAATGCGAACCAAAATTTGTAATCATTTCAAAATATTTCTCCACAATCTTTGTTTGCCCCTAAAACTCATGTTTCGTGCGTTTCTTCACTCATTTCATATAAAAAAAGCACGGCTAGATTTTTCGGAAAGAATGATAGCAAATACTAAATTACTCGATAGCAAACAAAAATTTGTATTCGTTTTAAAGTACTTATCCACAATCTTCGTTTGTGCCAAAAACTCATGTGCCGTGCGTTCGTTTGCTCATTTCATCCAAAAAAAACTCGGATAGATTTTTCGTAAAGATTGTTAGTAAATACTAAATTATTCAAATTCGAACCAAAATGTGTAATCATTTTAAAATACTTCTCCACAATCTTTGTTTGCCCCTAAAATTCAAGTTTTACGAGTTTGTTCGCTCATTTCATATAAAAATAACACGGCTAGATTTTTCGTAAAGAATGATAGTAAATACTAAATTATTGAATGCAAACAAAAATTTGTATTCATTTTAAAATACTTCTCCACAATCTTTGTTTGCCCCTAAAACTCAAGTTTCACGCGTTTGTTTCGCTCTTTTCATATAAAAATAGCACGGCTAGATTTTTCGTAAAGAATGATAGTAAATACTAAATTATTCGAATGCAAACCAAAATTTGTATTCATTTTAAAATACTTATCCACAATCTTCGTTTGTGCCAAAAACTCATGTGCTGTGTGTTTGTTTGCTCATTTCGTCCAAAAAAAACTCGGATAGATTTTTCGTATAGATTGATAGTAATTACTCAATTATTCAATTGCAAACAAAAATTTGTATTCATTTTAAAATACTTCCCAACAATCTTTGTTTGCCCCTAAAACTCAAGTTTCACGCGTTTGTTCGCCCGTTTCATATAAAAATAACACGGCTAGATATTTAGTAAAGAACGATAGTAAATACTAAATTATTCGAATGCATACCAAAATTTGTAATCATTTCAAAATATTTCTCCACAATCTATGTTTGCCCCTAAAACTCATGTTGCATGCGTTTGTTCACTCATTTCATATAAAAATAGCATGGCTAGATTCTTCTTAAAGAATGATAGTAAATACTAAATTATTCGAATGCAAACAAAAATTTGTATTCATTTTAAAATACTTATCCACAATCTTTATTTCCCCCTAAAACTCAAGTTTCACGCGTTTGTTTCGCTCATTTAATATAAAAATAACACGGCTAGATATTTCGTAAAGAATGATAGTAAATACAAAATTATTCGAATGCAAACAAAAATTTGTAATCATTTCAAAATATTTCTCCACAATCTTTGTTTGCCCCTAAAACTCATGATTCATGCGTTTGTTCACTCATTTCATATAAAAATAGCACGGCTAGATTTTTCGTAAACAATGATAGTAAATACTAAATTATTCTAATGCAAACAAAAATTTGTATTAATTTTAAAATACTTATCCGGAATCTTTGTTTGTGCCAAAAACTCATGTGTTGTGTGTCTGTTTGCTCATTTCAACCAAAAAAAACTCGGATAGATTTTTCGTAAAGATTGTTAGTAAATACTAAATTATTCAAATGCAAACCAAAATGTGTAATCATTTTAAAATACTTCTCCACAATCTTTGTTTGCCCCTAAAATTGAAGTTTTACGAGTTTGTTTGCTCATTTCATATAAAAAAACACGGCTAGATTTTTCGTAAAGATTGATAGTAAATACTAAATTATTGAAAATGCAAACAAAAATTTGTATTCATTTTAAAATACTTCTCCACAATCTCTGTTTGCCCCTAACACTCAAGTTTCACGCGTTTGTTTCGCGCTTTTAATATAAAAATAACACGGCTAGATATTTCGTAAAGAATGATAGTAAATACTAAATTATTCGAATGCAAACCAAAATTTGTAATCCTTTCAAAATATTTCTCCAAAATCCTTGTTTGCCCCTAAAACTCACGTTTCATGCGATTGTTCACCCATTTCATATAAAAATAGCACGGCTAGATTTTTCGTAAAGAATGATAGTAAATACTTAATTATTCGAATTCAAACCAAAATTTGTATTCATTTTAAAATACTTATCCACAATCTTCGTTTGTGCCAAAAACTCATGTCTTTGTGTGTTTGTTTGCTCATTTCGTCCAAAAAAACTCGGATAGATTTTTCGTATAGATTGATAGTAATTACTCAATTATTCAATTGCAAACAAAAATTTGTATTCATTTTAAAATACTTCCCAACAATCTTTGTTTGCCCCTAAAACTCAAGTTTCACGCGTTTGTTCGCCCGTTTCATATAAAAATAACACGGCTAGATATTTAGTAAAGAACGATAGTAAATACTAAATTATTCGAATGCAAACCAAAATTTGTAATCATTTCAAAATATTTCTCCACAATCTATGTTTGCCCCTAAAACTCATGTTTCATGCGTTTGTTCACTCATTTCATATAAAAATAGCATGGCTAGATTCTTCTTAAAGAATGATAGTAAATACTAAATTATTCGAATGCAAACAAAAATTTGTATTCATTTTAAAATACTTATCCACAATCTTTATTTCCCCCTAAAACTCAAGTTTCACGCGTTTGTTTCGCTCATTTAATATAAAAATAACACGGCTAGATATTTCGTAAAGAATGATAGTAAATACAAAATTATTCGAATGCAAACAAAAATTTGTAATCATTTCAAAATATTTCTCCACAATCTTTGTTTGCCCCTAAAACTCATGATTCATGCGTTTGTTCACTCATTTCATATAAAAATAGCACGGCTAGATTTTTCGTAAACAATGATAGTAAATACTAAATTATTCTAATGCAAACAAAAATTTGTATTAATTTTAAAATACTTATCCAGAATCTTTGTTTGTGCCAAAAACTCATGTGTTGTGTGTCTGTTTGCTCATTTCAACCAAAAAAAACTCGGATAGATTTTTCGTAAAGATTGTTAGTAAATACTAAATTATTCAAATGCAAACCAAAATGTGTAATCATTTTAAAATACTTCTCCACAATCTTTGTTTGCCCCTAAAATTGAAGTTTTACGAGTTTGTTTGCTCATTTCATATAAAAAAACACGGCTAGATTTTTCGTAAAGATTGATAGTAAATACTAAATTATTGAAAATGCAAACAAAAATTTGTATTCATTTTAAAATACTTCTCCACAATCTCTGTTTGCCCCTAACACTCAAGTTTCACGCGTTTGTTTCGCGCTTTTAATATAAAAATAACACGGCTAGATATTTCGTAAAGAATGATAGTAAATACTAAATTATTCGAATGCAAACCAAAATTTGTAATCCTTTCAAAATATTTCTCCAAAATCCTTGTTTGCCCCTAAAACTCACGTTTCATGCGATTGTTCACCCATTTCATATAAAAATAGCACGGCTAGATTTTTCGTAAAGAATGATAGTAAATACTTAATTATTCGAATTCAAACCAAAATTTGTATTCATTTTAAAATACTTATCCACAATCTTCGTTTGTGCCAAAAACTCATGTCTTTGTGTGTTTGTTTGCTCATTTCGTCCAAAAAAAACTCGGATAGATTTTTCGTATAGATTGATAGTAATTACTCAATTATTCAATTGCAAACAAAAATTTGTATTCATTTTAAAATACTTCCCAACAATCTTTGTTTGCCCCTAAAACTCAAGTTTCACGCGTTTGTTCGCCCGTTTCATATAAAAATAACACGGCTAGATATTTAGTAAAGAACGATAGTAAATACTAAATTATTCGAATGCAAACCAAAATTTGTAATCATTTCAAAATATTTCTCCACAATCTATGTTTGCCCCTAAAACTCATGTTTCATGCGTTTGTTCACTCATTTCATATAAAAATAGCATGGCTAGATTCTTCTTAAAGAATGATAGTAAATACTAAATTATTCGAATGCAAACAAAAATTTGTATTCATTTTAAAATACTTATCCACAATCTTTATTTCCCCCTAAAACTCAAGTTTCACGCGTTTGTTTCGCTCATTTAATATAAAAATAACACGGCTAGATATTTCGTAAAGAATGATAGTAAATACAAAATTATTCGAATGCAAACAAAAATTTGTAATCATTTCAAAATATTTCTCCACAATCTTTGTTTGCCCCTAAAACTCATGATTCATGCGTTTGTTCACTCATTTCATATAAAAATAGCACGGCTAGATTTTTCGTAAACAATGATAGTAAATACTAAATTATTCTAATGCAAACAAAAATTTGTATTAATTTTAAAATACTTATCCGGAATCTTTGTTTGTGCCAAAAACTCATGTGTTGTGTGTCTGTTTGCTCATTTCAACCAAAAAAAACTCGGATAGATTTTTCGTAAAGATTGTTAGTAAATACTAAATTATTCAAATGCAAACCAAAATGTGTAATCATTTTAAAATACTTCTCCACAATCTTTGTTTGCCCCTAAAATTGAAGTTTTACGAGTTTGTTTGCTCATTTCATATAAAAAAACACGGCTAGATTTTTCGTAAAGATTGATAGTAAATACTAAATTATTGAAAATGCAAACAAAAATTTGTATTCATTTTAAAATACTTCTCCACAATCTCTGTTTGCCCCTAACACTCAAGTTTCACGCGTTTGTTTCGCGCTTTTAATATAAAAATAACACGGCTAGATATTTCGTAAAGAATGATAGTAAATACTAAATTATTCGAATGCAAACCAAAATTTGTAATCCTTTCAAAATATTTCTCCAAAATCCTTGTTTGCCCCTAAAACTCACGTTTCATGCGATTGTTCACCCATTTCATATAAAAATAGCACGGCTAGATTTTTCGTAAAGAATGATAGTAAATACTTAATTATTCGAATTCAAACCAAAATTTGTATTCATTTTAAAATACTTATCCACAATCTTCGTTTGTGCCAAAAACTCATGTGCTGTGTGTTTGTTTGCTCATTTCGTCCAAAAAAAACTCGGATAGATTTTTCGTATAGATTGATAGTAATTACTCAATTATTCAATTGCAAACAAAAATTTGTATTCATTTTAAAATACTTCCCAACAATCTTTGTTTGCCCCTAAAACTCAAGTTTCACGCGTTTGTTCGCCCGTTTCATATAAAAATAACACGGCTAGATATTTAGTAAAGAACGATAGTAAATACTAAATTATTCGAATGCAAACCAAAATTTGTAATCATTTCAAAATATTTCTCCACAATCTATGTTTGCCCCTAAAACTCATGTTTCATGCGTTTGTTCACTCATTTCATATAAAAATAGCATGGCTAGATTCTTCTTAAAGAATGATAGTAAATACTAAATTATTCGAATGCAAACAAAAATTTGTATTCATTTTAAAATACTTATCCACAATCTTTATTTCCCCCTAAAACTCAAGTTTCACGCGTTTGTTTCGCTCATTTAATATAAAAATAACACGGCTAGATATTTCGTAAAGAATGATAGTAAATACAAAATTATTCGAATGCAAACAAAAATTTGTAATCATTTCAAAATATTTCTCCACAATCTTTGTTTGCCCCTAAAACTCATGATTCATGCGTTTGTTCACTCATTTCATATAAAAATAGCACGGCTAGATTTTTCGTAAACAATGATAGTAAATACTAAATTATTCTAATGCAAACAAAAATTTGTATTAATTTTAAAATACTTATCCAGAATCTTTGTTTGTGCCAAAAACTCATGTGTTGTGTGTCTGTTTGCTCATTTCAACCAAAAAAAACTCGGATAGATTTTTCGTAAAGATTGTTAGTAAATACTAAATTATTCAAATGCAAACCAAAATGTGTAATCATTTTAAAATACTTCTCCACAATCTTTGTTTGCCCCTAAAATTGAAGTTTTACGAGTTTGTTTGCTCATTTCATATAAAAAAACACGGCTAGATT
The DNA here is from genome assembly GCA_024447665.1 of Juncus inflexus. Lineage (NCBI taxonomy): Eukaryota > Viridiplantae > Streptophyta > Magnoliopsida > Poales > Juncaceae > Juncus > Juncus inflexus. The sequence goes on from JAJHPC010000003.1 coordinate 362,397, forward strand.
TTTCGTAAAGATTGATAGTAAATACTAAATTATTGAAAATGCAAACAAAAATTTGTATTCATTTTAAAATACTTCTCCACAATCTCTGTTTGCCCCTAACACTCAAGTTTCACGCGTTTGTTTCGCGCTTTTAATATAAAAATAACACGGCTAGATATTTCGTAAAGAATGATAGTAAATACTAAATTATTCGAATGCAAACCAAAATTTGTAATCCTTTCAAAATATTTCTCCAAAATCCTTGTTTGCCCCTAAAACTCACGTTTCATGCGATTGTTCACCCATTTCATATAAAAATAGCACGGCTAGATTTTTCGTAAAGAATGATAGTAAATACTTAATTATTCGAATTCAAACCAAAATTTGTATTCATTTTAAAATACTTATCCACAATCTTCGTTTGTGCCAAAAACTCATGTGCTGTGTGTTTGTTTGCTCATTTCGTCCAAAAAAACTCGGATAGATTTTTCGTATAGATTGATAGTAATTACTCAATTATTCAATTGCAAACAAAAATTTGTATTCATTTTAAAATACTTCCCAACAATCTTTGTTTGCCCCTAAAACTCAAGTTTCACGCGTTTGTTCGCCCGTTTCATATAAAAATAACACGGCTAGATATTTAGTAAAGAACGATAGTAAATACTAAATTATTCGAATGCAAACCAAAATTTGTAATCATTTCAAAATATTTCTCCACAATCTATGTTTGCCCCTAAAACTCATGTTTCATGCGTTTGTTCACTCATTTCATATAAAAATAGCATGGCTAGATTCTTCTTAAAGAATGATAGTAAATACTAAATTATTCGAATGCAAACAAAAATTTGTATTCATTTTAAAATACTTATCCACAATCTTTATTTCCCCCTAAAACTCAAGTTTCACGCGTTTGTTTCGCTCATTTAATATAAAAATAACACGGCTAGATATTTCGTAAAGAATGATAGTAAATACAAAATTATTCGAATGCAAACAAAAATTTGTAATCATTTCAAAATATTTCTCCACAATCTTTGTTTGCCCCTAAAACTCATGATTCATGCGTTTGTTCACTCATTTCATATAAAAATAGCACGGCTAGATTTTTCGTAAACAATGATAGTAAATACTAAATTATTCTAATGCAAACAAAAATTTGTATTAATTTTAAAATACTTATCCGGAATCTTTGTTTGTGCCAAAAACTCATGTGTTGTGTGTCTGTTTGCTCATTTCAACCAAAAAAAACTCGGATAGATTTTTCGTAAAGATTGTTAGTAAATACTAAATTATTCAAATGCAAACCAAAATGTGTAATCATTTTAAAATACTTCTCCACAATCTTTGTTTGCCCCTAAAATTGAAGTTTTACGAGTTTGTTTGCTCATTTCATATAAAAAAACACGGCTAGATTTTTCGTAAAGATTGATAGTAAATACTAAATTATTGAAAATGCAAACAAAAATTTGTATTCATTTTAAAATACTTCTCCACAATCTCTGTTTGCCCCTAACACTCAAGTTTCACGCGTTTGTTTCGCGCTTTTAATATAAAAATAACACGGCTAGATATTTCGTAAAGAATGATAGTAAATACTAAATTATTCGAATGCAAACCAAAATTTGTAATCCTTTCAAAATATTTCTCCAAAATCCTTGTTTGCCCCTAAAACTCACGTTTCATGCGATTGTTCACCCATTTCATATAAAAATAGCACGGCTAGATTTTTCGTAAAGAATGATAGTAAATACTTAATTATTCGAATTCAAACCAAAATTTGTATTCATTTTAAAATACTTATCCACAATCTTCGTTTGTGCCAAAAACTCATGTGTTGTGTGTTTGTTTGCTCATTTCGTCCAAAAAAAACTCGGATAGATTTTTCGTAAAGATTGATAGTAAATACTAAATTATTCAATTGCAAACAAAAATTTGTATTCATTTTAAAATACTTCTCCACAATCTTTGTTTGCCCCTAAAACTCAAGTTTCACGCGTTTGTTCGCCCATTTCATATAAAAATAACACGGCTAGATATTTCGTAAAGAACGATAGTAAATACTAAATTATTCGAATGCAAACCAAAATTTGTAATCTTTTCAAAATATTTCTCCACAATCTTTGTTTTCCCCTAAAACTCATGTTTCATGCGTTTGTTCACTCATTTCATATAAAAATAGCATGGCTAGATTTTTCTTAAAGAATGATAGTAAATACTAAATTATTCGAATGTAAACAAAAATTTTTATTCATTTTAAAATACTTATCCACAATCTTTATTTGCCCCTGAAACTCAAGTTTCACGCGTTTGTTTCGCTCATTTAATATAAAAATAACACGGCTAGATATTTTGTAAAGAATGATAGTAAATACAAAATTATTCAAATGTAAACAAAAATATGCAATCATTTCAAAATATTTCTCCACAATCTTTGTTTGCTCCTAAATCTCATGCTTCATGCGTTTGTTCACTCATTTCATATAAAAATAGCACGGCTAGATTTTTCGTAAATAATGATAGTAAATACTAAATTATTCAAATGCAAACAAAAATTTGTATTCATTTTAAAATATTTCCCCACAATCTTTGTTTGCCCGTAAAATTCAAGTTTTACGAGTTTGTTCGCTCATTCCATATAAAAATAACACGGCTAGATTTTTTGCAAAGAATGATAGTAAATACTAAATTATTCAAATGCAAACAAAAATTTGTATTCATTTTAAAATACTTCCCCACAATCTTTGTTTGCCCCTAAAACTCAAGTTTCACGCGTTTGTTCGCCCATTTCATATAAAAATAACACGGCTAGATATTTCGTAAGGAACGATAGTAAATACTAAATTATTCGAATGCAAACCAAAATTTGTAATCATTTCAAAATATTTCTCCACAATCTTTGTTTGCCCCTAAAACTCATGTTTCGTGCGTTTCTTCACTCATTTCATATAAAAAAAGCACGGCTAGATTTTTCGGAAAGAATGATAGCAAATACTAAATTACTCGATAGCAAACAAGAATTTGTATTCGTTTTAAAGTACTTATCCACAATCTTCGTTTGTGCCAAAAACTCATGTGCCGTGCGTTGGTTTGCTCATTTCATCCAAAAAAAACTCGGATAGATTTTTCGTAAAGATTGTTAGTAAATACTAAATTATTCAAATTCGAACCAAAATGTGTAATCATTTTAAAATACTTCTCCACAATCTTTGTTTGCCCCTAAAATTCAGGTTTTACGAGTTTGTTCGCTCATTTCATATAAAAATAACACGGCTAGATTTTTCGTAAAGAAAGATAGTAAATACTTAATTATTGAATGCAAACAAAAATTTGTATTCATTTTAAAATACTTCTCCACAATCTTTGTTTGCCCCTAAAACTCAAGTTTCACGCGTTTGTTTCGCTCTTTTAATATAAAAATAACACGGCTAGATATTTCGTAAAGAATGATAGTAAATACTAAATTATTCGAATGCAAACCAAAATTTGTAATCATTTCAAAATATTTCTCCACAATCTTTGTTTTCCCCTAAAACTTACGTTTCATGCGATTGTTCACCCATTTTATATAAAAATAGCACGGCTAGATTTTTCGTAAAGAATGATAGTAAATACTAAATTATTCGAATGCAAACCAAAATTTGTATTCATTTTAAAATACTTATCCACAATCTTCGTTTGTGCCAAAAACTCATGTGCTGTGTGTTTGTTTGCTCATTTCGTCCAAAAAAAACTCGGATAGATTTTTCGTATAGATTGATAGTAAATACTCAATTATTCAATTGCAAACAAAAATTTGTATTCATTTTAAAATACTTCCCCACAATCTTTGTTTGCCCCTAAAACTCAAGTTTCACGCGTTTGTTCGCCCATTTCATATAAAAATAACACGGCTAGATATTTCGTAAAGAACGATAGTAAATACTAAATTATTCGAATGCAAACCAAAATTTGTAATCTTTTCAAAATATTTCTCCACAATCTTTGTTTGCCCCTAAAACTCACGTTTCATGCGTTTGTTCTCATTTCATATAAAAATAGCATCGCTAGATTTTTCTTAAAGAATGATAGTAAATACTAAATTATTCTAATCCAAACAAAAATTTGTATTAATTTTAAAATACTTATCCAGAATCTTTGTTTGTGCCAAAAACTCATGTGTTGTGTGTTTGTTTGCTCATTTCATCCAAAAAAAACTCGGATAGATTTTTCGTAAAGATTGTTAGTAAATACTAAATTATTCAAATGCAAACCAAAATGTGTAATCATTTTAAAATACTTCTCCACAATCTTTGTTTGCCCCTAAAATTGAAGTTTTACGAGTTTGTTTGCTCATTTCATATAAAAAAAACACGGCTAGATTTTTCGTAAAGATTGATAGTAAATACTAAATTATTGAATGCAAACAAAAATTTGTATTCATTTTAAAATACTTCTCCACAATCTCTGTTTGCCCCTAAAACTCAAGTTTCACGCGTTTGTTTCGCTCTTTTAATATAAAAATTACACGGCTAGATATTTCGTAAATAATGATAGTAAATACTAAATTATTCGAATGCAAACCAAAATTTGTAATCCTTTCAAAATATTTCTCCACAATCCTTGTTTGCCCCTAAAACTCACGTTTCATGCGTTTGTTCACCCATTTCATATAAAAATAGCACGGCTAGATTTTTCGTAAAGAATGATAGTAAATACTTAATTATTCGAATTCAAACCAAAATTTGTATTCATTTTAAAATACTTATCCACAATCTTCGTTTGTGCCAAAAACTCATGTGTTGTGTGTTTGTTTGCTCATTTTGTCCAAAAAAAACTCGGATAGATTTTTCGTAAAGATTGATAGTAAATACTCAATTATTCAATTGCAAACAAAAATTTGTATTCATTTTAAAATACTTCCCCACAATCTTTGTTTGCCCCTAAAACTCAAGTTTCACGCGTTTGTTCGCCCGTTTCATATAAAAATAACACGGCTAGATATTTAGTAAAGAACGATAGTAAATACTAAATTATTCGAATGCAAACCAAAATTTGTAATCATTTCAAAATATTTCTCCACAATCTATGTATGCCCCTAAAACTCATGTTTCATGCGTTTGTTCACTCATTTCATATAAAAATAGCATGGCTAGATTCTTCTTAAAGAATGATAGTAAATACTAAATTATTCGAATGCAAACAAAAATTTGTATTCATTTTAAAATACTTATCCACAATCTTTATTTGCCCCTAAACCTCAAGTTTCACGCGTTTGTTTCGCTCATTTAATATAAAAATAACACGGCTAGATATTTCGTAAAGAATGATAGTAAATACAAAATTATTCGAATGCAAACAAGAATTTGTAATCATTTCAAAATATTTCTCCACAATCTTTGTTTGCCCCTAAAACTCATGATTCATGCGTTTGTTCACTCATTTCATACAAAAATAGCACGGCTAGATTTTTCGTAAATAATGATAGTAAATACTAAATTATTCTAATGCAAATAAAAATTTGTATTAATTTTAAAATACTTATCCACAATCTTTGTTTGTGCCAAAAACTCATGTGTTGTGTGTTTGTTTGCTCATTTCATCCAAAAAAAACTCGGATAGATTTTTCGTAAAGATTGTTAGTAAATACTAAATTATTCAAATGCAAACCAAAATGTGTAATCATTTTAAAATACTTCTCCACAATCTTTGTTTGCCCCTAAAATTGAAGTTTTACGAGTTTGTTTGCTCATTTCATATAAAAAAAACACGGCTAGATTTTTCGTAAAGATTGATAGTAAATACTAAATTATTGAATGCAAACAAAAATTTGTATTCATTTTAAAATACTTCTCCACAATCTCTGTTTGCCCCTAAAACTCAAGTTTCACGCGTTTGTTTCGCTCTTTTAATATAAAAATTACACGGCTAGATATTTCGTAAATAATGATAGTAAATACTAAATTATTCGAATGCAAACCAAAATTTGTAATCCTTTCAAAATATTTCTCCACAATCCTTGTTTGCCCCTAAAACTCACGTTTCATGCGTTTGTTCACCCATTTCATATAAAAATAGCACGGCTAGATTTTTCGTAAAGAATGATAGTAAATACTTAATTATTCGAATTCAAACCAAAATTTGTATTCATTTTAAAATACTTATCCACAATCTTCGTTTGTGCCAAAAACTCATGTGTTGTGTGTTTGTTTGCTCATTTTGTCCAAAAAAACTCGGATAGATTTTTCGTAAAGATTGATAGTAAATACTCAATTATTCAATTGCAAACAAAAATTTGTATTCATTTTAAAATACTTCCCCACAATCTTTGTTTGCCCCTAAAACTCAAGTTTCACGCGTTTGTTCGCCCGTTTCATATAAAAATAACACGGCTAGATATTTAGTAAAGAACGATAGTAAATACTAAATTATTCGAATGCAAACCAAAATTTGTAATCATTTCAAAATATTTCTCCACAATCTATGTATGCCCCTAAAACTCATGTTTCATGCGTTTGTTCACTCATTTCATATAAAAATAGCATGGCTAGATTCTTCTTAAAGAATGATAGTAAATACTAAATTATTCGAATGCAAACAAAAATTTGTATTCATTTTAAAATACTTATCCACAATCTTTATTTGCCCCTAAACCTCAAGTTTCACGCGTTTGTTTCGCTCATTTAATATAAAAATAACACGGCTAGATATTTCGTAAAGAATGATAGTAAATACAAAATTATTCGAATGCAAACAAGAATTTGTAATCATTTCAAAATATTTCTCCACAATCTTTGTTTGCCCCTAAAACTCATGATTCATGCGTTTGTTCACTCATTTCATACAAAAATAGCACGGCTAGATTTTTCGTAAATAATGATAGTAAATACTAAATTATTCTAATGCAAATAAAAATTTGTATTAATTTTAAAATACTTATCCACAATCTTTGTTTGTGCCAAAAACTCATGTGTTGTGTGTTTGTTTGCTCATTTCATCCAAAAAAAACTCGGATAGATTTTTCGTAAAGATTGTTAGTAAATACTAAATTATTCAAATGCAAACCAAAATGTGTAATCATTTTAAAATACTTCTCCACAATCTTTGTTTGCCCCTAAAATTGAAGTTTTACGAGTTTGTTTGCTCATTTCATATAAAAAAAACACGGCTAGATTTTTCGTAAAGATTGATAGTAAATACTAAATTATTGAATGCAAACAAAAATTTGTATTCATTTTAAAATACTTCTCCACAATCTCTGTTTGCCCCTAAAACTCAAGTTTCACGCGTTTGTTTCGCTCTTTTAATATAAAAATAACACGGCTAGATATTTCGTAAATAATGATAGTAAATACTAAATTATTCGAATGCAAACCAAAATTTGTAATCCTTTCAAAATATTTCTCCACAATCCTTGTTTGCCCCTAAAACTCACGTTTCATGCGTTTGTTCACCCATTTCATATAAAAATAGCACGGCTAGATTTTTCGTAAAGAATGATAGGTAATACTAAATTATTCGAATGCAAACAAAAATTTGTATTCATTTTAAAAAACTTTTCCACAATCTTCGTTTGTGCCAAAAACTCATGTGTTGTGTGTTTGTTTGCTCATTTCGTCCAAAAAAAACTCGGATAGATTTTTCGTAAAGATTGATAGTAAATACTAAATTATTCAATTGCAAACAAAAATTTGTATTCATTTTAAAATACTTCTCCACAATCTTTGTTTGCCCCTAAAACTCAAGTTTCACGCGTTTGTTCGCCCATTTCATATAAAAATAACACGGCTAGATATTTCGTAAAGAACGATAGTAAATACTAAATTATTCGAATGCAAACCAAAATTTGTAATCTTTTCAAAATATTTCTCCACAATCTTTGTTTGCCCCTAAAACTCACGTTTCATGCGTTTGTTCTCATTTCATATAAAAATAGCATCGCTAGATTTTTCTTAAAGAATGATAGTAAATACTAAATTATTCTAATGCAAACAAAAATTTGTATTAATTTTAAAATACTTATCCACAATCTTTGTTTGTACCAAAAACTCATGTGTTGTGTGTTTGTTTGCTCATTTCATCCAAAAAAAACTCGGATAGATTTTTCGTAAAGATTGTTAGTAAATACTAAATTATTCAAATGCAAACCAAAATGTGTAATCATTTTAAAATACTTCTCCACAATCTTTGTTTGCCCCTAAAATTGAAGTTTTACAAGTTTGTTTGCTCATTTCATATAAAAAAAACACGGCTAGATTTTTCGTAAAGATTGATAGTAAATACTAAATTATTGAATGCAAACAAAAATTTGTATTCATTTTAAAATACTTCTCCACAATCTCTGTTTGCCCCTAAAACTCAAGTTTCACGCGTTTGTTTCGCTCTTTTAATATAAAAATTACACGGCTAGATATTTCGTAAATAATGATAGTAAATACTAAATTATTCGAATGCAAACCAAAATTTGTAATCCTTTCAAAATATTTCTCCACAATCCTTGTTTGCCCCTAAAACTCACGTTTCATGCGTTTGTTCACCCATTTCATATAAAAATAGCACGGCTAGATTTTTCGTAAAGAATGATAGGTAATACTAAACTATTCGAATGCAAACAAAAATTTGTATTCATTTTAAAAAACTTTTCCACAATCTTCGTTTGTGCCAAAAACTCATGGGTTGTGTGTTTGTTTGCTCATTTCGTCCAAAAAAAACTCGGATAGATTTTTCGTAAAGATTGATAGTAAATACTAAATTATTCAATTGCAAACAAAAATTTGTATTCATTTTAAAATACTTCTCCACAATCTTTGTTTGCCCCTAAAACTCAAGTTTCACGCGTTTGTTCGCCCATTTCATATAAAAATAACACGGCTAGATATTTCGTAAAGAACGATAGTAAATACTAAATTATTCGAATGCAAACCAAAATTTGTAATCTTTTCAAAATATTTCTCCACAATCTTTGTTTGCCCCTAAAACTCATGTTTCATGCGTTTGTTCACTCATTTCATATAAAAATAGCATGGCTAGATTTTTCTTAAAGAATGATAGTAAATACTAAATTATTCGAATGTAAACAAAAATTTTTATTCATTTTAAAATACTTATCCACAATCTTTATTTGCCCCTAAAACTCAAGTTTCACGCGTTTGTTTCGCTCATTTAATATAAAAATAACACGGCTAGATATTTTGTAAAGAATGATAGTAAATACAAAATTATTCAAATGCAAACAAAAATTTGTAATCATTTCAAAAAATTTCTCCACAATCTTTGTTTGCCCCTAAATCTCATGCTTCATGCGTTTGTTCACTCATTTCATATAAAAATAGCACGGCTAGATTTTTCGTAAAGAATGATAGTAAATACTAAATTATTCAAATGCAAACAAAAATTTGTATTCATTTTAAAATATTTCCCCACAATCTTTGTTTGCCCGTAAAATTCAAGTTTTACGAGTTTGTTCGCTCATTTCATATAAAAATAACACGGCTAGATTTTTTGCAAAGAATGAAAGTAAATACTTAATTATTCAAATGCAATCAAAAATTTGTATTCATTTTAAAATACTTCCCCACAATCTTTGTTTGCCCCTAAAACTCAAGTTTCACGCGTTTGTTCGCCCATTTCATATAAAAATAACACGGCTAGATATTTCGTAAGGAACGATAGTAAATACTAAATTATTCGAATGCGAACCAAAATTTGTAATCATTTCAAAATATTTCTCCACAATCTTTGTTTGCCCCTAAAACTCATGTTTCGTGCGTTTGTTTCGCTCTTTTAATATAAAAATAACACGGCTAGATATTTCGTAAATAATGATAGTAAATACTAAATTATTCGAATGCAAACCAAAATTTGTAATCCTTTCAAAATATTTCTCCACAATCCTTGTTTGCCCCTAAAACTCACGTTTCATGCGTTTGTTCACCCATTTCATATAAAAATAGCACGGCTAGATTTTTCGTAAAGAATGATAGGTAATACTAAATTATTCGAATGCAAACAAAAATTTGTATTCATTTTAAAAAACTTTTCCACAATCTTCGTTTGTGCCAAAAACTCATGTGTTGTGTGTTGGTTTGCTCATTTCGTCCAAAAAAAACTCGGATAGATTTTTCGTAAAGATTGATAGTAAATACTAAATTATTCAATTGCAAACAAAAATTTGTATTCATTTTAAAATACTTCTCCACAATCTTTGTTTGCCCCTAAAACTCAAGTTTCACGCGTTTGTTCGCCCATTTCATATAAAAATAACACGGCTAGATATTTCGTAAAGAACGATAGTAAATACTAAATTATTCGAATGCAAACCAAAATTTGTAATCTTTTCAAAATATTTCTCCACAATCTTTGTTTGCCCCTAAAACTCATGTTTCATTCGTTTGTTCACTCATTTCATATAAAAATAGCATGGCTAGATTTTTCTTAAAGAATGATAGTAAATACTAAATTATTCGAATGTAAACAAAAATTTTTATTCATTTTAAAATACTTATCCACAATCTTTATTTGCCCCTAAAACTCAAGTTTCACGCGTTTGTTTCGCTCATTTAATATAAAAATAACACGGCTAGATATTTTGTAAAGAATGATAGTAAATACAAAATTATTCAAATGCAAACAAAAATATGTAATCATTTCAAAATATTTCTCCACAATCTTTGTTTGCTCCTAAATCTCATGCTTCATGCGTTTGTTCACTCATTTCATATAAAAATAGCACGGCTAGATTTTTCGTAAAGAATGATAGTAAATACTAAATTATTCAAATGCAAACAAAAATTTGTATTCATTTTAAAATATTTCCCCACAATCTTTGTTTGCCCGTAAAATTCAAGTTTTACGAGTTTGTTCGCTCATTCCATATAAAAATAACACGGCTAGATTTTTTGCAAAGAATGATAGTAAATACTAAATTATTCAAATGCAAACAAAAATTTGTATTCATTTTAAAATACTTCCCCACAATGTTTGTTTGCCCCTAAAACTCAAGTTTCACGCGTTTGTTCGCCCATTTCATATAAAAATAACACGGCTAGATATTTCGTAAGGAACGATAGTAAATACTAAATTATTCGAATGCAAACCAAAATTTGTAATCATTTCAAAATATTTCTCCACAATCTTTGTTTGCCCCTAAAACTCATGTTTCGTGCGTTTCTTCACTCATTTCATATAAAAAAAGCACGGCTAGATTTTTCGGAAAGAATGATAGCAAATACTAAATTACTCGATAGCAAACAAGAATTTGTATTCGTTTTAAAGTACTTATCCACAATCTTCGTTTGTGCCAAAAACTCATGTGCCGTGCGTTGGTTTGCTCATTTCATCCAAAAAAAACTCGGATAGATTTTTCGTAAAGATTGTTAGTAAATACTAAATTATTCAAATTCGAACCAAAATGTGTAATCATTTTAAAATACTTCTCCACAATCTTTGTTTGCCCCTAAAATTCAGGTTTTACGAGTTTGTTCGCTCATTTCATATAAAAATAACACGGCTAGATTTTTCGTAAAGAATGATAGTAAATACTTAATTATTGAATACAAACAAAAATTTGTATTCATTTTAAAATACTTCTCCACAATCTTTGTTTGCCCCTAAAACTCAAGTTTCACGCGTTTGTTTCGCTCTTTTAATATAAAAATAACACGGCTAGATATTTCGTAAAGAATGATAGTAAATACTAAATTATTCGAATGCAAACCAAAATTTGTAATCATTTCAAAATATTTCTCCACAATCTTTGTTTTCCCCTAAAACTTACGTTTCATGCGATTGTTCACCCATTTTATATAAAAATAGCACGGCTAGATTTTTCGTAAAGAATGATAGTAAATACTAAATTATTCGAATGCAAACCAAAATTTGTATTCATTTTAAAATACTTATCCACAATCTTCGTTTGTGCGAAAAACTCATGTGCTGTGTGTTTGTTTGCTCATTTCGTCCAAAAAAAACTCGGATAGATTTTTCGTATAGATTGATAGTAAATACTCAATTATTCAATTGCAAACAAAAATTTGTATTCATTTTAAAATAGTTCCCCACAATCTTTGTTTGCCCCTAAAACTCAAGTTTCACGCGTTTGTTCGCCCATTTCATATAAAAATAACACGGCTAGATATTTCGTAAAGAACGATAGTAAATACTAAATTATTCGAATGCAAACCAAAATTTGTAATCTTTTCAAAATATTTCTCCACAATCTTTGTTTGCCCCTAAAACTCACGTTTCATGCGTTTGTTCTCATTTCATATAAAAATAGCATCGCTAGATTTTTCTTAAAGAATGATAGTAAATACTAAATTATTCTAATGCAAACAAAAATTTGTATTAATTTTAAAATACTTATCCACAATCTTTGTTTGTGCCAAAAACTCATGTGTTGTGTGTTTGTTTGCTCATTTCATCCAAAAAAAACTCGGATAGATTTTTCGTAAAGATTGTTAGTAAATACTAAATTATTCAAATGCAAACCAAAATGTGTAATCATTTTAAAATACTTCTCCACAATCTTTGTTTGCCCCTAAAATTGAAGTTTTACGAGTTTGTTTGCTCATTTCATATAAAAAAAACACGGCTAGATTTTTCGTAAAGATTGATAGTAAATACTAAATTATTGAATGCAAACAAAAATTTGTATTCATTTTAAAATACTTCTCCACAATCTCTGTTTGCCCCTAAAACTCAAGTTTCACGCGTTTGTTTCGCTCTTTTAATATAAAAATTACACGGCTAGATATTTCGTAAATAATGATAGTAAATACTAAATTATTCGAATGCAAACCAAAATTTGTAATCCTTTCAAAATATTTCTCCACAATCCTTGTTTGCCCCTAAAACTCATGTTTCTTGCGTTTGTTCACCCATTTCATATAAAAATAGCACGGCTAGATTTTTCGTAAAGAATGATAGGTAATACTAAATTATTCGAATGCAAACAAAAATTTGTATTCATTTTAAAAAACTTTTCCACAATCTTCATTTGTGCCAAAAACTCATGGGTTGTGTGTTTGTTTGCTCATTTCGTCCAAAAAAAACTCGGATAGATTTTTCGTAAAGATTGATAGTAAATACTAAATTATTCAATTGCAAACAAAAATTTGTATTCATTTTAAAATACTTCTCCACAATCTTTGTTTGCCCCTAAAACTCAAGTTTCACGCGTTTGTTCGCCCATTTCATATAAAAATAACACGGCTAGATATTTCGTAAAGAACGATAGTAAATACTAAATTATTCGAATGCAAACCAAAATTTGTAATCTTTTCAAAATATTTCTCCACAATCTTTGTTTGCCCCTAAAACTCATGTTTCATGCGTTTGTTCACTCATTTCATATAAAAATAGCATGGCTAGGTTTTTCTTAAAGAATGATAGTAAATACTAAATTATTCGAATGTAAACAAAAATTTTTATTCATTTTAAAATACTTATCCACAATCTTTATTTGCCCCTAAAACTCAAGTTTCACGCGTTTGTTTCGCTCATTTAATATAAAAATAACACGGCTAGATATTTTGTAAAGAATGATAGTAAATACAAAATTATTCAAATGCAAACAAAAATATGTAATCATTTCAAAATATTTCTCCACAATCTTTGTTTGCTCCTAAATCTCATGCTTCGTGCGTTTGTTCACTCATTTCATATAAAAATAGCACGGCTAGATTTTTCGTAAAGAATGATAGTAAATACTAAATTATTCAAATGCAAACAAAAATTTGTATTCATTTTAAAATATTTCCCCACAATCTTTGTTTGCCCGTAAAATTCAAGTTTTACGAGTTTGTTCGCTCATTCCATATAAAAATAACACGGCTAGATTTTTTGCAAAGAATGATAGTAAATACTAAATTATTCAAATGCAAACAAAAATTTGTATTCATTTTAAAATACTTCCCCACAATCTTTGTTTGCCCCTAAAACTCAAGTTTCACGCGTTTGTTCGCCCATTTCATATAAAAATAACACGGCTAGATATTTCGTAAAGAACGATAGTAAATACTAAATTATTCGAATGCAAACCAAAATTTGTAATCTTTTCAAAATATTTCTCCACAATCTTTGTTTGCCCCTAAAACTCATGTTTCATGCGTTTGTTCACTCATTTCATATAAAAATAGCATGGCTAGATTTTTCTTAAAGAATGATAGTAAATACTAAATTATTCGAATGTAAACAAAAATTTTTATTCATTTTAAAATACTTATCCACAATCTTTATTTCCCCTAAAACTCAAGTTTCACGCGTTTGTTTCGCTCATTTAATATAAAAATAACACGGCTAGATATTTTGTAAAGAATGATAGTAAATACAAAATTATTCAAATGCAAACAAAAATATGTAATCATTTCAAAATATTTCTCCACAATCTTTGTTTGCTCCTAAATCTCATGCTTCATGCGTTTGTTCACTCATTTCATATAAAAATAGCACGGCTAGATTTTTCGTAAAGAATGATAGTAAATACTAAATTATTCAAATGCAAACAAAAATTTGTATTCATTTTAAAATATTTCCCCACAATCTTTGTTTGCCCGTAAAATTCAAGTTTTACGAGTTTGTTCGCTCATTCCATATAAAAATAACACGGCTAGATTTTTTGCAAAGAATGATAGTAAATACTAAATTATTCAAATGCAAACAAAAATTTGTATTCATTTTAAAATACTTCCCCACAATCTTTGTTTGCCCCTAAAACTCAAGTTTCACGCGTTTGTTCGCCCATTTCATATAAAAATAACACGGCTAGATATTTCGTAAGGAACGATAGTAAATACTAAATTATTCGAATGCAAACCAAAATTTGTAATCATTTCAAAATATTTCTCCACAATCTTTGTTTGCCCCTAAAACTCATGTTTCGTGCGTTTCTTCACTCATTTCATATAAAAAAAGCACGGCTAGATTTTTCGGAAAGAATGATAGCAAATACTAAATTACTCGATAGCAAACAAAAATTTGTATTCGTTTTAAAGTACTTATCCACAATCTTCGTTTGTGCCAAAAACTCATGTGCCGTGCGTTGGTTTGCTCATTTCATCAAAAAAAAACTCGGATAGATTTTTCGTAAAGATTGTTAGTAAATACTAAATTATTCAAATTCGAACCAAAATGTGTAATCATTTTAAAATATTTCTCCACAATCTTTGTTTGCCCCTAAAACTCATGATTCATGCGTTTGTTCACTCATTTCATATAAAAATAGCACGGCTAGATTTTTCGTAAAGAATGATAGTAAATACTAAATTATTCTAATGCAAACAAAAATTTGTATTAATTTTAAAATACTTATCCACAATCTTTGTTTGTGCCAAAAACTCATGTGTTGTGTGTTTGTTTGCTCATTTCATCCAAAAAAAAGTCGGATAGATTTTTCGTAAAGATTGTTAGTAAATACTAAATTATTCAAATGCAAACCAAAATGTGTAATCATTTTAAAATACTTCTCCACAATCTTTGTTTGCCCCTAAAATTGAAGTTTTACGAGTTTGTTTGCTCATTTCATATAAAAAAAACACGGCTAGATTTTTCGTAAAGATTGATAGTAAATACTAAATTATTGAATGCAAACAAAAATTTGTATTCATTTTAAAATACTTCTCCACAATCTCTGTTTGCCCCTAACACTCAAGTTTCACGCGTTTGTTTCGCTCTTTTAATATAAAAATAACACGGCTAGATATTTCGTAAAGAATGATAGTAAATACTAAATTATTCGAATGCAAACCAAAATTTGTAATCCTTTCAAAATATTTCTCCAAAATCCTTGTTTGCCCCTAAAACTCACGTTTCATGCGATTGTTCACCCATTTCATATAAAAATAGCACGGCTAGATTTTTCGTAAAGAATGATAGTAAATACTAAATTATTCGAATTCAAACCAAAATTTGTATTCATTTTAAAATACTTATCCACAATCTTCGTTTGTACCAAAAACTCATGTGCTGTGTGTTTGTTTGCTCATTTCGTCCAAAAAAAACTCGGATAGATTTTTAGGAAAGATTGATAGTAAATACTCAATTATTCAATTGAAAACAAAAATTTGAATTCATTTTAAAATACTTCCCCACAATCTTTGTTTGCCCCTAAATCTCAAGTTTCACGCGTTTGTTCGCCCATTTCATATAAAAATAACACGGCTAGATATTTCGTAAAGAACGATAGTAAATACAAAATTATTCGAATGCAAACCAAAATTTGTAATCATTTCAAAATATTTCTCCACAATCTATGTTTGCGCCTAAAACTCATGTTTCATGCGTTTGTTCACTCATTTCATACAAAAATAGCATGGCTAGATTCTTCTTAAAGAATGATAGTAAATACTAAATTATTCGAATGCAAACAAAAATTTGTATTCATTTTAAAATAGTTATCCACAATCTTTATTTGCCCCTAAAACTCAAGTTTCACGCGTTTGTTTCGCTCATTTAATATAAAAATAACACGGCCAGATATTTCGTAAAGAATGATAGTAAATACAAAATTATTCGAATGCAAACAAAAATTTGTAATCATTTCAAAATATTTCTCCACAATCTTTGTTTGCCCCTAAAACTCATGATTCATGCGTTTGTTCACTCATTTCATATAAAAATAGCACGGCTAGATTTTTCGTAAAGAATGATAGTAAATACTAAATTATTCTAATGCAAACAAAAATTTGTATTCATTTTAAAATACTTATCCACAATCTTTGTTTGTGCCAAAAACTCATGTCTTTGTGTGTTTGTTTGCTCATTTCATCCAAAAAAAACTCGGATAGATTTTTCGTAAAGATTGTTAGTAAATACTAAATTATTCAAATGCAAACCAAAATGTGTAATCATTTTAAAATACTTCTCCACAATCTTTGCTTGCCCCTAAAATTGAAGTTTTACAAGTTTGTTCGCTCATTTCATATAAAAAAAACATGGCTAGATTTTTCGTAAAGATTGATAGTAAATACTAAATTATTGAATGCAAACAAAAATTTGTATTCATTTTAAAATACTTCTCCACAATCTCTGTTTGCCCCTAAAACTCAAGTTTCACGCGTTTGTTTCGCTCTTTTAATATAAAAATAACACGGCTAGATATTTCGTAAACAATGATAGTAAATACTAAATTATTCGAATGCAAACCAAAATTTGTAATCCTTTCAAAATATTTCTCCACAATCCTTGTTTGCCCCTAAAACTCACGTTTCATGCGTTTGTTCACCCATTTCATATAAAAATAGCACGGCTAGATTTTTCGTAAAGATTGATAGTAAGTACTAAATTATTCGAATGCAAACAAAAATTTGTATTCATTTTAAAAAACTTTTCCATAATCTTCGTTTGTGCCAAAAACTCATGTGTTGTGTGTTTGTTTGCTCATTTCGTCCAAAAAAAACTCGGATAGATTTTTCGTAGAGATTGATAGTAAATACTAAATTATTCAATTGCAAACAAAAATTTGTATTCATTTTAAAATACTTCCCCACAATCTTTGTTTGCCCCTAAAACTCAAGTTTCACGCGTTTGTTCGCCCATTTCAAATAAAAATAACACGGCTAGATATTTCGTAAAGAACGATAGTAAATACTAAATTATTCGAATGCAAACCAAAATTTGTAATCTTTTCAAAATATTTCTCCACAATCTTTGTTTGCCCCTAAAACTCATGTTTCATGCGTTTGTTCACTCATTTCATATAAAAATAGCATGGCTAGATTTTTCTTAAAGAATGATAGTAAATACTAAATTATTCGAATGTAAACAAAAATTTTTATTCATTTTAAAATAATTATCCACAATCTTTATTTGCCCCTAAAACTCAAGTTTCACGCGTTTGTTTCGCTCATTTAATATAAAAATAACACGGCTAGATATTTCGTAAAGAATGATAGTAAATACAAAATTATTCAAATGCAAACAAAAATATGTAATCATTTCAAAATATTTCTCCACAATCTTTGTTTGCCCCTAAATCTCATGCTTCATGCGTTTGTTCACTCATTTCATATAAAAATAGCACAGCCAGATTTTTCGTAAAGAATGATAGTAAATACTAAATTATTCAAATGCAAACAAAAATTTGTATTCATTTTAAAATACTTCCCGACCATCTTTGTTTGCCCGTAAAATTCAAGTTTTACGAGTTTGTTCGCTCATTTCATATAAAAATAACACGGCTAGATTTTTTGCAAAGAATGATAGTAAATACTAAATTATTCAAATGCAAACAAAAATTTGTATTCATTTTAAAATACTTCCCCACAATGTTTGTTTGCCCCTAAAACTCAAGTTTCACGCGTTTGTTCGCCCATTTCATATAAAAATAACACGGCTAGATATTTCGTAAGGAACGGTAGTAAATACTAAATTATTCGAATGCAAACCAAAATTTGTAATCATTTCAAAAAATTTCTCCACAATCTTTGTTTTCCCCTAAAACTCTTGTTTCGTGCGTTTCTTCACTCATTTCATATAATAAAAGCACGGCTAGATTTTTCGGAAAGAATGATAGCAAATACTAAATTATTGAATGCAAACAAAAATTTGTATTCATTTTAAAATACTTCTCCACAATCTTTGTTTGCCCCTAAAACTCAAGTTTCACGCGTTTGTTTCGCTCTTTTAATATAAAATTAACACGGCTAGATATTTCGTAAAGAATGATAGTAAATACTAAATTATTGAATGCAAACAAAAATTTGTATTCATTTTAAAATACTTCTCCACAATCTTTGTTTGCCCCTAAAACTCAAGTTTCACGCGTTTGTTTCGCTCTTTTAATATAAAAATAACACGGCTAGATATTTCGTAAAGAATGATAGTAAATACTAAATTATTCGAATTCGAACCAAAATGTGTAATCATTTTAAAATACTTCTCCACAATCTTTGTTTGCCCCTAAAACTTACGTTTCATGCGATTGTTCACCCATTTCATATAAAAATAGCACGGCTAGATTTTTCGTAAAGAATGATAGTAAATACTAAATTATTCGAATGCAAACCAAAATTTGTATTCATTTTAAAATACTTATCCACAATATTCGTTTGTGCCAAAAACTCATGTGCTGTGTGTTTGTTTGCTCATTTCGTCCAAAAAAAACTCGGATAGATTTTTCGTATAGATTGATAGTAAATACTCAATTATTCAATTGCAAACAAAAATTTGCATTCATTTTAAAATACTTCCCCACAATCTTTGTTTGCCCCTAAAACTCAAGTTTCACGCGTTTGTTCGCCCGTTTCATATAAAAATAACACG
>JAJHPC010000003.1:385214-399154 GCA_024447665.1 Juncus inflexus
TCATTTCAAAATATTTCTCCACAATCTTTGTTTGTCCCTAAAACTCTTGTTTCATGCGTTTGTTCACTCATTTCATATAAAAATAGCTCGGCTAGATTTTTCGTAATGAATGATAGTAAATAATAAATTATTCGAATGCAAATAAAAATTTGTATTCATTTTAAAAAACTTATCCACAATCTTTGTTTGTGCCAAAAACTCATGTGCTGTCTGTTTGTTTGCTCATTTCATCCAAAAAAAACTCGGATAGATTTTTGTAAAGATTGTTAGTAAATACTAAATTATTCAAATGCAAACGAAAATGTGTAATAATTTTAAAATACATCTCCACAATCTTTGTTTGCCCCTAAAATTCAAGTTTTACGAGTTTGTTCGCTCATTTCAAATAAAAAAAACACGGCTAGATTTTTCTTAAAAAATGATAATAAATACTAAATTATTGAATGCAAACAAAAATTTGTATTCATTTTAAAATACTTCTCCACAATCTTTGTTTGCCCCTAGAACTCAAGTTTCACGCGTTTGTTTTGCTCTTTTAATATAAAAATAACACGGCCAGATATTTCTTAAAGAATGATAGTAAATACTAAATTATTCGAATGCAAACCAAAATTTGTAATGCTTCCAAACTATTTCTCCACAATCTTTGTTTGCCTCTAAAACTCACGTTTCATGCGTTTGTTCACCCATTTCATATAAAAATAGCACGGCTAGATTTTTCGTAAAGAATGATAGTAAATACTAAATTATTCAAATGCAAACAAAAATTTGTATTCATTTTAAAATACTTATCCACAATCTTCGTTTGTGCCAAAAACTCATGTGTTGTATGTTTGTTTGCTCATTTCGTGCAAAAAAAACTCGGATAGATTTTCCGTAAAGATTGATAGTAAATACTAAATTATTCAATTGCGAACAAAAATTTGTATTCATTTTAAAATACTTCCCCACAATCTTTGTTTGCCCCTAAAACTCAAGTTTCACGCGTTTGTTCGCCCATTTCATATAAAAATAACACGGCTAAATTTTTCGTAAAGAACGATAGTAAATACTAAATTATTCGAATGCAAACCAAAATTTGTAATCATTTCAAAATATTTCTCCACAATCTTTGTTTGCCCCTAAAACTCATGTTTCATGCGTTTGTTCACTCATTTTATATAAAAATAGCATGGCTAGATTTTTCTTAAAAAATGATAGTAAATACTAAATTATTCGAATGCAAACAAAAATTTGTATTCATTTTAAAATACTTATCCACAATCTTTATTTGCCCCTAAAACTCAAGTTTCACGCGTTTGTTTCGCTCATTTAATATAAAAATAACATGGCTAGATATTTCGTAAAGAATGATAGTAAATACAAAATTATTCGAATGCAAACAAAAATTTGTAATCATTTCAAAATATTTCTCCACAATCTTTGTTTGTCCCTAAAACTCATGTTTCATGCGTTTGTTCACTCATTTCATATAAAAATAGCACGGCTAGATTTTTCGTAAAGAATGATAGTAAATACTAAATTATTCGAATGCAAACAAAAATTTGTATTCATTTTAAAAAACTTATCCACAATCTTTGTTTGTGCCAAAAACTCATGTGCTGTGTGTTCGTTTGCTCATTTCATCCAAAAAAAACTCGGATAGATTTTTGTAAAGATTGTTAGTAAATACTAAATTATTCAAATGCAAACGAAAATGTGTAATCATTTTAAAATACTTCAACACAATCTTTGTTTGCCCCTAAAATTCAAGTTTTACGAGTTTGTTCGCTCATTTCATATAAAAATAACACGGCTAGATTTTTCGTAAAGAATGATAGTAAATACTAAATTATTGAATGCAAACAAAAATTTGTATTCATTTTAAAATACTTCTCCACAATATTTGTTTGCCCCTAAAAGTCAAGTTTCACGCGTTTGTTTCGCTCTTTTAATATAAAAATAACACGGCTAGATATTTCGTAAAGAATGATAGTAAATACTAAATTATTCGAATGCAAACCAAAATTTGTAATCCTTTCAAAATATTTCTCCATAATCTTTGTTTGCCCCTAAAACTCACGTTCCATGCGTTTGTTCACTCATTTCATATAAAAATAGCACGGCTAGATTTTTCGTAAAGAATAATAGTAAATACTAAATTATTCGAATGCAAACAAAAATTTGTATTCATTTTAAAATACTTATCCACAATCTTCGTTTCTGCCAAAAACTGATGTGTTGTGTGTTTGTTTGCTCATTTCGTCCAAAAAAAACTCGGATAGATTTTCCGTAAAGATTGATAGTAAATACTAAATTATTCATTTGCAAACAAAAATTTGTATTCATTTTAAAATACTTCCCCACAATCTTTGTTTGCCCCTAAAACTCAGGTTTCACGCGTTTGTTTGCCCATTTCATATAAAAATAACACGGCTAGATATTTCGTAAAGAACGATAGTAAATACTAAATTATTCGAATGCAAACCAAAATTTGTAAGCATTTCAAAATATTTCTCCACAATCTTTGTTTGCCCCTAAAACTCATGTTTCATGCGTTTGTTGACTCATTTCATATAAAAATAGCATGGCTAGATTTTTCTTAAAGAATGATAGTAAATACTAAATTATTCGAATGCAAACCAAAATTTGTAATCATTTCAAAATACTTCTCCACAATATTTGTTTGCCCCAAAAACTCGTGTTTCATGCGTTTGTTTCGCTCATTTCATATAAAAATAGCATGGCTAGATATTTCGTAAAGAATGATAGTAAATATAAAATTATTCGAATGCAAACCAAAGTTTGTATTCATTTCAAAATATTTCTTCACAATCTTTGTTTACCCCTAAAACTCATGTTTCATGCGTTTGTTCACTCATTTCATATAAAAATAGCACGGCTAGATATTTCGCAAAGAATGATAGTAAATACTAAATTATTCAAATGCAAACAAAAATTTGTATTCATTTTGATATACTTCTCCACAATCTTTGTTTGTCCCAAAAATTCACGTGCTGTGTGTTTGTACGCTCATTTCATCCAAAAAAAACTAGGATAGATTTTTCGTAAAGAATGATAGTAAATACTAAATTATTCAAATGCTAACAAAAATTTGTATTCATTTTAAAATACTTATCCACAATCTTTGTTTGTGCCAAAAACTCATATGCTGTGTGTTTGTTTGCTCATTTCAACCAAAAAAAACTCCGATAGATTTTTCGTAAAGAATGATTGTAAATACTAAATTATTCGAATGCAAACCAAAAGTTGTAATCATTTCAAAATATTTCTCCACAATCTTTGTTTGCCCCTAAAACTTACGTTTCAGGCGTTTGTTCACCCATTTCATATAAAAATAGCACGGCTAGATTTTTCGTAAAGAATGATAGTAAATACTAAATTATTCGAATGCAAACAAAAATTTGTATTCATTTTAAAATACTTATCCACAATCTTCGTTTGTGCCGAAAACTCATGTGCTGTGTGTTTGTTTGCTCATTTCGTCCAAAAAAAACTCGGATAGATTTTCCGTAAAGATTGATAGTAAATACTAAATTATTCAATTGCAAACAAAAATTTGTATTCATTTTAAAATACTTCCCCACAATCTTCGTTTGCCCCTAAAACTCAAGTTTCACGCGTTTGTTCGCCCATTTCATATAAAAATAACACGGCTAGATATTTCGTAAAGAACGATAGTAAATACTAAATTATTCGAATGCAAACCAAAATTTGTAATCATTTCAAAATATTTCTCCACAATCTTTGTTTGCCCCTAAAACTCATGTTTCATGTGTTTGTTCACCCATTTCATATAAAAATAGCATGGCTAGATTTTTCTTAAAGAATGATAGTAAATACTAAATTATTCGAATGCAAACAAAAATTTGTATTCATTTTAAAATACTTATCCACAATCTTTATTTGCCCCTAAAACTCAAGTTTCACGCGTTTGTTTCGCTCATTTAATATAAAAATAACATAGCTAGATATTTCGTAAAGAATGATAGTAAATACAAAATTATTCGAATGCAAACAAAAATTTGTAATCATTTCAAAATATTTCTCCACAATCTTCGTTTGCCCCTAAAACTCATGTTTCATGCGTTTGTTCACTCATTTCATATAAAAATAGCACAGCTAGATTTTTCGTAAAGAATGATAGTAAATACTAAATTATTCGAATGCAAACAAAAATTTGTATTCATTTTAAAATACTTATCCACAATCTTTGTTTGTGCCAAAAACTCATGTGCTGTGTGTTTGTTCGCTCATTCCATCCCAAAAAAACTCGGATAGATTTTTCGTAAAGATTGTTAGTAAATACTAAATTATTCAAATGCAAACGAAAATGTGTAATTATATTAAAATACTTCTCCACAATCTTTGTTTGCCCCTAAAATTCAAGTTTTACGAATTTGTTCGCTCATTTCATATAAAAATAACACGGCTAGATTTTTTGCAAAGAATGATAGTAAATACTAAATTATTCAAATACAAACAAAAATTTGTATTCATTTTAAAATACTTCCCCACAATCTTTGTTTGCCCCTAAAACTCAAGTTTCACGCGTTTGTTCGCCCATTTAATATAAAAATAACATGGCTAGATATGTCGTAAGGAACGATAGTAAATACAAAATTATTCGAATGCAAACAAAAATTTGTAATCATTTCTAAATATTTCTCGACAATCTTTGTTTGCCCCTAAAACTCATGTTTCATGCGTTTGTTCACTCATTTCATATAAAAAAAGCACGCCTAGATTTTTCGGAAAGAATGATAGTAAATACTAAATTACTCGATAGCAAACAAAAATTTGTATTCGTTTTAAAGAACTTATCCACAATCTTTGTTTGTGCCAAAAACTCATGTGCTGTGTGTTCGTTTGCTCATTTCATCCAAAAAAAACTCGGATAGATTTTTCGTAAAGATTATTAGTAAATACTAAATTATTCAAATGCAAACCAAAATGTGTAATCATTCTAAAATACTTCTCCACAATCTTTGTTTGCCCCTAAAATTCAAGTTTTACGAGTTTGTTCGCTCATTTCAAATAAAAAAAACACGGCTAGATTTTTCGTAAAGATAAGAAATACTAAATTATTGAATGCAAACAAAAATTTGTATTCATTTTAAAATACTTCTCCACAATCTTTGTTTGCCCCTAAAACTCAAGTTTCACGCGTTTGTTTCGCTCTTTTAATATAAAAATAACACGGCAAGATATTTCTTAAAGAATGATAGTAACTACTAAATTATTCGAATGCAAACCAAAATTTGTAATGCTTCCAAACTATTTCTCCACAATCTTTGTTTGCCCCTAAAACTCACGTTTCATGCGTTTGGTCACCCATTTCATATAAAAATAGCACGGCTAGATTTTTCGTAAAGAATGATAGTAAATACTAAATTATTCGAATGCAAACAAAAATTTGTATTCATTTTAAAATACTTATCCACAATCTTCGTTTGTGCCGAAAACTCATGTGCTGTGTGTTTGTTTGCTCATTTCGTCCAAAAAAAACTCGGATAGATTTTCCGTAAAGATTGATAGTAAATACTAAATTATTCAATTGCAAACAAAAATTTGTATTCATTTTAAAATACTTCCCCACAATCTTCGTTTGCCCCTAAAACTCAAGTTTCACGCGTTTGTTCGCCCATTTCATATAAAAATAACACGGCTAGATATTTCGTAAAGAACGATAGTAAATACTAAATTATTCGAATGCAAACCAAAATTTGTAATCATTTCAAAATATTTCTCCACAATCTTTGTTTGCCCCTAAAACTCATGTTTCATGTGTTTGTTCACCCATTTCATATAAAAATAGCATGGCTAGATTTTTCTTAAAGAATGATAGTAAATACTAAATTATTCGAATGCAAACAAAAATTTGTATTCATTTTAAAATACTTATCCACAATCTTTATTTGCCCCTAAAACTCAAGTTTCACGCGTTTGTTTCGCTCATTTAATATAAAAATAACATAGCTAGATATTTCGTAAAGAATGATAGTAAATACAAAATTATTCGAATGCAAACAAAAATTTGTAATCATTTCAAAATATTTCTCCACAATCTTCGTTTGCCCCTAAAACTCATGTTTCATGCGTTTGTTCACTCATTTCATATAAAAATAGCACAGCTAGATTTTTCGTAAAGAATGATAGTAAATACTAAATTATTCGAATGCAAACAAAAATTTGTATTCATTTTAAAATACTTATCCACAATCTTTGTTTGTGCCAAAAACTCATGTGCTGTGTGTTTGTTCGCTCATTCCATCCGAAAAAAACTCGGATAGATTTTTCGTAAAGATTGTTAGTAAATACTAAATTATTCAAATGCAAACGAAAATGTGTAATTATATTAAAATACTTCTCCACAATCTTTGTTTGCCCCTAAAATTCAAGTTTTACGAATTTGTTCGCTCATTTCATATAAAAATAACACGGCTAGATTTTTTGCAAAGAATGATAGTAAATACTAAATTATTCAAATACAAACAAAAATTTGTATTCATTTTAAAATACTTCCCCACAATCTTTGTTTGCCACTAAAACTCAAGTTTCACGCGTTTGTTCGCCCATTTAATATAAAAATAACATGGCTAGATATGTCGTAAGGAACGATAGTAAATACAAAATTATTCGAATGCAAACCAAAATTTGTAATCATTTCTAAATATTTCTCGACAATCTTTGTTTGCCCCTAAAACTAATGTTTCATGCGTTTGTTCACTCATTTCATATAAAAAAAGCACGCCTAGATTTTTCGGAAAGAATGATAGTAAATACTAAACTACTCGATAGCAAACAAAAATTTGTATTCGTTTTAAAGTACTTATCCACAATCTTTGTTTGTGCCAAAAACTCCTGTGCTGTGTGTTCGTTTGCTCATTTCATCCAAAAAAAACTCGGATAGATTTTTCGTAAAGATTATTAGTAAATACTAAATTATTCAAATGCAAACCAAAATATGTAATCATTCTAAAATACTTCTCCACAATCTTTGTTTGCCCCTAAAATTCAAGTTTTACGAGTTTGTTCGCTCATTTCAAATAAAAAAAACACGGCTAGATTTTTCTTAAAAAATGATAATAAATACTAAATTATTGAATGCAAACAAAAATTTGTATTCATTTTAAAATACTTCTCCACAATCTTTGTTTGCCCCTAGAACTCAAGTTTCACGCGTTTGTTTTGCTCTTTTAATATAAAAATAACACGGCCAGATATTTCTTAAAGAATGATAGTAAATACTAAATTATTCGAATGCAAACCAAAATTTGTAATGCTTCCAAACTATTTCTCCACAATCTTTGTTTGCCTCTAAAACTCACGTTTCATGCGTTTGTTCACCCATTTCATATAAAAATAGCACGGCTAGATTTTTCGTAAAGAATGATAGTAAATACTAAATTATTCAAATGCAAACAAAAATTTGTATTCATTTTAAAATACTTATCCACAATCTTCGTTTGTGCCAAAAACTCATGTGTTGTATGTTTGTTTGCTCATTTCGTGCAAAAAAAACTCGGATAGATTTTCCGTAAAGATTGATAGTAAATACTAAATTATTCAATTGCGAACAAAAATTTGTATTCATTTTAAAATACTTCCCCACAATCTTTGTTTGCCCCTAAAACTCAAGTTTCACGCGTTTGTTCGCCCATTTCATATAAAAATAACACGGCTAAATTTTTCGTAAAGAACGATAGTAAATACTAAATTATTCGAATGCAAACCAAAATTTGTAATCATTTCAAAATATTTCTCCACAATCTTTGTTTGCCCCTAAAACTCATGTTTCATGCGTTTGTTCACTCATTTTATATAAAAATAGCATGGCTAGATTTTTCTTAAAAAATGATAGTAAATACTAAATTATTCGAATGCAAACAAAAATTTGTATTCATTTTAAAATACTTATCCACAATCTTTATTTGCCCCTAAAACTCAAGTTTCACGCGTTTGTTTCGCTCATTTAATATAAAAATAACATGGCTAGATATTTCGTAAAGAATGATAGTAAATACAAAATTATTCGAATGCAAATAAAAATTTGTAATCATTTCAAAATATTTCTCCACAATCTTTGTTTGTCCCTAAAACTCATGTTTCATGCGTTTGTTCACTCATTTCATATAAAAATAGCACGGCTAGATTTTTCGTAAAGAATGATAGTAAATAATAAATTATTCGAATGCAAACAAAAATTTGTATTCATTTTAAAAAACTTATCCACAATCTTTGTTTGTGCCAAAAACTCATGTGCTGTGTGTTTGTTTGCTCATTTCATCCAAAAAAAACTCGGATAGATTTTTGTAAAGATTGTTAGTAAATACTAAATTATTCAAATGCAAACGAAAATGTGTAATCATTTTAAAATACTTCAACACAATCTTTGTTTGCCCCTAAAATTCAAGTTTTACGAGTTTGTTCGCTCATTTCATATAGAAATAACACGGCTAGATTTTTCGTAAAGAATGATAGTAAATACTAAATTATTGAATGCAAACAAAAATTTGTATTCATTTTAAAATACTTCTCCACAATATTTGTTTGCCCCTAAAAGTCAAGTTTCACGCGTTTGTTTCGCTCTTTTAATATAAAAATAACACGGCTAGATATTTCGTAAAGAATGATAGTAAATACTAAATTATTCGAATGCAAACCAAAATTTGTAATCCTTTCAAAATATTTCTCCACAATCTTTGTTTGCCCCTAAAACTCACGTTTCATGCGTTTGTTCACTCATTTCATATAAAAATAGCACGGCTAGATTTTTCGTAAAGAATAATAGTAAATACTAAATTATTCGAATGCAAACAAAAATTTGTATTCATTTTAAAATACTTATCCACAATCTTCGTTTCTGCCAAAAACTGATGTGTTGTGTGTTTGTTTGCTCATTTCGTCCAAAAAAAACTCGGATAGATTTTCCGTAAAGATTGATAGTAAATACTAAATTATTCATTTGCAAACAAAAATTTGTATTCATTTTAAAATACTTCCCCACAATCTTTGTTTGCCCCTAAAACTCAGGTTTCACGCGTTTGTTTGCCCATTTCATATAAAAATAACACGGCTAGATATTTCGTAAAGAACGATAGTAAATACTAAATTATTCGAATGCAAACCAAAATTTGTAAGCATTTCAAAATATTTCTCCACAATCTTTGTTTGCCCCTAAAACTCATGTTTCATGCGTTTGTTGACTCATTTCATATAAAAATAGCATGGCTAGATTTTTCTTAAAGAATGATAGTAAATACTAAATTATTCGAATGCAAACCAAAATTTGTAATCATTTCAAAATACTTCTCCACAATATTTGTTTGCCCCTAAAACTCGTGTTTCATGCGTTTGTTTCGCTCATTTCTTATAAAAATAGCATGGCTAGATATTTCGTAAAGAATGATAGTAAATATAAAATTATTCGAATGCAAACCAAAGTTTGTATTCATTTCAAAATATTTCTTCACAATCTTTGTTTACCCCTAAAACTCATGTTTCATGCGTTTGTTCACTCATTTCATATAAAAATAGCACGGCTAGATATTTCGCAAAGAATGATAGTAAATACTAAATTATTCAAATGCAAACAAAAATTTGTATTCATTTTGATATACTTCTCCACAATCTTTGTTTGTGCCAAAAATTCACGTGCTGTGTGTTTGTATGCTCATTTCATCCAAAAAAAACTGGGATAGATTTTTCGTAAAGAATGATAGTAAATACTAAATTATTCAAATGCTAACAAAAATTTGTATTCATTTTAAAATACTTATCCACAATCTTTGTTTGTGCCAAAAACTCATATGCTTTGTGTTTGCTTGCTCATTTCAACCAAAAAAAACTCCGATAGATTTTTCGTAAAGAATGATAGTAAATACTAAATTATTCGAATGCAAACCAAAAGTTGTAATCATTTCAAAATATTTCTCCGCAATCTTTGTTTGCCCCTAAAACTTACGTTTCATGCGTTTGTTCACCCATTTCATATAAAAATAGCACGGCTAGATTTTTCGTAAAGAATGATAGTAAATACTAAATTATTCGAATGCAAACAAAAATTTTTATTCATTTTGAAATACTTATCCACAATCTTCGTTTGTGCCAAAAACTCACGTGTTGTGTGTTTGTTTGCTCATTTCATCCAAAAAAAACTCGGATAGATTTTTCGTAAAGAATGATAGTGAATACAAAATTATTCAAATGCAAACAAAAATTTGTATTCATTTTAAAATACTTATCCACAATCTTTGTCTGTGCCAAAAACTCATATGCTGTGTGTTTGTTTGCTCATTTCAACCAAAAAAAACTCCGATAGATTTTTCGTAAAGAATGATTGTAAATACTAAATTATTCGAATGCAAACCAAAAGTTGTAATCATTTCAAAATATTTCTCCACAATCTTTGTTTGCCCCTAAAACTTACGTTTCAGGCGTTTGTTCACCCATTTCATATAAAAATAGCACGGCTAGATTTTTCGTAAAGAATGATAGTAAATACTAAATTATTCGAATGCAAACAAAAATTTGTATTCATTTTAAAATACTTATCCACAATCTTCGTTTGTGCCGAAAACTCATGTGCTGTGTGTTTGTTTGCTCATTTCGTCCAAAAAAAACTCGGATAGATTTTCCGTAAAGATTGATAGTAAATACTAAATTATTCAATTGCAAACAAAAATTTGTATTCATTTTAAAATACTTCCCCACAATCTTCGTTTGCCCCTAAAACTCAAGTTTCACGCGTTTGTTCGCCCATTTCATATAAAAATAACACGGCTAGATATTTCGTAAAGAACGATAGTAAATACTAAATTATTCGAATGCAAACCAAAATTTGTAATCATTTCAAAATATTTCTCCACAATCTTTGTTTGCCCCTAAAACTCATGTTTCATGTGTTTGTTCACCCATTTCATATAAAAATAGCATGGCTAGATTTTTCTTAAAGAATGATAGTAAATACTAAATTATTCGAATGCAAACAAAAATTTGTATTCATTTTAAAATACTTATCCACAATCTTTATTTGCCCCTAAAACTCAAGTTTCACGCGTTTGTTTCGCTCATTTAATATAAAAATAACATAGCTAGATATTTCGTAAAGAATGATAGTAAATACAAAATTATTCGAATGCAAACAAAAATTTGTAATCATTTCAAAATATTTCTCCACAATCTTCGTTTGCCCCTAAAACTCATGTTTCATGCGTTTGTTCACTCATTTCATATAAAAATAGCACAGCTAGATTTTTCGTAAAGAATGATAGTAAATACTAAATTATTCGAATGCAAACAAAAATTTGTATTCATTTTAAAATACTTATCCACAATCTTTGTTTGTGCCAAAAACTCATGTGCTGTGTGTTTGTTCGCTCATTCCATCCCAAAAAAACTCGGATAGATTTTTCGTAAAGATTGTTAGTAAATACTAAATTATTCAAATGCAAACGAAAATGTGTAATTATATTTAAATACTTCTCCACAATCTTTGTTTGCCCCTAAAATTCAAGTTTTACGAATTTGTTCGCTCATTTCATATAAAAATAACACGGCTAGATTTTTTGCAAAGAATGATAGTAAATACTAAATTATTCAAATACAAACAAAAATTTGTATTCATTTTAAAATACTTCCCCACAATCTTTGTTTGCCCCTAAAACTCAAGTTTCACGCGTTTGTTCGCCCATTTAATATAAAAATAACATGGCTAGATATGTCGTAAGGAACGATAGTAAATACAAAATTATTCGAATGCAAACCAAAATTTGTAATCATTTCTAAATATTTCTCGACAATCTTTGTTTGCCCCTAAAACTCATGTTTCATGCGTTTGTTCACTCATTTCATATAAAAAAAGCACGCCTAGATTTTTCGGAAAGAATGATAGTAAATACTAAACTACTCGATAGCAAACAAAAATTTGTATTCGTTTTAAAGTACTTATCCACAATCTTTGTTTGTGCCAAAAACTCCTGTGCTGTGTGTTCGTTTGCTCATTTCATCCAAGAAAAACTCGGATAGATATTTCGTAAAGATTATTAGTAAATACTAAAATATTCAAATGCAAACCAAAATATGTAATCATTCTAAAATACTTCTCCACAATCTTTGTTTGCCCCTAAAATTCAAGTTTTACGAGTTTGTTCGCTCATTTCAAATAAAAAAAACACGGCTAGATTTTTCGTAAAGAATGATAAGAAATACTAAATTATTGAATGCAAACAAACATTTGTATTCATTTTAAAATACTTCTCCACAATCTTTGTTTGCCCCTAAAACTCAAGTTTCACGCGTTTGTTTCGCTCTTTTAATATAAAAATAACACGGCAAGATATTTCTTAAAGAATGATAGTAACTACTAAATTATTCGAATGCAAACCAAAATTTGTAATGCTTCCAAACTATTTCTCCACAATCTTTGTTTGCCCCTAAAACTCACGTTTCATGCGTTTGGTCACCCATTTCATATAAAAATAGCACGGCTAGATTTTTCGTAAGGAATGATAGTAAATACTAAATTATTCGAATGCAAACAAAAATTTGTATTCATTTTAAAATACTTATCCACAATCTTTATTTGCCCCTAAAACTCAAGTTTCACGCGTTTGTTTCGCTCATTTAATATAAAAATAACATGGCTAGATATTTCGTAAAGAATGATAGTAAATACAAAATTATTCGAATGCAAACAAAAATTTGTAATCATTTCAAAATATTTCTCCACAATCTTTGTTTGTCCCTAAAACTCATGTTTCATGCGTTTGTTCACTCATTTCATATAAAAATAGCACGGCTAGATTTTTCGTAAAGAATGATAGTAAATACTAAATTATTGAATGCAAACAAAAATTTGTATTCATTTTAAAATACTTCTCCACAATATTTGTTTGCCCCTAAAACTCAAGTTTCACGCGTTTGTTTCGCTCTTTTAATATAAAAATAACATGGCTAGATATTTCGTAAAGAATGATAGTAAATACTAAATTATTCGAATGCAAACCAAAATTTGTAATCCTTTCAAAATATTTCTCCACAATCTTTGTTTGCCCCTAAAACTCACGTTTCATGCATTTGTTCACTCATTTCATATAAAAATAGCACGGCTAGATTTTTCGTAAAGAATGATAGTAAATACTAAATTATTCGAATGCAAACAAAAATTTGTATTCATTTTAAAATACTTATCCACAATCTTTATTTGTGCCAAAAACTCATGTGCTGTGTGTGTGTTTGCTCATTTCATCCCAAAAAAACTCGGATAGATTTTTCGTAAAGATTGTTAGTAAATACTAAATTATTCAAATGCAAACGAAAATGTGTAATCATTTTAAAATACTTCTCCACAATCTTTGTTTGCCCCTAAAATTGAAGTTTTACGAGTTTGTTCGCTTATTTCATATAAAAATAACACGGCTAGATTTTTTGCAAAGAATGATAGTAAATACTAAATTATTCAAATGCAAACAAAAATTTGTATTCATTTTAAAATACTTCCCCACAATCTTTGTTTGCCCCTAAAACTCAAGTTTCACGCGTTTGTTCGCCCATTTAATATAAAAATAACACGGCTAGATATGTCGTAAGGAACGATAGTAAATACAAAATTATTCGAATGCAAACCAAAATTTGTAATCATTTCAAAATATTTCTCCACAATCTTTGTTTGCCCCTAAAAGTCATGTTTCATGCGTTTGTTCACTCATTTCATATAAAAAAAGCACGGCTAGATATTTCGGAAAGAATGATAGTAAACACTAAATTACTCGATAGCAAACAAAAATTTGTATTCGTTTTAAAGTACTTATCCACAATCTTTGTTGGTGCCAAAAACTAATGTGCTGTGTGTTCGTTTGCTCATTTCATCCAAAAAAAACTCGGATAGATTTTTCGTAAAGATTGTTAGTAAATACTAAATTATTCAAATGCAAACC
>JAJHPC010000003.1:399454-462454 GCA_024447665.1 Juncus inflexus
TTGCAAAGAATGATAGTAAATACTAAATTATTCCAATGCAAACCTAAATTTTTAATCATTTCAAAATATTTCTCCACAATCTTTGTCTGCCCATAAAACTCATGTTTTATGCGTTTGTTCACTCATTTCATACAAAAATAGCACGGCTAGATTTTTCATAAAGAATGATAGTAAATACTAAATTATTCGAATGCAAACAAAAATTTGTATTCATTTTAAAATACTTATCCACAATCTTTGTTTGTGCCAAAAAATCATGTCCTTGTGTGTTTGTTTGCTTATTCATCCAAAAAAACTCGGATAGATTTTTCATAAAGATTGATAGTAAATACTAAATTATTCGAATGCAAACCAAAATGTGTAATCATTTTAAAATACTTCTCCACAATCTTTGTTTGCCCCTAAAACTCAAGTTTCACGCGTTTGTTTCGCTCTTTTAATATAAAAATAACACGGCTAGATATTTCGTAAAGAATGATAGTAAATACTAAATTAATCGAATGCAAACCAAAATTTGTAATCATTTCAAAATATTTCTCCACAATCTTTGTTTACCCCTAAAACTCACGTTTCATGCGTTTGTTTACCCATTTCATATAAAAATAACACGGCTAGATTTTTCGTAAAGAATGATAGTAAATACTAAATTATTGAATGCAAACAAAAATTTGTATTCATTTTAAAATACTTCTCCACAATCTTTGTTTGCCCCTAAAACTCAAGTTTCACGCGTTTGTTTCGCTCATTTAACATAAAAATAACACGGCTAGATATTTCGTAAAGATTGATAGTAAATACAAAATTATTCGAATGCAAACCAAGATTTGTAATCATTTCAAAATATTTCTCCACAATCTTTGTTTACCCCTAAAACTCACGTTTCATGCGTTTGTTCACCCATTTCATATAAAAATAGCACGGCTAGATTTTTAGTAAAGAATGATTGTAAATACTAAAATATTCGAATGCAAACAAAAATTTGTATTCATTTTAAAATACTTATCCACAATCTTTGTTTGTGCAAAAAACTCATGTGCTGTGTGTTTGTTCGCTCATTTCATCCAAAAAAACTCGGATAGATTTTTCGTAAAGATTGATAGTAAATACTAAATTATTCGAATGCAAACCAAAATGTGTAATCATTTTAAAATACTTCTCCACAATCTTTGTTTGCCCCTAAAACTCAAGTTTCACGCGTTTGTTTCGCTCTTTTAATATAAAAATAACACGGCTAGATATTTCGTAAAGAATGATAGTAAATACTAAATTATTCGAATGCAAACCAAAATTTGTAATCATTTCAAAATATTTCTCCACAATCTTTGTTTACCCCTAAAACTCACGTTTCATGCGTTTGTTCACCCATTTCATATACAAATAGCACGGCTAGATTTTTAGTAAAGAATGATAGTAAATACTAAATTATTCGAATGCAAACAAAAATTTGTATTCATTTTAAAATACTTATCCACAATCTTTGTTTGTGCCAAAAACTCATATGCTGTCTGTTTGTTTGCTCATTTCATCCAAAAAAAACTCGGATAGATTTTTCGTAAAGATTGACAGTAAATACTAAATTATTCGAATGCAAACCAAAATGTGTTATCATTTTAAAATACTTCTCCACAATCTTTTTTGGCCCCTAAAACTCAAGTTTTACGAGTTTGTTCGCTCATTTCATATAAAAAAAACACGGCTAGATTTTTTGCAAAGAATGATAGTAAATACTAAATTATTCCAATGCAAACCTAAATTTTTAATCATTTCAAAATATTTCTCCACAATCTTTGTCTGCCCATAAAACTCATGTTTTATGCATTTGTTCACTCATTTCACACAAAAATAGCACGGCTAGATTTTTCATAAAGAATGATAGTAAATACTAAATTATTCGAATGCAAACAAAAATTTGTATTCATTTTAAAATACTTATCCACAATCTTTGTTTGTGCCAAAAAATCATGTGCTGTGTGTTTGTTTGCTTATTCATCCAAAAAAAACTCGGATAGATTTTTCATAAAGATTGATAGTAAATACTAAATTATTCGAATGCAAACCAAAATGTGTAATCATTTTAAAATACTTCTCCACAATCTTTGTTTGCCCCTAAAACTCAAGTTTTAAGAGTTCGTTCGCTCATTTCATATAAAAAAAACACGGCTAGATTTTTTGCAAAGAATGATAGTAAATACTAAATTATTCAAATGCAAACAAAAAGTTGTATTCATTTTAAAATACATCCCCACAATCTTTGTTTGCCCCTAAAAATCAAGTTTCACGCGTTTGTTCGCCCATTTCATATAAAAATAACACGGCAAGATATTTCGTAAAGAATGATAGTAAATACAAAATTATTCGAATGCAAACAAAAATTTGTAATCATTTCAAAATATTTCTCCACAATCTTTGTCTGCCCCTAAAACTCATGTTTCTTGCGTTTGTTCACTCATTTCATATAAAAATAGCACGGCTAGATTTTTCATAAAGAATGATAGTAAATACTAAATTATTCGAATGCAAACAAAAATTTGTATTCATTTTAAAATACTTATCCACAATCTTTGTTTGTGCCAAAAACTCTTGTGCTGTGTGTTTGTTTGCTCATTTCATCCAAAAAAAACTCGGATAGATTTTTCGTAAAGATTGATAGTAAATACTAAATTATTCGAATGCAAACCAAAATGTGTAATCATTTTAAAATACTTCTCCACAATCTTTGTTTCCCCCTAGAACTCAAGTTTTACGAGTTTGCTCGCTCATTTCATATAAAAATAACACGGCTAGATTTTTCGTAATGAATGATAGTAAATACTAAATTATTGAATGCAAACAAAAATTTGAATTCATTTTAAAATACTTCTCCACAATCTTTGTTTGCCCCTAAAACTCAAGTTTCACGCGTTTGTTTCGCTCTTTTAACATAAAAATAACACGGCTAGATATTTCGTAAAGATTGATAGTAAATACAAAATTATTCGAATGCAAACCAAAATTTGTAATCATTTCAAAATATTTCTCCACAATCTTTGTTTACCCCTAAAACTCACGTTTCATGCGTTTGTTCACCCATTTCATATAAAAATAGCACGGCTAGATTTTTAGTAAAGAATGATTGTAAATACTAAATTATTCGAATGCAAACAAAAATTTGTATTCATTTTAAAATACTTATCCACAATCTTTGTTTGTGCCAAAAACTCATGTGCTGTGTGTTTCTTTGCTCATTTCATCCAAAAAAAACTCGGATAGATTTTTCGTAAAGATTGATAGTAAATACTAAATTATTCGAATAAAAACCAAAATGTGTAATCATTTTAAAATACTTCTCCACAATCTTTGTTTGCCCCTAAAACTCAAGTTTCACGCGTTTGTTTCGCTCTTTTAATATAAAAATAGCACGGCTAGATATTTCGTAAAGAATGATAGTAAATACTAAATTATTCAAATGCAAACAAAAATTTGTATTCATTTTAAAATACTTCCCAACAATCTTTGTTTGCCCCAAAAACTCAAGTTTCACGCGTTTGTTCGCCCATTTCATATAAAAATAACACGGCTAGATATTTCATAAGGAACGATAGTAAATACGAAATTATTCCAATGCAAACCAAAATTTGTAATCATTTCAAAATATTTCTCCACAA
Organism: Juncus inflexus; assembly: GCA_024447665.1. Taxonomy (NCBI): domain Eukaryota; kingdom Viridiplantae; phylum Streptophyta; class Magnoliopsida; order Poales; family Juncaceae; genus Juncus; species Juncus inflexus. The sequence continues at coordinate 403,099 of JAJHPC010000003.1, forward strand.
TCTTTGTCTGCCCATAAAACTCATGTTTCATGCGTTTGTTCACTCATTTCATACAAAAATAGCACGGCAAGATTTTTCATAAAGAATGATAGTAAATACTAAATTATTCGAATGCAAACAAAAATTTGTAATCATTTCAAAATATTTCTCCACAATCTTTGTTTACCCCTAAAACTCACGTTTCATCCGTTTGTCACCCATTTCATATAAAAATAGCACGGCTAGATTTTTAGTAAAGAATGATAGTAAATACTAAATTATTCGAATGCAAACAAAAATTTGTATTCATTTTAAAATACTTATCCACAATCTTTGTTTGCCCCTAAAACTCATGTGCTGTGTGTTTGTTTGCTTATTCATCCAAAAAAAACTCGAATAGATTTTTCATAAAGATTGATAGTAAATACTAAATTATTCGAATGTAAACCAAAATGTGTAATCATTTTAAAATACTTCTCCACAATCTTTGTTTGCCCCTAAAACTCAAGTTTTACGAGTTTGTTCGCTCATTTCATATAAAAATAACACGGCTAGATATTTCGTAAAGAATGATAGTAACTACTAAATTATTCAAATGCAAACAAAAATTTGTATTCATTTTAAAATACTTATCCACAATCTTTGTTTGTGCCAAAAACTCATGTGCTGTGTGTTTGTTTGCTCATTTCATCCAAAAAAAACTCGGATAGATTTTTCGTAAAGATTGATAGTAAATACTAAATTATTCGAATGCAAACCAAAATGTGTAATCATTTTAAAATACTTCTCCACAATCTTTGTTTCCCCCTAAAACTCAAGTTTTATGAGTTTGTTCGCTCATTTCATATAAAAATAACACGGCTAGATTTTTCGTAAAGAATGATAGTAAATACTAAATTATTGAATGCAAACAAAAATTTGTATTCATTTTAAAATACTTCTCCACAATCTTTGTTTGCCCCTAAAACTCAAGTTTCACGCGTTTGTTTCGCTCATTTAACATAAAAATAACACGGCTAGATATTTCGTAAAGATTGATAGTAAATACAAAATTATTCGAATGCAAACCAAAATTTGTAATCATTTCAAAATATTTCTCGACAATCTTTGTTTACCCCTAAAACTCACGTTTCATGCGTTTGTTCACCCATTTCATATAAAAATAGCACGGCTAGATTTTTAGTAAAGAATGATAGTAAATACTAAATTATTCGAATGCAAACAAAAATTTGTATTCATTTTAAAATACTTATCCACAATCTTTGTTTGTGGCAAAAACTAATGTGCTGTGTGTTTGTTTGCTCATTTCATCCAAAAAAAACTCGGATAGATTTTTCGTAAAGATTGATAGTAAATATTAAATTATTCGAATGCAAACCAAAATGTGTAATCATTTTAAAATACTTCTCCACAATCTTTGTTTGCCCCTAAAACTCAAGTTTCACGCGTTTGTTTCGCTCTTTTAATATAAAAATAACACGGCTAGATATTTCGTAAAGAATGATAGTAAATACTAAATTATTCGAATGCAAACCAAAATTTGTAATCATTTCAAAATATTTCTCCACAATCTTTGTTTACCCCTAAAACTCACGTTTCATGCGTTTGTTCACCCATTTCATATACAAATAGCACGGCTAGATTTTTAGTAAAGAATGATAGTAAATACTAAATTATTCGAATGCAAACAAAAATTTGTATTCATTTTAAAATACTTATCCACAATCTTTGTTTTCGCCAAAAACTCATATCTTTGTCTCGTTTGTTTGCTCATTTCATCCAAAAAAACTCGGATAGATTTTTCGTAAAGATTGACAAGTAAATACTAAATTATTCGAATGCAAACCAAAATGTGTTATCATTTTAAAATACTTCTCCACAATCTTTTTTGGCCCCTAAAACTCAAGTTTTACGAGTTTGTTCGCTCATTTCATATAAAAAAAACACGGCTAGATTTTTTGCAAAGAATGATAGTAAATACTAAATTATTCCAATGCAAACCAAAATTTGTAATCATTTCAAAATATTTCTCCACAATCTTTGTCTGCCCATAAAACTCATGTTTTATGCGTTTGTTCACTCATTTCATATAAAAATAGCACGGCTAGATTTTTCATAAAGAATGATAGTAAATACTAAATTATTCGAATGCAAACAAAAATTTGTATTCATTTTAAAATACTTATCCACAATCTTTGTTTGTGCCAAAAAATCATGTGCTGTGTGTTTGTTTGCTTATTCATCCAAAAAAAACTCGGATAGATTTTTCATAAAGATTGATAGTAAATACTAAATTATTCGAATGTAAACCAAAATGTGTAATCATTTTAAAATACTTCTCCACAATCTTTGTTTGCCCCTAAAACTCAAGTTTTAAGAGTTCGTTCGCTCATTTCATATAAAAAAAACACGGCTAGATTTTTTGCAAAGAATGATAGTAAATACTAAATTATTCAAATGCAAACAAAAAGTTGTATTCATTTTAAAATACTTCCCCACAATCTTTGTTTGCCCCTAAAAATCAAGTTTCACGCGTTTGTTCGCCCATTTCATATAAAAATAACACGGCAAGATATTTCGTAAAGAATGATAGTAAATACTAAATTATTCGAATGCAAACAAAAATTTGTAATCATTTCAAAATATTTCTCCACAATCTTTGTCTGCCCCTAAAACTCATGTTTCATGCGTTTGTTCACTCATTTCATATAAAAATAGCACGGCTATATTTTTCATAAAGAATGATTGTAAATACTAAATTATTCGAATGCAAACAAAAATTTGTAGTCATTTTAAAATACTTATCCGCAATCTTTGTTTGTGCCAAAAACTCATGTGCTGTGTGTTTGTTTGCTCATTTCATCCAAAAAAAACTCGGATAGATTTTTCGTAAAGATTGATAGTAAATACTAAATTATTCGAATGCAAACCAAAATGTGTAATCATTTTAAAATACTTCTCCACAATCTTTGTTTCCCCCTAAAACTCAAGTTTTATGAGTTTGTTCGCTCATTTCATATAAAAATAACACGGCTAGATTTTTCGTAAAGAATGATAGTAAATACTAAATTATTGAATGCAAACAAAAATTTGTATTCATTTTAAAATACTTCTCCACAATCTTTGTTTGCCCCTAAAACTCAAGTTTCACGCGTTTGTTTCGCTCATTTAACATAAAAATAACACGGCTAGATATTTCGTAAAGATTGATAGTAAATACAAAATTATTCGAATGCAAACCAAAATTTGTAATCATTTCAAAATATTTCTCCACAATCTTTGTTTACCCCTAAAACTCACGTTTCATGCGTTTGTTCACCCATTTCATATAAAAATAGCACGGCTAGATTTTTAGTAAAGAATGATAGTAAATACTAAATTATTCGAATGCAAACAAAAATTTGTATTCATTTTAAAATACTTTTCCACAATCTTTGTTTGTGGCAAAAACTCATGTGCTGTGTGTTTGTTTGCTCATTTCATCCAAAAAAAACTCGGATAGATTTTTCGTAAAGATTGATAGTAAATATTAAATTATTCGAATGCAAACCAAAATGTGTAATCATTTTAAAATACTTCGCCACAATCTTTGTTTGCCCCTAAAACTCAAGTTTCACGCGTTTGTTTCGCTCTTTTAATATAAAAATAACACGGCTAGATATTTCCGAAAGAATGATAGTAAATACTAAATTATTCGAATGCAAACCAAAATTTGTAATCATTTCAAAATATTTCTTCACAATCTTTGTTTGCCCCTAAAACTCATGTTTCATTCGTTTGTTCACTCATTTCATATAAAAATAGCACGGCTAGATTTTTCATAAAGAATGATAGTAAATACTAAATTATTCGAATGCAAACAAAAATTTGTATTCATTTTAAAATACTTATCCACAATCTTTGTTTGTGCCAAAAACTCATGTCTTTGTGTGTTTGTTAGCTCATTTCATCCAAAAAAAACTCGGATAGATTTTTCGTAAAGATTGATAGTAAATACTAAATTATTCGAATGCAAACCAAAATGTGTAATCATTTTAAAATACTTCTCCACAATCTTTGTTTCCCCCTAAAACTCAAGTTTTACGAGTTTGTTCGCTCATTTCATATAAAAATAACACGTCTAGATTTTTCGTAAAGAATGATAGTAAATACTTAATTATTCAAATGCAAACAAAAAGTTGTATTCATTTTAAAATACTTCCCCACAATCTTTGTTTGCCCCTAAAAATCAAGTTTCACGCGTTTGTTCGCCCATTTCATATACAAATAGCACGGCTAGATTTTTAGTAAAGAATGATAGTAAATACTAAATTATTCGAATGCAAACAAAAATTTGTATTCATTTTAAAATACTTATCCACAATCTTTGTTTGTGCCAAAAACTCATATCTTTGTGTGTTTGTTTGCTCATTTCATCCAAAAAAAACTCGGATAGATTTTTCGTAAAGATTGATAGTAAATACTAAATTATTCGAATGCAAACCAAAATGTGTAATCATTTTAAAATACTTCTCCACAATCTTTGTTTCCCCCTAAAACTCAAGTTTTATGAGTTTGTTCGCTCATTTCATATAAAAATAACACGGCTAGATTTTTCGTAAAGAATGATAGTAAATACTAAATTATTGAATGCAAACAAAAATTTGTATTCATTTTAAAATACTTCTCCACAATCTTTGTTTGCCCCTAAAACTCAAGTTTCACGCGTTTGTTTCGCTCATTTAACATAAAAATAACACGGCTAGATATTTCGTAAAGATTGATAGTAAATACAAAATTATTCGAATGCAAACCAAAATTTGTAATCATTTCAAAATATTTCTCCACAATCTTTGTTTACCCCTAAAACTCACGTTTCATGCGTTTGTTCACCCATTTCATATAAAAATAGCACGGCTAGATTTTTAGTAAAGAATGATAGTAAATACTAAATTATTCGAATGCAAACAAAAATTTGTATTCATTTTAAAATACTTTTCCACAATCTTTGTTTGTGGCAAAAACTCATGTGCTGTGTGTTTGTTTGCTCATTTCATCCAAAAAAAACTCGGATAGATTTTTCGTAAAGATTGATAGTAAATATTAAATTATTCGAATGCAAACCAAAATGTGTAATCATTTTAAAATACTTCTCCACAATCTTTGTTTGCCCCTAAAACTCAAGTTTCACGCGTTTGTTTCGCTCTTTTAATATAAAAATAACACGGCTAGATATTTCCGAAAGAATGATAGTAAATACTAAATTATTCGAATGCAAACCAAAATTTGTAATCATTTCAAAATATTTCTTCACAATCTTTGTTTGCCCCTAAAACTCATGTTTCATTCGTTTGTTCACTCATTTCATATAAAAATAGCACGGCTAGATTTTTCATAAAGAATGATAGTAAATACTAAATTATTCGAATGCAAACAAAAATTTGTATTCATTTTAAAATACTTATCCACAATCTTTGTTTGTGCCAAAAACTCATGTGCTGTGTGTTTGTTAGCTCATTTCATCCAAAAAAAACTCGGATAGATTTTTCGTAAAGATTGATAGTAAATACTAAATTATTCGAATGCAAACCAAAATGTGTAATCATTTTAAAATACTTCTCCACAATCTTTGTTTCCCCCTAAAACTCAAGTTTTACGAGTTTGTTCGCTCATTTCATATAAAAATAACACGTCTAGATTTTTCGTAAAGAATGATAGTAAATACTTAATTATTCAAATGTAAACAAAAAGTTGTATTCATTTTAAAATACTTCCCCACAATCTTTGTTTGCCCCTAAAAATCAAGTTTCACGCGTTTGTTCGCCCATTTCATATACAAATAGCACGGCTAGATTTTTAGTAAAGAATGATAGTAAATACTAAATTATTCGAATGCAAACAAAAATTTGTATTCATTTTAAAATACTTATCCACAATCTTTGTTTGTGCCAAAAACTCATATGCTGTGTGTTTGTTTGCTCATTTCATCCAAAAAAAACTCGGATAGATTTTTCGTAAAGATTGATAGTAAATACTAAATTATTCGAATGCAAACCAAAATGTGTAATCATTTTAAAATACTTCTCCACAATCTTTGTTTCCCCCTAAAACTCAAGTTTTATGAGTTTGTTCGCTCATTTCATATAAAAATAACACGGCTAGATTTTTCGTAAAGAATGATAGTAAATACTAAATTATTGAATGCAAACAAAAATTTGTATTCATTTTAAAATACTTCTCCACAATCTTTGTTTGCCCCTAAAACTCAAGTTTCACGCGTTTGTTTCGCTCATTTAACATAAAAATAACACGGCTAGATATTTCGTAAAGATTGATAGTAAATACAAAATTATTCGAATGCAAACCAAAATTTGTAATCATTTCAAAATATTTCTCCACAATCTTTGTTTACCCCTAAAACTCACGTTTCATGCGTTTGTTCACCCATTTCATATAAAAATAGCACGGCTAGATTTTTAGTAAAGAATGATAGTAAATACTAAATTATTCGAATGCAAACAAAAATTTGTATTCATTTTAAAATACTTTTCCACAATCTTTGTTTGTGGCAAAAACTCATGTCTTTGTGTGTTTGTTTGCTCATTTCATCCAAAAAAAACTCGGATAGATTTTTCGTAAAGATTGATAGTAAATATTAAATTATTCGAATGCAAACCAAAATGTGTAATCATTTTAAAATACTTCTCCACAATCTTTGTTTGCCCCTAAAACTCAAGTTTCACGCGTTTGTTTCGCTCTTTTAATATAAAAATAACACGGCTAGATATTTCGTAAAGAATGATAGTAAATACTAAATTATTCGAATGCAAACCAAAATTTGTAATCATTTCAAAATATTTCTCCACAATCTTTGTTTGCCCCTAAAACTCATGTTTCATTCGTTTGTTCACTCATTTCATATAAAAATAGCACGGCTAGATTTTTCATAAAGAATGATAGTAAATACTAAATTATTCGAATGCAAACAAAAATTTGTATTCATTTTAAAATACTTATCCACAATCTTTGTTTGTGCCAAAAACTCATGTGCTTTGTGTGTTTGTTTGCTCATTTCATCCAAAAAAACTCGGATAGATTTTTCGTAAAGATTGATAGTAAATACTAAATTATTCGAATGCAAACCAAAATGTGTAATCATTTTAAAATACTTCTCCACAATCTTTGTTTCCCCCTAAAACTCAAGTTTTACGAGTTTGTTCGCTCATTTCATATAAAAATAACACGTCTAGATTTTTCGTAAAGAATGATAGTAAATACTTAATTATTCAAATGCAAACAAAAAGTTGTATTCATTTTAAAATACTTCCCCACAATCTTTGTTTGCCCCTAAAAATCAAGTTTCACGCGTTTGTTCGCCCATTTCATATACAAATAGCACGGCTAGATTTTTAGTAAAGAATGATAGTAAATACTAAATTATTCGAATGCAAACAAAAATTTGTATTCATTTTAAAATACTTATCCACAATCTTTGTTTGTGCCAAAAACTCATATCTTTGTGTGTTTGTTTGCTCATTTCATCCAAAAAAAACTCGGATAGATTTTTCGTAAAGATTGATAGTAAATACTAAATTATTCGAATGCAAACCAAAATGTGTAATCATTTTAAAATACTTCTCCACAATCTTTGTTTCCCCCTAAAACTCAAGTTTTATGAGTTTGTTCGCTCATTTCATATAAAAATAACACGGCTAGATTTTTCGTAAAGAATGATAGTAAATACTAAATTATTGAATGCAAACAAAAATTTGTATTCATTTTAAAATACTTCTCCACAATCTTTGTTTGCCCCTAAAACTCAAGTTTCACGCGTTTGTTTCGCTCATTTAACATAAAAATAACACGGCTAGATATTTCGTAAAGATTGATAGTAAATACAAAATTATTCGAATGCAAACCAAAATTTGTAATCATTTCAAAATATTTCTCCACAATCTTTGTTTACCCCTAAAACTCACGTTTCATGCGTTTGTTCACCCATTTCATATAAAAATAGCACGGCTAGATTTTTAGTAAAGAATGATAGTAAATACTAAATTATTCGAATGCAAACAAAAATTTGTATTCATTTTAAAATACTTTTCCACAATCTTTGTTTGTGGCAAAAACTCATGTGCTGTGTGTTTGTTTGCTCATTTCATCCAAAAAAACTCGGATAGATTTTTCGTAAAGATTGATAGTAAATATTAAATTATTCGAATGCAAACCAAAATGTGTAATCATTTTAAAATACTTCTCCACAATCTTTGTTTGCCCCTAAAACTCAAGTTTCACGCGTTTGTTTCGCTCTTTTAATATAAAAATAACACGGCTAGATATTTCCGAAAGAATGATAGTAAATACTAAATTATTCGAATGCAAACCAAAATTTGTAATCATTTCAAAATATTTCTCCACAATCTTTGTTTGCCCCTAAAACTCATGTTTCATTCGTTTGTTCACTCATTTCATATAAAAATAGCACGGCTAGATTTTTCATAAAGAATGATAGTAAATACTAAATTATTCGAATGCAAACAAAAATTTGTATTCATTTTAAAATACTTATCCACAATCTTTGTTTGTGCCAAAAACTCATGTGCTGTGTGTTTGTTTGCTCATTTCATCCAAAAAAAACTCGGATAGATTTTTCGTAAAGATTGATAGTAAATACTAAATTATTCGAATGCAAACCAAAATGTGTAATCATTTTAAAATACTTCTCCACAATCTTTGTTTCCCCCTAAAACTCAAGTTTTACGAGTTTGTTCGCTCATTTCATATAAAAATAACACGTCTAGATTTTTCGTAAAGAATGATAGTAAATACTTAATTATTCAAATGCAAACAAAAAGTTGTATTCATTTTAAAATACTTCCCCACAATCTTTGTTTGCCCCTAAAAATCAAGTTTCACGCGTTTGTTCGCCCATTTCATATACAAATAGCACGGCTAGATTTTTAGTAAAGAATGATAGTAAATACTAAATTATTCGAATGCAAACAAAAATTTGTATTCATTTTAAAATACTTATCCACAATCTTTGTTTGTGCCAAAAACTCATATGCTTTGTGTGTTTGTTTGCTCATTTCATCCAAAAAAAACTCGGATAGATTTTTCGTAAAGATTGATAGTAAATACTAAATTATTCGAATGCAAACCAAAATGTGTAATCATTTTAAAATACTTCTCCACAATCTTTGTTTCCCCCTAAAACTCAAGTTTTATGAGTTTGTTCGCTCATTTCATATAAAAATAACACGGCTAGATTTTTCGTAAAGAATGATAGTAAATACTAAATTATTGAATGCAAACAAAAATTTGTATTCATTTTAAAATACTTCTCCACAATCTTTGTTTGCCCCTAAAACTCAAGTTTCACGCGTTTGTTTCGCTCATTTAACATAAAAATAACACGGCTAGATATTTCGTAAAGATTGATAGTAAATACAAAATTATTCGAATGCAAACCAAAATTTGTAATCATTTCAAAATATTTCTCCACAATCTTTGTTTGCCCCTAAAACTCATGTTTCATTCGTTTGTTCACTCATTTCATATAAAAATAGCACGGCTAGATTTTTCATAAAGAATGATAGTAAATACTAAATTATTCGAATGCAAACAAAAATTTGTATTCATTTTAAAATACTTATCCACAATCTTTGTTTGTGCCAAAAACTCATGTGCTGTGTGTTTGTTTGCTCATTTCATCCAAAAAAAACTCGGATAGATTTTTCATAAAGATTGATAGTAAATACTAAATTATTCGAATGCAAACCAAAATGTGTAATCATTTTAAAATACTTCTCCACAATCTTTGTTTCCCCCTAAAACTCAAGTTTTACGAGTTTGTTCGCTCATTTCATATAAAAATAACACGTCTAGATTTTTCGTAAAGAATGATAGTAAATACTTAATTATTCAAATGCAAACAAAAAGTTGTATTCATTTTAAAATACTTCCCCACAATCTTTGTTTGCCCCTAAAAATCAAGTTTCACGCGTTTGTTCGCCCATTTCATATACAAATAGCACGGCTAGATTTTTAGTAAAGAATGATAGTAAATACTAAATTATTCGAATGCAAACAAAAATTTGTATTCATTTTAAAATACTTATCCACAATCTTTGTTTGTGCCAAAAACTCATATGCTTTGTGTGTTTGTTTGCTCATTTCATCCAAAAAAAACTCGGATAGATTTTTCGTAAAGATTGATAGTAAATACTAAATTATTCGAATGCAAACCAAAATGTGTAATCATTTTAAAATACTTCTCCACAATCTTTGTTTCCCCCTAAAACTCAAGTTTTATGAGTTTGTTCGCTCATTTCATATAAAAATAACACGGCTAGATTTTTCGTAAAGAATGATAGTAAATACTAAATTATTGAATGCAAACAAAAATTTGTATTCATTTTAAAATACTTCTCCACAATCTTTGTTTGCCCCTAAAACTCAAGTTTCACGCGTTTGTTTCGCTCATTTAACATAAAAATAACACGGCTAGATATTTCGTAAAGATTGATAGTAAATACAAAATTATTCGAATGCAAACCAAAATTTGTAATCATTTCAAAATATTTCTCCACAATCTTTGTTTGCCCCTAAAACTCATGTTTCATTCGTTTGTTCACTCATTTCATATAAAAATAGCACGGCTAGATTTTTCATAAAGAATGATAGTAAATACTAAATTATTCGAATGCAAACAAAAATTTGTATTCATTTTAAAATACTTATCCACAATCTTTGTTTGTGCCAAAAACTCATGTCTTTGTGTGTTTGTTTGCTCATTTCATCCAAAAAAAACTCGGATAGATTTTTCGTAAAGATTGATAGTAAATACTAAATTATTCGAATGCAAACCAAAATGTGTAATCATTTTAAAATACTTCTCCACAATCTTTGTTTCCCCCTAAAACTCAAGTTTTACGAGTTTGTTCGCTCATTTCATATAAAAATAACACGTCTAGATTTTTCGTAAAGAATGATAGTAAATACTTAATTATTCAAATGCAAACAAAAAGTTGTATTCATTTTAAAATACTTCCCCACAATCTTTGTTTGCCCCTAAAAATCAAGTTTCACGCGTTTGTTCGCCCATTTCATATACAAATAGCACGGCTAGATTTTTAGTAAAGAATGATAGTAAATACTAAATTATTCGAATGCAAACAAAAATTTGTATTCATTTTAAAATACTTATCCACAATCTTTGTTTGTGCCAAAAACTCATATCTTTGTGTGTTTGTTTGCTCATTTCATCCAAAAAAAACTCGGATAGATTTTTCGTAAAGATTGATAGTAAATACTAAATTATTCGAATGCAAACCAAAATGTGTAATCATTTTAAAATACTTCTCCACAATCTTTGTTTCCCCCTAAAACTCAAGTTTTATGAGTTTGTTCGCTCATTTCATATAAAAATAACACGGCTAGATTTTTCGTAAAGAATGATAGTAAATACTAAATTATTGAATGCAAACAAAAATTTGTATTCATTTTAAAATACTTCTCCACAATCTTTGTTTGCCCCTAAAACTCAAGTTTCACGCGTTTGTTTCGCTCATTTAACATAAAAATAACACGGCTAGATATTTCGTAAAGATTGATAGTAAATACAAAATTATTCGAATGCAAACCAAAATTTGTAATCATTTCAAAATATTTCTCCACAATCTTTGTTTGCCCCTAAAACTCATGTTTCATTCGTTTGTTCACTCATTTCATATAAAAATAGCACGGCTAGATTTTTCATAAAGAATGATAGTAAATACTAAATTATTCGAATGCAAACAAAAATTTGTATTCATTTTAAAATACTTATCCACAATCTTTGTTTGTGCCAAAAACTCATGTGCTTTGTGTGTTTGTTTGCTCATTTCATCCAAAAAAACTCGGATAGATTTTTCGTAAAGATTGATAGTAAATACTAAATTATTCGAATGCAAACCAAAATGTGTAATCATTTTAAAATACTTCTCCACAATCTTTGTTTCCCCCTAAAACTCAAGTTTTACGAGTTTGTTCGCTCATTTCATATAAAAATAACACGTCTAGATTTTTCGTAAAGAATGATAGTAAATACTTAATTATTCAAATGCAAACAAAAAGTTGTATTCATTTTAAAATACTTCCCCACAATCTTTGTTTGCCCCTAAAAATCAAGTTTCACGCGTTTGTTCGCCCATTTCATATACAAATAGCACGGCTAGATTTTTAGTAAAGAATGATAGTAAATACTAAATTATTCGAATGCAAACAAAAATTTGTATTCATTTTAAAATACTTATCCACAATCTTTGTTTGTGCCAAAAACTCATATGCTTTGTGTGTTTGTTTGCTCATTTCATCCAAAAAAAACTCGGATAGATTTTTCGTAAAGATTGATAGTAAATACTAAATTATTCGAATGCAAACCAAAATGTGTAATCATTTTAAAATACTTCTCCACAATCTTTGTTTCCCCCTAAAACTCAAGTTTTATGAGTTTGTTCGCTCATTTCATATAAAAATAACACGGCTAGATTTTTCGTAAAGAATGATAGTAAATACTAAATTATTGAATGCAAACAAAAATTTGTATTCATTTTAAAATACTTCTCCACAATCTTTGTTTGCCCCTAAAACTCAAGTTTCACGCGTTTGTTTCGCTCATTTAACATAAAAATAACACGGCTAGATATTTCGTAAAGATTGATAGTAAATACAAAATTATTCGAATGCAAACCAAAATTTGTAATCATTTCAAAATATTTCTCCACAATCTTTGTTTACCCCTAAAACTCACGTTTCATGCGTTTGTTCACCCATTTCATATAAAAATAGCACGGCTAGATTTTTAGTAAAGAATGATAGTAAATACTAAATTATTCGAATGCAAACAAAAATTTGTATTCATTTTAAAATACTTTTCCACAATCTTTGTTTGTGGCAAAAACTCATGTGCTGTGTGTTTGTTTGCTCATTTCATCCAAAAAAAACTCGGATAGATTTTTCGTAAAGATTGATAGTAAATATTAAATTATTCGAATGCAAACCAAAATGTGTAATCATTTTAAAATACTTCTCCACAATCTTTGTTTGCCCCTAAAACTCAAGTTTCACGCGTTTGTTTCGCTCTTTTAATATAAAAATAACACGGCTAGATATTACGTAAAGAATGATAGTAAATACTAAATTATTCGAATGCAAACCAAAATTTGTAATCATTTCAAAATATTTCTCCACAATCTTTGTTTGCCCCTAAAACTCATGTTTCATTCGTTTGTTCACTCATTTCATATAAAAATAGCACGGCTAGATTTTTCATAAAGAATGATAGTAAATACTAAATTATTCGATTGCAAACAAAAATTTGTATTCATTTTAAAATACTTATCCACAATCTTTGTTTGTGCCAAAAACTCATGTGCTGTGTGTTTGTTTGCTCATTTCATCCAAAAAAAACTCGGATAGATTTTTCGTAAAGATTGATAGTAAATACTAAATTATTCGAATGCAAACCAAAATGTGTAATCATTTTAAAATACTTCTCCACAATCTTTGTTTCCCCCTAAAACTCAAGTTTTACGAGTTTGTTCGCTCATTTCATATAAAAATAACACGTCTAGATTTTTCGTAAAGAATGATAGTAAATACTTAATTATTCAAATGCAAACAAAAAGTTGTATTCATTTTAAAATACTTCCCCACAATCTTTGTTTGCCCCTAAAAATCAAGTTTCACGCGTTTGTTCGCCCATTTCATATACAAATAGCACGGCTAGATTTTTAGTAAAGAATGATAGTAAATACTAAATTATTCGAATGCAAACAAAAATTTGTATTCATTTTAAAATACTTTTCCACAATCTTTGTTTGTGCCAAAAACTCATATCTTTGTGTGTTTGTTTGCTCATTTCATCCAAAAAAAACTCGGATAGATTTTTCGTAAAGATTGATATTAAATACTAAATTATTCGAATGCAAACCAAAATGTGTTATCATTTTAAAATACTTCTCCACAATCTTTTTTGGCCCCTAAAACTCAAGTTTTACGAGTTTGTTCGCTCATTTCATATAAAAAAAACACGGCTAGATTTTTTGCAAAGAATGATAGTAAATACTAAATTATTCAAATGCAAACAAATATTTGTATTCATTTTAAAATACTTCCCCACAATCTTTGTTTGCCCCAAAAACTCAAGTTTCACGCGTTTGTTCGCCCATTTCATATAAAAATAACACGGCTAGATATTTCATAAGTAACGATAGTAAATACTAAATTATTCCAATGCAAACCAAAATTTGTAATCATTTCAAAATATTTCTCCACAATCTTTGTCTGCCCATAAAACTCATGTTTCATGCGTTTGTTCACTCATTTCATACAAAAATAGCACGGCTAGATTTTTCATAAAGAATGATAGTAAATACTAAATTATTCGAATGCAAACAAAAATTTGTATTCATTTTAAAATACTTATCCACAATCTTTGTTTGTGCCAAAAAATCATGTGCTGTGTGTTTGTTTGCTTATTCATCCAAAAAAAACTCGAATAGATTTTGCATAAAGATTGATAGTAAATACTAAATTATTCGAATGTAAACCAAAATGTGTAATCATTTTAAAATACTTCTCCACAATCTTTGTTTGCCCCTAAAACTCAAGTTTTAAGAGTTCGTTCGCTCATTTCATATAAAAAAACACGGCTAGATTTTTTGCAAAGAATGATAGTAAATACTAAATTATTCAAATGCAAACAAAAAGTTGTATTCATTTTAAAATACTTCCCCACAATCGTTGTTTGCCCCTAAAAATCAAGTTTCACGCGTTTGTTCGCCCATTTCATATAAAAATAACACGGCAAGATATTTCGTAAAGAATGATAGAAAATACTAAATTATTCGAATGCAAACAAAAATTTGTATTCATTTTAAAATACTTATCCATAATCTTTGTTTGCCCCTAAAACTCATGTGCTGTGTGTTTGTTTGCTTATTCATCCAAAAAAAACTCGAATAGATTTTTCATAAAGATTGATAGTAAATACTAAATTATTCGAATGTAAACCAAAATGTGTAATCATTTTAAAATACTTCTCCACAATCTTTGTTTGCCCCTAAAACTCAAGTTTTACGAGTTTGTTCGCTCATTTCATATAAAAATAACACGGCTAGATATTTCGTAAAGAATGATAGTAACTACTAAATTATTCAAATGCAAACAAAAATTTGTATTCATTTTAAAATACTTATCCACAATCTTTGTTTGTGCCAAAAACTCATGTCTTTGTGTGTTTGTTTGCTCATTTCATCCAAAAAAAACTCGGATAGATTTTTCGTAAAGATTGATAGTAAATACTAAATTATTCGAATGCAAACCAAAATGTGTAATCATTTTAAAATACTTCTCCACAATCTTTGTTTCCCCCTAAAACTCAAGTTTTATGAGTTTGTTCGCTCATTTCATATAAAAATAACACGGCTAGATTTTTCGTAAAGAATGATAGTAAATACTAAATTATTGAATGCAAACAAAAATTTGTATTCATTTTAAAATACTTCTCCACAATCTTTGTTTGCCCCTAAAACTCAAGTTTCACGCGTTTGTTTCGCTCATTTAACATAAAAATAACACGGCTAGATATTTCGTAAAGATTGATAGTAAATACAAAATTATTCGAATGCAAACCAAAATTTGTAATCATTTCAAAATATTTCTCCACAATTTTTGTTTACCCCTAAAACTCACGTTTCATGCGTTTGTTCACCCATTTCATAAAAAAAATAGCACGGCTAGATTTTTAGTAAAGAATGATAGTAAATACTAAATTATTCGAATGCAAATAAAAATTTGTATTCATTTTAAAATACTTATCCACAATCTTTGTTTGTGGCAAAAACTCATGTGCTGTGTGTTTGTTTGCTCATTTCATCCAAAAAAAACTCGGATAGCTTTTTCGTAAAGATTGATAGTAAATATTAAATTATTCGAATGCAAACCAAAATGTGTAATCATTTTAAAATAGTTCTCCACAATCTTTGTTTGCCCCTAAAACTCAAGTTTCACGCGTTTGTTTCGCTCTTTTAATATAAAAATAACACGGCTAGATATTTCGTAAAGAATGATAGTAAATACTAAATTATTCGAATGCAAACCAAAATTTGTAATCATTTCAAAATATTTCTCCACAATCTTTGTTTACCCCTAAAACTCACGTTTCATGCGTTTGTTCACCCATTTCATATACAAATAGCACGGCTAGATTTTTAGTAAAGAATGTTAGTAAATACTAAATTATTCGAATGCAAACAAAAATTTGTATTCATTTTAAAATACTTATCCACAATCTTTGTTTGTGCCAAAAACTCATATCTTTGTCTCGTTTGTTTGCTCATTTCATCCAAAAAAAACTCGGATAGATTTTTCGTAAAGATTGACAGTAAATACTAAATTATTCGAATGCAAACCAAAATGTGTTATCATTTTAAAATACTTCTCCACAATCTTTTTTGGCCCCTAAAACTCAAGTTTTACGAGTTTGTTCGCTCATTTCATATAAAAAAAACACGGCTAGATTTTTTGCAAAGAATGATAGTAAATACTAAATTATTCCAATGCAAACCAAAATTTGTAATCATTTCAAAATATTTCTCCACAATCTTTGTCTGCCCATAAAACTCATGTTTTATGCGTTTGTTCACTCATTTCATATAAAAATAGCACGGCTAGATTTTTAGTAAAGAATGATAGTAAATACTAAATTATTCAAATGCAAACAAAAAGTTGTATTCATTTTAAAATACTTCCCCACAATCGTTGTTTGCCCCTAAAAATCAAGTTTCACGCGTTTGTTCGCCCATTTCATATAAAAATAACACGGCAAGATATTTCGTAAAGAATGATAGTAAATACTAAATTATTCGAATGCAAACAAAAATTTGTAATCATTTCAAAATATTTCTCCACAATCTTTGTTTACCCCTAAAACTCACGTTTCATCCGTTTGTCACCCATTTCATATAAAAATAGCACGGCTAGATTTTTAGTAAAGAATGATAGTAAATACTAAATTATTCGAATGCAAACAAAAATTTGTATTCATTTTAAAATACTTATCCACAATCTTTGTTTGCCCCTAAAACTCATGTGCTGTGTGTTTGTTTGCTTATTCATCCAAAAAAAACTCGAATAGATTTTTCATAAAGATTGATAGTAAATACTAAATTATTCGAATGTAAACCAAAATGTGTAATCATTTTAAAATACTTCTCCACAATCTTTGTTTGCCCCTAAAACTCAAGTTTTACGAGTTTGTTCGCTCATTTCATATAAAAATAACACGGCTAGATATTTCGTAAAGAATGATAGTAACTACTAAATTATTCAAATGCAAACAAAAATTTGTATTCATTTTAAAATACTTATCCACAATCTTTGTTTGTGCCAAAAACTCATGTCTTTGTGTGTTTGTTTGCTCATTTCATCCAAAAAAAACTCGGATAGATTTTTCGTAAAGATTGATAGTAAATACTAAATTATTCGAATGCAAACCAAAATGTGTAATCATTTTAAAATACTTCTCCACAATCTTTGTTTCCCCCTAAAACTCAAGTTTTATGAGTTTGTTCGCTCATTTCATATAAAAATAACACGGCTAGATTTTTCGTAAAGAATGATAGTAAATACTAAATTATTGAATGCAAACAAAAATTTGTATTCATTTTAAAATACTTCTCCACAATCTTTGTTTGCCCCTAAAACTCAAGTTTCACGCGTTTGTTTCGCTCATTTAACATAAAAATAACACGGCTAGATATTTCGTAAAGATTGATAGTAAATACAAAATTATTCGAATGCAAACCAAAATTTGTAATCATTTCAAAATATTTCTCCACAATTTTTGTTTACCCCTAAAACTCACGTTTCATGCGTTTGTTCACCCATTTCATATAAAAATAGCACGGCTAGATTTTTAGTAAAGAATGATAGTAAATACTAAATTATTCGAATGCAAATAAAAATTTGTATTCATTTTAAAATACTTATCCACAATCTTTGTTTGTGGCAAAAACTCATGTGCTGTGTGTTTCTTTGCTCATTTCATCCAAAAAAAACTCGGATAGATTTTTCGTAAAGATTGATAGTAAATACTAAATTATTCGAATAAAAACAAAAATGTGTAATCATTTTAAAATACTTCTCCACAATCTTTGTTTGCCCCTAAAACTCAAGTTTCACGCGTTTGTTTCGCTCTTTTAATATAAAAATAGCACGGCTAGATATTTCGTAAAGAATGATAGTAAATACTAAATTATTCAAATGCAAACAAAAATTTGTATTCATTTTAAAATACTTCCCAACAATCTTTGTTTGCCCCAAAAACTCAAGTTTCACGCGTTTGTTCGCCCATTTCATATAAAAATAACACGGCTAGATATTTCATAAGGAACGATAGTAAATACGAAATTATTCCAATGCAAACCAAAATTTGTAATCATTTCAAAATATTTCTCCACAATCTTTGTCTGCCCATAAAACTCATGTTTCATGCGTTTGTTCACTCATTTCATACAAAAATAGCACGGCAAGATTTTTCATAAAGAATGATAGTAAATACTAAATTATTCGAATGCAAACAAAAATTTGTATTCATTTTAAAATACTTCTCCACAATCTTTGTTTGTGCCAAAAAATCATGTGCTGTGTGTTTGTTTGCTTATTCATCCAAAAAAAACTCGGATAGATTTTTCATAAAGATTGATAGTAAATACTAAATTATTCGAATGTAAACCAAAATGTGTAATCATTTTAAAATACTTCTCCACAATCTTTGTTTGCCCCTAAAACTCAAGTTTTAAGAGTTCGTTCGCTCATTTCATATAAAAAAAACACGGCTAGATTTTTTGCAAAGAATGATAGTAAATACTAAATTATTCAAATGCAAACAAAAAGTTGTATTCATTTTAAAATACTTCCCCACAATCTTTGTTTGCCCCTAAAAATCAAGTTTCACGCGTTTGTTCGCCCAATTCATATAAAAATAACACGGCAAGATATTTCATAAAGAATGATAGTAAATACTAAATTATTCGAATGCAAACAAAAATTTGTATTCATTTCGAAATATTTCTCCACAATCTTTGTTTGCCCCTAAAACTCATGTTTCATTCGTTTGTTCACTCATTTCATATAAAAATAGCACGGCTAGATTTTTCATAAAGAATGATAGTAAATACTAAATTATTCGAATGCAAACAAAAATTTGTATTCATTTTAAAATACTTATCCACAATCTTTGTTTGTGCCAAAAACTCATGTCTTTGTGTGTTTGTTTGCTCATTTCATCCAAAAAAAACTCGGATAGATTTTTCGTAAAGATTGATAGTAAATACTAAATTATTCGAATGCAAACCAAAATGTGTAATCATTTTAAAATACTTCTCCACAATCTTTGTTTCCCCCTAAAACTCAAGTTTTACGAGTTTGTTCGCTCATTTCATATAAAAATAACACGTCTAGATTTTTCGTAAAGAATGATAGTAAATACTAAATTATTCAAATGCAAACAAAAAGTTGTATTCATTTTAAAATACTTCCCCACAATCTTTGTTTGCCCCTAAAAATCAAGTTTCACGCGTTTGTTCGCCCATTTCATATAAAAATAACACGGCAAGATATTTCGTAAAGAATGATAGTAAATACTAAATTATTCGAATGCAAACAAAAATTTGTAATCATTTCAAAATATTTCTCCACAATCTTTGTCTGCCCCTAAAACTCATGTTTCATGCGTTTGTTCACTCATTTCATATAAAAATAGTACGGCTAGATTTTTCATAAAGAATGATAGTAAATACTAAATTATTCGAATGCAAACAAAAATTTGTAGTCATTTTAAAATACTTATCCACAATCTTTGTTTGTGCCAAAAACTCATGTGCTGTGTGTTTGTTTGCTCATTTCATCCAAAAAAAACTCGGATAGATTTTTCGTAAAGATTGATAGTAAATATTAAATTATTCGAATGCAAACCAAAATGTCTAATCATTTTAAAATACTTCTCCACAATCTTTGTTTGCCCCTAAAACTCAAGTTTCACGCGTTTGTTTCGCTCTGTTAATATAAAAATAACACGGCTAGATATTTCGTAAAGAATGATAGTAAATACTAAATTATTCGAATGGAAAACAAAATTTGTAATCATTTCAAAATATTTCTCCACAATCTTTGTTTACCCCTAAAACTCACGTTTCATGCGTTTGTTCACCCATTTCATATACAAATAGCACGGCTAGATTTTTAGTAAAGAATGATAGTAAATACTAAATTATTCGAATGCAAATAAAAATTTGTATTCATTTTAAAATACTTATCCACAATCTTTGTTTGTGGCAAAAACTCATGTGCTGTGTGTTTGTTTGCTCATTTCATCCAAAAAAAACTCGGATAGATTTTTCGTAAAGATTGATAGTAAATATTAAATTATTCGAATGCAAACCAAAATGTGTAATCATTTTAAAATAGTTCTCCACAATCTTTGTTTGCCCCTAAAACTCAAGTTTCACGCGTTTGTTTCGCTCTTTTAATATAAAAATAACAAGGCTAGATATTTCGTAAAGAATGATAGTAAATACTAAATTATTCGAATGCAAACCAAAATTTGTAATCATTTCAAAATATTTCTCCACAATCTTTGTTTACCCCTAAAACTCACGTTTCATGCGTTTGTTCACCCATTTCATATACAAATAGCACGGCTAGATTTTTAGTAAAGAATGTTAGTAAATACTAAATTATTCGAATGCAAACAAAAATTTGTATTCATTTTAAAATACTTATCCACAATCTTTGTTTGTGCCAAAAACTCATATGCTGTCTGTTTGTTTGCTCATTTCATCCAAAAAAAACTCGGATAGATTTTTCGTAAAGATTGACAGTAAATACTAAATTATTCGAATGCAAACCAAAATGTGTTATCATTTTAAAATACTTCTCCACAATCTTTTTTGGCCCCTAAAACTCAAGTTTTACGAGTTTGTTCGCTCATTTCATATAAAAAAAACACGGCTAGATTTTTTGCAAAGAATGATAGTAAATACTAAATTATTCCAATGCAAACCAAAATTTGTAATCATTTCAAAATATTTCTCCACAATCTTTGTCTGCCCATAAAACTCATGTTTTATGCGTTTGTTCACTCATTTCATATAAAAATAGCACGGCTAGATTTTTAGTAAAGAATGATAGTAAATACTAAATTATTCAAATGCAAACAAAAAGTTGTATTCATTTTAAAATACTTCCCCACAATCGTTGTTTGCCCCTAAAAATCAAGTTTCACGCGTTTGTTCGCCCATTTCATATAAAAATAACACGGCAAGATATTTCGTAAAGAATGATAGTAAATACTAAATTATTCGAATGCAAACAAAAATTTGTAGTCATTTTAAAATACTTATCCACAATCTTTGTTTGCCCATAAAACTCATGTTTTATGCGTTTGTTCACTCAATTCATACAAAAATAGCACGGCTAGATTTTTCATAAAGAATGATAGTAAATACTAAATTATTCGAATGCAAACAAAAATTTGTATTCATTTTAAAATACTTATCCACAATCTTTGTTTGTGCCAAAAAATCATGTGCTGTGTGTTTGTTTGCTTATTCATCCAAAAAAAACTCGGATAGATTTTTCATAAAGATTGATAGTAAATACTAAATTATTCGAATGTAAACCAAAATGTGTAATCATTTTAAAATACTTCTCCACAATCTTTGTTTGCCCCTAAAACTCAAGTTTTAAGAGTTCGTTCGCTCATTTCATATAAAAAAAACACGGCTAGATTTTTTGCAAAGAATGATAGTAAATACTAAATTATTCAAATGCAAACAAAAAGTTGTATTCATTTTAAAATACTTCCCCACAATCTTTGTCTGCCCATAAAAATCAAGTTTCACGCTTTTGTTCGCCCATTTCATATAAAAATAACACGGCAAGATATTTCGTAAAGAATGATAGTAAATACTAAATTATTCGAATGCAAACAAAAATTTGTAATCATTTCAAAATATTTCTCCACAATCTTTGTCTGCCCCTAAAACTCATGTTTCTTGCGTTTGTTCACTCATTTCATATAAAAATAGCACGGCTAGATTTTTCATAAAGAATGATAGTAAATACTAAATTATTCGAATGCAAACAAAAATTTGTAGTCATTTTAAAATACTTATCCACAATCTTTGTTTGTGCCAAAAACTCATGTGCTGTGTGTTTGTTTGCTTATTTCATCCAAAAAAAACTCGGATAGATTTTTCGTAAAGATTGATAGTAAATACTAAATTATTCGAATGCAAACCAAAATGTGTAATCATTTTAAAATACTTCTCCACAATCTTTGTTTCCCCCTAAAACTCAAGTTTTATGAGTTTGTTCGCTCATTTCATATAAAAATAACATGGCTAGATTTTTCGTAAAGAATGATAGTAAATACTAAATTATTGAATGCAAACAAAAATGTGTAATCATTTTAAAATACTTCTCCACAATCTTTGTTTGCCCCTAAAACTCAAGTTTCACGCGTTTGTTTCGCTCTTTTAATATAAAAATAGCACGGCTAGATATTTCGTAAAGAATGATAGTAAATACTAAATTATTCAAATGCAAACAAAAATTTGTATTCATTTTAAAATACTTCCCAACAATCTTTGTTTGCCCCAAAAACTCAAGTTTCACGCGTTTGTTCGCCCATTTCATATAAAAATAACACGGCTAGATATTTCATAAGGAACGATAGTAAATACGAAATTATTCCAATGCAAACCAAAATTTGTAATCATTTCAAAATATTTCTCCACAATCTTTGTCTGCCCATAAAACTCATGTTTCATGCGTTTGTTCACTCATTTCATACAAAAATAGCACGGCAAGATTTTTCATAAAGAATGATAGTAAATACTAAATTATTCGAATGCAAACAAAAATTTGTATTCATTTTAAAATACTTCTCCACAATCTTTGTTTGTGCCAAAAAATCATGTGCTGTGTGTTTGTTTGCTTATTCATCCAAAAAAACTCGGATAGATTTTTCATAAAGATTGATAGTAAATACTAAATTATTCGAATGTAAACCAAAATGTGTAATCATTTTAAAATACTTCTCCACAATCTTTGTTTGCCCCTAAAACTCAAGTTTTAAGAGTTCGTTCGCTCATTTCATATAAAAAAAACACGGCTAGATTTTTTGCAAAGAATGATAGTAAATACTAAATTATTCAAATGCAAACAAAAAGTTGTATTCATTTTAAAATACTTCCCCACAATCTTTGTTTGCCCCTAAAAATCAAGTTTCACGCGTTTGTTCGCCCAATTCATATAAAAATAACACGGCAAGATATTGCATAAAGAATGATAGTAAATACTAAATTATTCGAATGCAAACAAAAATTTGTATTCATTTCGAAATATTTCTCCACAATCTTTGTTTGCCCCTAAAACTCATGTTTCATTCGTTTGTTCACTCATTTCATATAAAAATAGCACGGCTAGATTTTTCATAAAGAATGATAGTAAATACTAAATTATTCGAATGCAAACAAAAATTTGTATTCATTTTAAAATACTTATCCACAATCTTTGTTTGTGCCAAAAACTCATGTCTTTGTGTGTTTGTTTGCTCATTTCATCCAAAAAAAACTCGGATAGATTTTTCGTAAAGATTGATAGTAAATACTAAATTATTCGAATGCAAACCAAAATGTGTAATCATTTTAAAATACTTCTCCACAATCTTTGTTTCCCCCTAAAACTCAAGTTTTACGAGTTTGTTCGCTCATTTCATATAAAAATAACACGTCTAGATTTTTCGTAAAGAATGATAGTAAATACTAAATTATTCAAATGCAAACAAAAAGTTGTATTCATTTTAAAATACTTCCCCACAATCTTTGTTTGCCCCTAAAAATCAAGTTTCATGCGTTTGTTCGCCCATTTCATATACAAATAGCACGGCTAGATTTTTAGTAAAGAATGATAGTAAATACTAAATTATTCGAATGCAAACAAAAATTTGTATTCATTTTAAAATACTTATCCATAATCTTTGTTTGTGCCAAAAACTCATATGCTGTGTGTTTGTTTGCTCATTTCATCCAAAAAAAACTCGGATAGATTTTTCGTAAAGATTGATAGTAAATACTAAATTATTCGAATGTAAACACAAAATGTGTTATCATTTTATAATACCTCTCCACAATCTTTTTTGGCCCCTAAAACTCAAGTTTTACGAGTTTGTTCGCTCATTTCATATAAAAAAAACACGGCTAGATATTTCGTAAAGAATGATAGTAAATACTAAATTATTCGAATGCAAACCAAAATTTGTAATCATTTCAAAATATTTCTCCACAATCTTTGTTTACCTCTAAAACTCACGTTTCATGCGTTTGTTCACCCATTTCATATACAAATAGCACGGCTAGATTTTTAGTAAAGAATGATAGTAAATACTAAATTATTCGAATGCAAACAAAAATTCGTATTCATTTTAAAATACTTATCCACAATCTTTGTTTGTGCCAAAAACTCATATGCTGTGTGTTTGTTTGCTCATTTCATCCAAAAAAAACTCGGATAGATTTTTCGTAAAGATTGATAGTAAATACTAAATTATTCGAATGCAAACACAAAATGTGTTATCATTTTATAATACCTCTCCACAATCTTTTTTGGCCCCTAAAACTCAAGTTTTACGAGTTTGTTCGCTCATTTCATATAAAAAAAACACGGCTAGATTTTTTGCAAAGAATGATAGTAAATACTAAATTATTCAAATGCAAACAAAAATTTGTATTCATTTTAAAATACTTCCCCACAATCTTTGTTTGCCCCAAAAACTCAAGTTTCACGCGTTTGTTCGCCCATTTCATATAAAAATAACACGGCTAGATATTTCATAAGGAACAATAGTAAATACTAAATTAATCCAATGCAAACCAAAATTTGTAATTATTTCAAAATATTTCTCCAAAATCTTTGTCTGCCCATAAAACTCATGTTTCATGCGTTTGTTCACTCATTTCATACAAAAATAGCACGGGTATATTTTTCATAAAGAATGATAGTAAATACTAAATTATTCGAATGCAAACAAAAATTTGTATTCATTTTAAAATACTTATCCACAATCTTTGTTTGTGCCAAAAAATCATGTGCTGTGTGTTTGTTTGCTTATTCATCAAAAAAAAACTCGGATAGATTTTTCATAAAGATTGATAGTAAATACTAAATTATTCGAATGTAAACCAAAATGTGTAATCATTTTAAAATACTTCTCCACAATCTTTGTTTGCCCCTAAAACTCAAGTTTTAAGAGTTCGTTCGCTCATTTCATATAAAAAAAACACGGCTAGATTTTTTGCAAAGAATGATAGTAAATACTAAATTATTCAAATGCAAACAAAAAGTTGTATTCATTTTAAAATACTTCCCCACAATCTTTGTTTGCCCCTAAAAATCAAGTTTCACGCGTTTGTTCGCCCAATTCATATAAAAATAACACGGCAAGATATTTCGTAAACAATGATAGTAAATACTAAATTATTCGAATGCAAACAAAAATTTGTAATCATTTCAAAATATTTCTCCACAATCTTTGTCTGCCCCTAAAACTCATGTTTCATGCGTTTGTTCACTCATTTCATATAAAAATAGCACGGCTAGATTTTTCATAAAGAATGATAGTAAATACTAAATTATTCGAATGCAAACAAAAATTTTTATTCATTTTAAAATACTTATCCACAATCTTTGTTTGTGCCAAAAACTCATGTGCTGTGTGTTTGTTTGCTCATTTCATCCAAAAAAAACTCAGATAGATTTTTCGTAAAGATTGATAGTAAATACTAAATTATTCGAATGCAAACACAAAATGTGTTATCATTTTATAATACCTCTCCACAATCTTTTTTGGCCCCTAAAACTCAAGTTTTACGAGTTTGTTCGCTCAATTCATATAAAAAAAACACGGCTAGATTTTTTGCAAAGAATGATAGTAAATACTAAATTATTCAAATGCAAACAAAAATTTGTATTCATTTTAAAATACTTCCCCACAATCTTTGTTTGCCCCAAAAACTCAAGTTTCACGCGTTTGTTCGCCCATTTCATATAAAAATAACGCGGCTAGATATTTCATAAGGAACGATACTAAATACTAAATTATTCCAATGCAAACCAAAATTTGTAATCATTTCAAAATATTTCTCCACAATCTTTGTCTGCCCATAAAACTCATGTTTCATGAGTTTGTTCACTCATTTCATACAAAAATAGCACGGCTAGATTTTTCATAAAGAATGATAGTAAATACTTAATTATTCGAATGCAAACAAAAATTTGTATTCATTTTAAAATACTGATCCACAATCTTTGTTTGTGCCAAAAAATCATGTGCTGTGTGTTTGTTTGCTTATTCATCCAAAAAAAACTCGGATAGATTTTTCATAAAGATTGATAGTAAATACTAAATTATTCGAATGTAAACCAAAATGTGTAATCATTTTAAAATACTTCTCCACAATCTTTGTTTGCCCCTAAAACTCAAGTTTTGCGAGTTTGTTCGCTCATT
The DNA here is from genome assembly GCA_024447665.1 of Juncus inflexus. Taxonomy (NCBI): domain Eukaryota; kingdom Viridiplantae; phylum Streptophyta; class Magnoliopsida; order Poales; family Juncaceae; genus Juncus; species Juncus inflexus. The sequence goes on from JAJHPC010000003.1 coordinate 429,674, forward strand.
TCATATAAAAAAAACACGGCTAGATTTTTTGCAAAGAATGATAGTAAATACTAAATTATTTAAATGCAAACAAAAAGTTGTATTCATTTTAAAATACTTCCCCACAATCTTTGTTTGCCCCTAAAAATCAAGTTTCACGCGTTTGTTCGCCCATTTCATATAAAAATAACACGGCAAGATATTTCGTAAAGAATGATAGTAAATACTAAATTATTCGAATGCAAACAAAAATTTGTAATCATTTCAAAATATTTCTCCACAATCTTTGTTTGCCCCTAAAACTCATGTTTCATGCGTTTGTTCACTCATTTCATATAAAAAAAGCACGGCTAGATTTTTCATAAAGAATGATAGTAAATACTAAACTATTCGAATGCAAACAAAAATTTGTATTCATTTTAAAATACTTATCCACAATCTTTGTTTGTGCCAAAAACTCATGTGCTGTGTGTTTGTTTGCTCATTTCATCCAAAAAAAACTCGGATAGATTTTTCGTAAAGATTGATAGTAACTACTAAATTATTCGAATGCAAACCAAAATGTGTAATCATTTTAAAATACTTCTCCACAATCTTTGTTTCCCCCTAAAACTCAAGTTTTACGAGTTTGTTCGCTCATTTCATATAAAAATAACACGTCTAGATTTTTTGTAAAGAATGATAGTAAATACTAAATTATTGAATGCAAACAAAAATTTGTATTCATTTTAAAATACCACAATCTTTGTTTGCCCCTAAAACTTAAGTTTAACGCGTTTGTTTCGCTCTTTTAATATAAAAATAACACGGCTAGATATTTCGTAAAGAATGATAGTAAATACTAAATTATTCTAATACAAACCAAAATTTGTAATCATTTCAAAATATTTCTCCACAATCTTTGTTTACCCCTAAAACTCACGTTTCATGCGTTTGTCCACCCATTTCATATACAAATAGCACGGCTAGATTTTTAGTAAAGAATGATAGTAAATACTAAATTATTCGAATGCAAACAAAAATTTGTATTCATTTTAAAATACTTATGCACAATCTTTGTTTGTACCAAAAACTCATATGCTGTGTGTTTGTTTGCTCATTTCATCCAAAAAAAACTCGGATAGATTTTTCGTAAAGATTGATAGTAAATACTAAATTATTCGAATGCAAACCAAAATGTGTTATCATTTTAAAATACTTCTCCACAATCTTTTTTGGCCCCTAAAACTCAAGTTTTACGAGTTTGTTCGCTCATTTCATATAAAAAAAACACGGCTAGATTTTTTGCAAAGAATGATAGTAAATACTAAATTATTCAAATGCAAACAAAAATTTGTATTCATTTTAAAATACTTCCCCACAATCTTTGTTTGCCCCAAAAACTCAAGTTTCACGCGTTTGTTCGCCCATTTCATATATAAATAACACGGCTAGATATTTCATAAGGAACGATAGTAAATACTAAATTATTCCAATGCAAACCAAAATTTGTAATCATTTCAAAATATTTCTCCACAATCTTTGTCTGCCCATAAAACTCATGTTTCATGCGTTTGTTCACTCATTTCATACAAAAATAGCACGGCTATATTTTTCATAAAGAATGATAGTAAATACTAAATTATTCGAATGCAAACAAAAATTTGTATTCATTTTAAAATACTTATCCACAATCTTTGTTTGTGCCAAAAACTCATGTGCTGTGTGTTTGTTTGCTCATTTCATCCAAAAAAAACTCGGATAGATTTTTCATAAAGATTGATAGTAAATACTAAATTATTCGAATGTAAACCAAAATGTGTAATCATTTTAAAATACTTCCCCACAATCTTTGTTTGCCCCTAAAAATCCAGTTTCACGCGTTTGTTCGCCCATTTCATATAAAAATAACACGGCAAGATATTTCGTAAAGAATGATAGTAAATACTAAATTATTCGAATGCAAACCAAAATTTGTAATCATTTCAAAATATTTCTCCACAATCTTTGTTTGCCCCTAAAACTCATGTTTCATGCGTTTGTTCACTCATTTCATATAAAAAAAGCACGGCTAGATTTTTCATAAAGAATGATAGTAAATACTAAATTATTCGAATGCAAACAAAAATTTGTATTCATTTTAAAATACTTATCCACAATCTTTGTTTGTGCCAAAAACTCGTGTGCTGTGTGTTTGTTTGCTCATTTCATCCAAAAAAGACTCGGATAGATTTTTCGTAAAGATTGATAGTAAATACTAAATTATTCGAATGCAAACCAAAATGTGTAATCATTTTAAAATACTTCTCCACAATCTTTGTTTCCCCCTAAAACTCAAGTTTTACGAGTTTGTTCACTCATTTCATATAAAAATAACACGGCTAGATTTTTCGTAAAGAATGATAGTAAATACTAAATTATTGAATGCAAACAAAAATTTGTATTCATTTTAAAATACTTCTCCACAATCTTTGTTTGCCCCTAAAACTCAAGTTTCACGCGTTTGTTTCGCTCTTTTAATATAAAAATAACACGGCGCGATATTTCGTAAAGAATGATAGTAAATACTAAATTATTCGAATGCAAACCAAAATTTGTAATCATTTCAAAATATTTCTCCACAATCTTTGTTTACCCCTAAAACTCATGTTTCATGCGTTTGTTCACCCATTTCATATAAAAATAGCACGGCTAGATTTTTAGTAAAGAATGATAGTATATACTAAATTATTCGAATGCAAACAAAAATTTGTATTCATTTTAAAATACTTATCCACAATCTTTGTTTGTGCCAAAAACTCATGTGCTGTGTGTTTGTTTGCTCATTTCATCCAAAAAAAACTCGGATAGATTTTTCGTAAAGATTGATAGTAAATACTAAATTATTCGAATGCAAACTAAAATGTGTAATCATTTTAAAATACTTCTCCACAATCTTTGTTTGCCCCTAAAACTCAAGTTTCACGCGTTTGTTTCGCTCTTTTAATATAAAAATAACACGGCCAGATACTTCGTAAAGAATGATAGTAAATACTAAATTATTCGAATGCAAACCAAAATTTGTAATCATTTCAAAATATTTCTCCACAATCTTTGTTTACCCCTAAAACTCACGTTTCATGCGTTTGTTCACCCATTTCATATACAAATAGCACGGCTAGATTTTTAGTAAAGAATGATAGTAAATACTAAATTATTCGAATGCAAACTAAAATTTGTATTCATTTTAAAATACTTATCCACAATCTTTGTTTGTGCCAAAAACTCATATGCTGTGTGTTTGTTTGCTCATTTCATCCAAAAAAAACTCGGATAGATTTTTCGTAAAGATTGATAGTAAATACTAAATTATTCGAATGCAAACCAAAATGTGTTATCATTTTAAAATACTTCTCCACAATCTTTTTTGGCCCCTAAAACTCAAGTTTTACGAGTTTGTTCGCTCAATTCATATAAAAAAAACACGGCTAGATTTTTTGCAAAGAATGATAGTAAATACTAAATTATTCAAATGCAAACAAAAATTTGTATTCATTTTAAAATACTTCCCCACAATCTTTGTTTGCCCCAAAAACTCAAGTTTCACGCGTTTGTTCGCCCATTTCATATAAAAATAACACGGCTAGATATTTCATAAGGAGCGATACTAAATACTAAATTATTCCAATGCAAACCAAAATTTGTAATCATTTCAAAATATTTCTCCACAATCTTTGTCTGCCCATAAAACTCATGTTTCATGAGTTTGTTCACTCATTTCATACAAAAATAGCACGGCTAGATTTTTCATAAAGAATGATAGTAAATACTTAATTATTCGAATGCAAACAAAAATTTGTATTCATTTTAAAATACTTATCCACAATCTTTGTTTGTGCCAAAAAATCATGTGCTGTGTGTTTGTTTGCTTATTCATCCAAAAAAAACTCGGATAGATTTTTCATAAAGATTGATAGTAAATACTAAATTATTCGAATGTAAACCAAAATGTGTAATCATTTTAAAATACTTCTCCACAATCTTTGTTTGCCCCTAAAACTCAAGTTTTACGAGTTTGTTCGCTCATTTCATATAAAAATAACACGGCTAGATATTTCGTAAAGAATGATAGTAACTACTAAATTATTCAAATGCGAACAAAAATTTGTATTCATTTTAAAATATTTCTCCACAATCTTTGTTTGCCCCTAAAACTCAAGTTTCACGCGTTTGTTTCGCTCATTTAACATAAAAATAACACGGCTAGATATTACGTAAAGATTGATAGTAAATACAAAATTATTCGAACGCAAACCAAAATTTGTAATCATTTCAAAATATTTCTCCACAATCTTTGGTTACCCCTAAAACTCACGTTTCATGCGTTTGTTCACCCATTTCATATAAAAATAGCACGGCTAGATTTTTAGTAAAGAATGATAGTAAATACTAAATTATTCGAATGCAAACAAAAATTTGTATTCATTTTAAAATACTTACCCACAATCTTTGTTTGTGCCAAAAACTCATGTGCTGTGTGTTTGTTTGCTCATTTCATCCAAAAAAAACTCGGATAGATTTTTCGTAAAGATTGATAGTAAATACTAAATTATTCGAATGCAAACCAAAATGTGTAATCATTTTAAAATACTTCTCCACAATCTTTGTTTGCCCCTAAAACTCAAGTTTCACGGGTTTGTTTCGCTCTTTTAATATAAAAATAACACGGCTAGATATTTCGTAAAGAATGATAGTAAATACTAAATTATTCGAATGCAAACCAAAATTTGTAATCATTTCAAAATATTTCTCCACAATCTTTGTTTACCCCTAAAACTCACGTTTCATGCGTTTGTTCACCCATTTCATATACAAATAGCACGGCTAGATTTTTAGTAAAGAATGATAGTAAATACTAAATTATTCGAATGCAAACAAAAATTTGTATTCATTATAAAATACTTATCCACAATCTTTGTTTGTGCCAAAAACTCATATCTTTGTGTGTTTGTTTGCTCATTTCATCCAAAAAAAACTCGGATAGATTTTTCGTAAAGATTGATAGTAAATACTAAATTATTCGAAAGCAAACCAAAATGTGTAATCATTTAAAATACTACTCCACAATCTTTTTTGGCCCCTAAAACTCAAGTTTTACGAGTTTGTTCGCTCATTTCATATAAAAAAAACACGGCTAGATTTTTTGCAAAGAATGATAGTAAATACTAAATTATTCAAATGCAAACAAAAATTTGTATTCATTTTAAAATACTTCCCCACAATCTTTGTTTACCCCAAAAACTCAAGTTTCACGCGTTTGTTCGCCCATTTCATATAAAAAAACACGGCTAGATATTTCATAAGGAACGATAGTAAATACTAAATTATTCCAATGCAAACCAAAATTTGTAATCATTTCAAAATATTTCTCCACAATCTTTGTCTGCCCATAAAACTCATGTTTCATGCGTTTGTTCACTCATTTCAAACAAAAATAGCACGGCTAGATTTTTCATAAAGAATGATAGTAAATACTTAATTATTCGAATGCAAACAAAAATTTGTATTCATTTTAAAATACTGATCCACAATCTTTGTTTGTGCCAAAAAATCATATGCTGTGTGTTTGTTTGCTTATTCATCCAAAAAACACTCGGATAGATTTTTCATAAAGATTGATAGTAAATACTAAATTATTCGAATGTAAACCAAAATGTGTAATCATTTTAAAATACTTCTCCACAATCTTTGTTTGCCCCTAAAACTCAAGTTTTACGAGTTTGTTCGCTCATTTCATATAAAAATAACACGGCTAGATATTTCGTAAAGAATGATAGTAACTACTAAATTATTCAAATGCGAACAAAAATTTGTATTCATTTTAAAATATTTCTCCACAATCTTTGTTTGCCCCTAAAACTCAAGTTTCACGCGTTTGTTTCGCTCATTTAACATAAAAATAACACGGCTAGATATTACGTAAAGATTGATAGTAAATACAAAATTATTCGAACGCAAACCAAAATTTGTAATCATTTCAAAATATTTCTCCACAATCTTTGGTTACCCCTAAAACTCACGTTTCATGCGTTTGTTCACCCATTTCATATAAAAATAGCACGGCTAGATTTTTAGTAAAGAATGATAGTAAATACTAAATTATTCGAATGCAAACAAAAATTTGTATTCATTTTAAAATACTTATCCACAATCTTTGTTTGTGCCAAAAACTCATGTCTTTGTGTGTTTGTTTGCTCATTTCATCCAAAAAAACTCGGATAGATTTTTCGTAAAGATTGATAGTAAATACTAAATTATTCGAATGCAAACCAAAATGTGTAATCATTTTAAAATACTTCTCCACAATCTTTGTTTGCCCCTAAAACTCAAGTTTCACGGGTTTGTTTCGCTCTTTTAATATAAAAATAACACGGCTAGATATTTCGTAAAGAATGATAGTAAATACTAAATTATTCGAATGCAAACCAAAATTTGTAATCATTTCAAAATATTTCTCCACAATCTTTGTTTACCCCTAAAACTCACGTTTCATGCGTTTGTTCACCCATTTCATATACAAATAGCACGGCTAGATTTTTAGTAAAGAATGATAGTAAATACTAAATTATTCGAATGCAAACAAAAATTTGTATTCATTATAAAATACTTATCCACAATCTTTGTTTGTGCCAAAAACTCATATGCTGTGTGTTTGTTTGCTCATTTCATCCAAAAAAAACTCGGATAGATTTTTCGTAAAGATTGATAGTAAATACTAAATTATTCGAATGCAAACCAAAATGTGTAATCATTTAAAATACTACTCCACAATCTTTTTTGGCCCCTAAAACTCAAGTTTTACGAGTTTGTTCGCTCATTTCATATAAAAAAAACACGGCTAGATTTTTTGCAAAGAATGATAGTAAATACTAAATTATTCAAATGCAAACAAAAATTTGTATTCATTTTAAAATACTTCCCCACAATCTTTGTTTACCCCAAAAACTCAAGTTTCACGCGTTTGTTCGCCCATTTCATATAAAAAAAACACGGCTAGATATTTCATAAGGAACGATAGTAAATACTAAATTATTCCAATGCAAACCAAAATTTGTAATCATTTCAAAATATTTCTCCACAATCTTTGTCTGCCCATAAAACTCATGTTTCATGCGTTTGTTCACTCATTTCATACAAAAATAGCACGGCTAGATTTTTCATAAAGAATGATAGTAAATACTAAATTATTCGAATGCAAACAAAAATTTGTATTCATTTTAAAATACTTGATCCACAATCTTTGTTTGTGCCAAAAAATCATATGCTGTGTGTTTGTTTGCTTATTCATCCAAAAAAAACTCGGATAGATTTTTCATAAAGATTGATAGTAAATACTAAATTATTCGAATGTATAGCAAAATGTGTAATCATTTTAAAATACTTCTCCACAATCTTTGTTTGCCCCTAAAACTCAAGTTTTACGAGTTTGTTCGCTCATTTCATATAAAAATAACACGGCTAGATATTTCGTAAAGAATGATAGTAACTACTAAATTATTCAAATGCGAACAAAAATTTGTATTCATTTTAAAATATTTCTCCACAATCTTTGTTTGCCCCTAAAACTCAAGTTTCACGCGTTTGTTTCGCTCATTTAACATAAAAATAACACGGCTAGATATTACGTAAAGATTGATAGTAAATACAAAATTATTCGAACGCAAACCAAAATTTGTAATCATTTCAAAATATTTCTCCACAATCTTTGGTTACCCCTAAAACTCACGTTTCATGCGTTTGTTCACCCATTTCATATAAAAATAGCACGGCTAGATTTTTAGTAATGAATGATAGTAAATACTAAATTATTCGAATGCAAACAAAAATTTGTATTCATTTTAAAATACTTATCCACAATCTTTGTTTGTGCCAAAAACTCATGTGCTGTGTGTTTGTTTGCTCATTTCATCCAAAAAAAACACGGATAGATTTTTCGTAAAGATTGATAGTAAATACTAAATTATTCGAATGCAAACCAAAATGTGTAATCATTTTAAAATACTTCTCCACAATATTTGTTTCCCCCTAAAACTCAAGTTTTACGAGTTTGTTCGCTCATTTCATATAAAAATAACACGGCTAGATTTTTCGTAAAAAATGATAATAAATACTAAATTATTGAATGCAAACAAAAATTTGTATTCATTTTAAAATACTTCTCCACAATCTTTCTTTGCCCCTAAAACTCAAGTTTCACGCGTTTGTTTCGCTCTTTTAATATAAAAATAACACGGCTAGATATTTCGTAAAGATTGATAGTAAATACAAAATTATTCGAATGCAAACCAAAATTTGTAATCATTTCAAAATATTTCTCCACAATCTTTGTTTACCCCTAATACTCACGTTTCATGCGTTTGTTCACCCATTTCATATAAAAATAGCACGGCTAGATTTTTAGTAAAGAATGATAGTAAATACTAAATTATTCGAATGCAAACAAAAATTTGTATTCATTTTAAAATACTTATCCACAATCTTTGTTTGTGCCAAAAACTCATGTGTCTTGTGTGTTTGTTTGCTCATTTCATCAAAAAAAACTCGGATAGATTTTTCGTAAAGATTGATAGTAAATACTAAATTATTCGAATGCAAACCAAAATGTGTAATCATTTTAAAATACTTCTCCACAATCTTTGTTTGCCCCTAAAACTCAAGTTTCACGGGTTTGTTTCGCTCTTTTAATATAAAAATAACACGGCTAGATATTTCGTAAAGAATGATAGTAAATACTAAATTATTCGAATGCAAACCAAAATTTGTAATCATTTCAAAATATTTCTCCACAATCTTTGTTTACCCCTAAAACTCACGTTTCATGCGTTTGTTCACCCATTTCATATACAAATAGCACGGCTAGATTTTTAGTAAAGAATGATAGTAAATACTAAATTATTCGAATGCAAACAAAAATTTGTATTCATTATAAAATACTTATCCACAATCTTTGTTTGTGCCAAAAACTCATATCTGTTGTGTGTTTGTTTGCTCATTTCATCCAAAAAAAACTCGGATAGATTTTTCGTAAAGATTGATAGTAAATACTAAATTATTCGAATGCAAACCAAAATGTGTAATCATTTAAAATACTACTCCACAATCTTTTTTGGCCCCTAAAACTCAAGTTTTACGAGTTTGTTCGCTCATTTCATATAAAAAAAACACGGCTAGATTTTTTGCAAAGAATGATAGTAAATACTAAATTATTCAAATGCAAACAAAAATTTGTATTCATTTTAAAATACTTCCCCACAATCTTTGTTTACCCCAAAAACTCAAGTTTCACGCGTTTGTTCGCCCATTTCATATAAAAAAAACACGGCTAGATATTTCATAAGGAACGATAGTAAATACTAAATTATTCCAATGCAAACCAAAATTTGTAATCATTTCAAAATATTTCTCCACAATCTTTGTCTGCCCATAAAACTCATGTTTCATGCGTTTGTTCACTCATTTCATACAAAAATAGCACGGCTAGATTTTTCATAAAGAATGATAGTAAATACTAAATTATTCGAATGCAAACAAAAATTTGTATTCATTTTAAAATACTGATCCACAATCTTTGTTTGTGCCAAAAAATCATATGCTGTGTGTTTGTTTGCTTATTCATCCAAAAAAAACTCGGATAGATTTTTCATAAAGATTGATAGTAAATACTAAATTATTCGAATGTATAGCAAAATGTGTAATCATTTTAAAATACTTCTCCACAATCTTTGTTTGCCCCTAAAACTCAAGTTTTACGAGTTTGTTCGCTCATTTCATATAAAAATAACACGGCTAGATATTTCGTAAAGAATGATAGTAACTACTAAATTATTCAAATGCGAACAAAAATTTGTATTCATTTTAAAATATTTCTCCACAATCTTTGTTTGCCCCTAAAACTCAAGTTTCACGCGTTTGTTTCGCTCATTTAACATAAAAATAACACGGCTAGATATTACGTAAAGATTGATAGTAAATACAAAATTATTCGAACGCAAACCAAAATTTGTAATCATTTCAAAATATTTCTCCACAATCTTTGGTTACCCCTAAAACTCACGTTTCATGCGTTTGTTCACCCATTTCATATAAAAATAGCACGGCTAGATTTTTAGTAATGAATGATAGTAAATACTAAATTATTCGAATGCAAACAAAAATTTGTATTCATTTTAAAATACTTATCCACAATCTTTGTTTGTGCCAAAAACTCATGTCTTTGTGTGTTTGTTTGCTCATTTCATCCAAAAAAAACACGGATAGATTTTTCGTAAAGATTGATAGTAAATACTAAATTATTCGAATGCAAACCAAAATGTGTAATCATTTTAAAATACTTCTCCACAATATTTGTTTCCCCCTAAAACTCAAGTTTTACGAGTTTGTTCGCTCATTTCATATAAAAATAACACGGCTAGATTTTTCGTAAAAAATGATAATAAATACTAAATTATTGAATGCAAACAAAAATTTGTATTCATTTTAAAATACTTCTCCACAATCTTTCTTTGCCCCTAAAACTCAAGTTTCACGCGTTTGTTTCGCTCTTTTAATATAAAAATAACACGGCTAGATATTTCGTAAAGATTGATAGTAAATACAAAATTATTCGAATGCAAACCAAAATTTGTAATCATTTCAAAATATTTCTCCACAATCTTTGTTTACCCCTAATACTCACGTTTCATGCGTTTGTTCACCCATTTCATATAAAAATAGCACGGCTAGATTTTTAGTAAAGAATGATAGTAAATACTAAATTATTCGAATGCAAACAAAAATTTGTATTCATTTTAAAATACTTATCCACAATCTTTGTTTGTGCCAAAAACTCATGTCTTTGTGTGTTTGTTTGCTCATTTCATCCAAAAAAAACTCGGATAGATTTTTCGTAAAGATTGATAGTAAATACTAAATTATTCGAATGCAAACCAAAATGTGTAATCATTTTAAAATACTTCTCCACAATCTTTGTTTGCCCCTAAAACTCAAGTTTCACGCGTTTGTTTCGCTCTTTTAATATAAAAATAACACGGCTAGATATTTCGTAAAGAATGATAGTAAATACTAAATTATTCGAATGCAAACCAAAATTTGTAATCATTTCAAAATATTTCTCCACAATCTTTGTTTACCCCTAAAACTCACGTTTCATGCGTTTGTTCACCCATTTCATATACAAATAGCACGGCTAGATTTTTAGTAAAGAATGATAGTAAATACTTAATTATTCGAATGCAAACAAAAATTTGTATTCATTTTAAAATACTTATCCACAATCTTTGTTTGTGCCAAAAACTCATATGCTGTGTCTTTCTTTGCTCATTTCATCCAAAAAAAACTCGGATAGATTTTTCATAAAGATTGATAGTAAATACTAAATTATTCGAATGTAAACCAAAATGTGTAATCATTTTAAAATACTTCTCCACAATCTTTGTTCGCCCCTAAAACTCAAGTTTTGCGAGTTTGTTCGCTCATTTCATATAAAAAAAACACGGCTAGATTTTTTGCAAAGAATGATAGTAAATACTAAATTATTTAAATGCAAACAAAAAGTTGTATTCATTTTAAAATACTTCCCCACAATCTTTGTTTGCCCCTAAAAATCAAGTTTCACGCGTTTGTTCGTCCATTTCATATAAAAATAACACGGCTAGATATTTCATAAGGAACGATAGTAAATACTAAATTATTCCAATGCAAACCAAAATTTGTAATCATTTCAAAATATTTCTCCACAATCTTTGTCTCGCCCATAAAACTCATGTTTCATGCGTTTGTTCACTCATTTCATACAAAAAATAGCACGGCTATATTTTTCATAAAGAATGATAGTAAATACTAAATTATTCGACCGCAAACAAAAATTTGTATTCATTTTAAAATACTTATCCACAATCTTTGTTTGTGCCCAAAAATCATGTCTTTGTGTGTTTGTTTGCTTATTCATCCAAAAAAACTCGGATAGATTTTTCATAAAGATTGATAGTAAATACTAAATTATTCGAATGTAAACCAAAATGTGTAATCATTTTAAAATACTTCTCCACAATCTTTGTTTGCCCCTAAAACTCAAGTTTTGCGAGTTTGTTCGCTCATTTCATATAAAAAAACACGGCTAGATTTTTTGCAAAGAATGATAGTAAATACTAAATTATTTAAATGCAAACAAAAAGTTGTATTCATTTTAAAATACTTCCCCACAATCTTTGTTTGCCCCTAAAAATCAAGTTTCACGCGTTTGTTCGCCCATTTCATATAAAAATAACACGGCAAGATATTTCGTAAAGAATGATAGTAAATACTAAATTATTCGAATGCAAACAAAAAATTGTAATCATTTCAAAATATTTCCCCACAATCTTTGTTTGCCCCTAAAACTCATGTTTCATGCGTTTGTTCACTCATTTCATATAAAAAAAGCACGGCTAGATTTTTCATAAAGAATGATAGTAAATACTAAATTATTCGAATGCAAACAAAAATTAGTATTCATTTTAAAATACTTATCCACAATCTTTGTTTGTGCCAAAAACTCATGTGCTGTGTGTTTGTTTGCTCATTTCATCCAAAAAAAACTCGGATAGATTTTTCGTAAAGATTGATAGTAAATACTAAATTATTCGAATGCAAACCAAAATGTGTAATCATTTTAAAATACTTCTCCACAATCTTTGTTTCCCCCTAAAACTCAAGTTTTACGAGTTTGTTCGCTCATTTCATATAAAAATAACACGGCTAGATTTTCGTAAAGAATGATAGTAAATACTAAATTATTGAATGCAAACAAAAATTTGTATTCATTTTAAAATACTTCTCCACAATCTTTGTTTGCCCCTAAAACTCAAGTTTCACGCGTTTGTTTCGCTCTTTTAATATAAAAATAACACGGCTCGATATTTCGTAAAGAATGATAGTAAATACTAAATTATTCGAACGCAAACCAAAATTTGTAATCATTTCAAAATATTTCTCCACAATCTTTGTTTACCCCTAAAACTCACGTTTCATGCGTTTGTTCACCCATTTCGTATAAAAATAGCACGGCTAGATTTTTAGTAAAGAATGATAGTAAATACTAAATTATTCGAATGCAAACAAAAATTTGTATTCATTTTAAAATACTTATCCACAATCTTTGTTTGTGCCAAAAAATCATGTGCTGTGTGTTTGTTTGCTTATTCATCCAAAAAAAACTCGGATAGATTTTTCATAAAGATTGATAGTAAATACTAAATTATTCGAATGTAAACCAAAATTTGTAATCATTTCAAAATATTTCTCCACAATCTTTGTTTACCCCTAAAACTCACGTTTCATGCGTTTGTTCACCCATTTCGTATAAAAATAGCACGGCTAGATTTTTAGTAAAGAATGATAGTAAATACTAAATTATTCGAATGCAAACAAAAATTTGTATTCATTTTAAAATACTTATCCACAATCTTTGTTTGTGCCAAAAAATCATGTCTTTGTGTGTTTGTTTGCTTATTCATCCAAAAAAAACTCGGATAGATTTTTCATAAAGATTGATAGTAAATACTAAATTATTCGAATGTAAACCAAAATGTGTAATCATTTTAAAATACTTCTCCACAATCTTTGTTCGCCCCTAAAACTCAAGTTTTGCGAGTTTGTTCGCTCATTTCATATAAAAAAAACACGGCTAGATTTTTTGCAAAGAATGATAGTAAATACTAAATTATTTAAATGCAAACAAAAAGTTGTATTCATTTTAAAATACTTCCCCACAATCTTTGTTTGCCCCTAAAAATCAAGTTTCACGCGTTTGTTCGTCCATTTCATATAAAAATAACACGGCTAGATATTTCATAAGGAACGATAGTAAATACTAAATTATTCCAATGCAAACCAAAATTTGTAATCATTTCAAAATATTTCTCCACAATCTTTGTCCGCCCATAAAACTCATGTTTCATGCGTTTGTTCACTCATTTCATACAAAAATAGCACGGCTATATTTTTCATAAAGAATGATAGTAAATACTAAATTATTCGACCGCAAACAAAAATTTGTATTCATTTTAAAATACTTATCCACAATCTTTGTTTGTGCCAAAAAATCATGTCTTTGTGTGTTTGTTTGCTTATTCATCCAAAAAAAACTCGGATAGATTTTTCATAAAGATTGATAGTAAATACTAAATTATTCGAATGTAAACCAAAATGTGTAATCATTTTAAAATACTTCTCCACAATCTTTGTTTGCCCCTAAAACTCAAGTTTTGCGAGTTTGTTCGCTCATTTCATATAAAAAAACACGGCTAGATTTTTTGCAAAGAATGATAGTAAATACTAAATTATTTAAATGCAAACAAAAAGTTGTATTCATTTTAAAATACTTCCCCACAATCTTTGTTTGCCCCTAAAAATCAAGTTTCACGCGTTTGTTCGCCCATTTCATATAAAAATAACACGGCAAGATATTTCGTAAAGAATGATAGTAAATACTAAATTATTCGAATGCAAACAAAAAATTGTAATCATTTCAAAATATTTCCCCACAATCTTTGTTTGCCCCTAAAACTCATGTTTCATGCGTTTGTTCACTCATTTCATATAAAAAAGCACGGCTAGATTTTTCATAAAGAATGATAGTAAATACTAAATTATTCGAATGCAAACAAAAATTAGTATTCATTTTAAAATACTTATCCACAATCTTTGTTTGTGCCAAAAACTCATGTCTTTGTGTGTTTGTTTGCTCATTTCATCCAAAAAAAACTCGGATAGATTTTTCGTAAAGATTGATAGTAAATACTAAATTATTCGAATGCAAACCAAAATGTGTAATCATTTTAAAATACTTCTCCACAATCTTTGTTTCCCCCTAAAACTCAAGTTTTACGAGTTTGTTCGCTCATTTCATATAAAAATAACACGGCTAGATTTTCGTAAAGAATGATAGTAAATACTAAATTATTGAATGCAAACAAAAATTTGTATTCATTTTAAAATACTTCTCCACAATCTTTGTTTGCCCCTAAAACTCAAGTTTCACGCGTTTGTTTCGCTCTTTTAATATAAAAATAACACGGCTCGATATTTCGTAAAGAATGATAGTAAATACTAAATTATTCGAACGCAAACCAAAATTTGTAATCATTTCAAAATATTTCTCCACAATCTTTGTTTACCCCTAAAACTCACGTTTCATGCGTTTGTTCACCCATTTCGTATAAAAATAGCACGGCTAGATTTTTAGTAAAGAATGATAGTAAATACTAAATTATTCGAATGCAAACAAAAATTTGTATTCATTTTAAAATACTTATCCACAATCTTTGTTTGTGCCAAAAAATCATGTCTTTGTGTGTTTGTTTGCTTATTCATCCAAAAAAACTCGGATAGATTTTTCATAAAGATTGATAGTAAATACTAAATTATTCGAATGTAAACCAAAATTTGTAATCATTTCAAAATATTTCTCCACAATCTTTGTTTACCCCTAAAACTCACGTTTCATGCGTTTGTTCACCCATTTCGTATAAAAATAGCACGGCTAGATTTTTAGTAAAGAATGATAGTAAATACTAAATTATTCGAATGCAAACAAAAATTTGTATTCATTTTAAAATACTTATCCACAATCTTTGTTTGTGCCAAAAAATCATGTCTTTGTGTGTTTGTTTGCTTATTCATCCAAAAAAAACTCGGATAGATTTTTCATAAAGATTGATAGTAAATACTAAATTATTCGAATGTAAACCAAAATGTGTAATCATTTTAAAATACTTCTCCACAATCTTTGTTCGCCCCTAAAACTCAAGTTTTGCGAGTTTGTTCGCTCATTTCATATAAAAAAAACACGGCTAGATTTTTTGCAAAGAATGATAGTAAATACTAAATTATTTAAATGCAAACAAAAAGTTGTATTCATTTTAAAATACTTCCCCACAATCTTTGTTTGCCCCTAAAAATCAAGTTTCACGCGTTTGTTCGTCCATTTCATATAAAAATAACACGGCTAGATATTTCATAAGGAACGATAGTAAATACTAAATTATTCCAATGCAAACCAAAATTTGTAATCATTTCAAAATATTTCTCCACAATCTTTGTCTGCCCATAAAACTCATGTTTCGTGCGTTTGTTCACTCATTTCATACAAAAATAGCACGGCTATATTTTTCATAAAGAATGATAGTAAATACTAAATTATTCGACTGCAAACAAAAATTTGTATTCATTTTAAAATACTTATCCACAATCTTTGTTTGTGCCAAAAAATCATGTGCTGTGTGTTTGTTTGCTTATTCATCCAAAAAAAACTCGGATAGATTTTTCATAAAGATTGATAGTAAATACTAAATTATTCGAATGTAAACCAAAATGTGTAATCATTTTAAAATACTTCTCCACAATCTTTGTTTGCCCCTAAAACTCAAGTTTTGCGAGTTTGTTCGCTCATTTCATATAAAAAAACACGGCTAGATTTTTTGCAAAGAATGATAGTAAATACTAAATTATTTAAATGCAAACAAAAAGTTGTATTCATTTTAAAATACTTCCCCACAATCTTTGTTTGCCCCTAAAAATCAAGTTTCACGCGTTTGTTCGCCCATTTCATATAAAAATAACACGGCAAGATATTTCGTAAAGAATGATAGTAAATACTAAATTATTCGAATGCAAACAAAAAATTGTAATCATTTCAAAATATTTCCCCACAATCTTTGTTTGCCCCTAAAACTCATGTTTCATGCGTTTGTTCACTCATTTCATATAAAAAAAGCACGGCTAGATTTTTCATAAAGAATGATAGTAAATACTAAATTATTCGAATGCAAACAAAAATTAGTATTCATTTTAAAATACTTATCCACAATCTTTGTTTGTGCCAAAAACTCATGTCTTTGTGTGTTTGTTTGCTCATTTCATCCAAAAAAACTCGGATAGATTTTTCGTAAAGATTGATAGTAAATACTAAATTATTCGAATGCAAACCAAAATGTGTAATCATTTTAAAATACTTCTCCACAATCTTTGTTTCCCCCTAAAACTCAAGTTTTACGAGTTTGTTCGCTCATTTCATATAAAAATAACACGGCTAGATTTTCGTAAAGAATGATAGTAAATACTAAATTATTGAATGCAAACAAAAATTTGTATTCATTTTAAAATACTTCTCCACAATCTTTGTTTGCCCCTAAAACTCAAGTTTCACGCGTTTGTTTCGCTCTTTTAATATAAAAATAACACGGCTCGATATTTCGTAAAGAATGATAGTAAATACTAAATTATTCGAACGCAAACCAAAATTTGTAATCATTTCAAAATATTTCTCCACAATCTTTGTTTACCCCTAAAACTCACGTTTCATGCGTTTGTTCACCCATTTCGTATAAAAATAGCACGGCTAGATTTTTAGTAAAGAATGATAGTAAATACTAAATTATTCGAATGCAAACAAAAATTTGTATTCATTTTAAAATACTTATCCACAATCTTTGTTTGTGCCAAAAAATCATGTCTTTGTGTGTTTGTTTGCTTATTCATCCAAAAAAAACTCGGATAGATTTTTCATAAAGATTGATAGTAAATACTAAATTATTCGAATGTAAACCAAAATGTGTAATCATTTTAAAATACTTCTCCACAATCTTTGTTTGCCCCTAAAACTCAAGTTTTGCGAGTTTGTTCGCTCATTTCATATAAAAAAAACACGGCTAGATTTTTTGCAAAGAATGATAGTAAATACTAAATTATTTAAATGCAAACAAAAAGTTGTATTCATTTTAAAATACTTCCCCACAATCTTTGTTTGCCCCTAAAAATCAAGTTTCACGCGTTTGTTCGCCCATTTCATATAAAAATAACACGGCAAGATATTTCGTAAAGAATGATAGTAAATACTAAATTATTCGAATGCAAACAAAAATTTGTAATCATTTCAAAATATTTCTCCACAATCTTTGTTTGCCCCTAAAACTCATGTTTCATGCGTTTGTTCACTCATTTCATATAAAAAAAGCACGGCTAGATTTTTCATAAAGAATGATAGTAAATACTAAATTATTCGAATGCAAACAAAAATTTGTATTCATTTTAAAATACTTATCCACAATCTTTGTTTGTGCCAAAAACTCATGTCTGTTGTGTGTTTGTTTGCTCATTTCATCCAAAAAAAACTCGGATAGATTTTTCGTAAAGATTGATAGTAAATACTAAATTATTCGAATGCAAACCAAAATGTGTAATCATTTTAAAATACTTCTCCACAATCTTTGTTTCCCCCTAAAACTCAAGTTTTACGAGTTTGTTCGCTCATTTCATATAAAAATAACACGGCTAGATTTTCGTAAAGAATGATAGTAAATACTAAATTATTGAATGCAAACAAAAATTTGTATTCATTTTAAAATACTTCTCCACAATCTTTGTTTGCCCCTAAAACTCAAGTTTCATGCGTTTGTTTCGCTCTTTTAATATAAAAATAACACGGCTCGATATTTCGTAAAGAATGATAGTAAATACTAAATTATTCGAACGCAAACCAAAATTTGTAATCATTTCAAAATATTTCTCCACAATCTTTGTTTACCCCTAAAACTCACGTTTCATGCGTTTGTTCACCCATTTCGTATAAAAATAGCACGGCTAGATTTTTAGTAAAGAATGATAGTAAATACTAAATTATTCGAATGCAAACAAAAATTTGTATTCATTTTAAAATACTTATCCACAATCTTTGTTTGTGCCAAAAAATCATGTGCTGTGTGTTTGTTTGCTTATTCATCCAAAAAAAACTCGGATAGATTTTTCATAAAGATTGATAGTAAATACTAAATTATTCGAATGTAAACCAAAATGTGTAATCATTTTAAAATACTTCTCCACAATCTTTGTTCGCCCCTAAAACTCAAGTTTTGCGAGTTTGTTCGCTCATTTCATATAAAAAAAACACGGCTAGATTTTTTGCAAAGAATGATAGTAAATACTAAATTATTTAAATGCAAACAAAAAGTTGTATTCATTTTAAAATACTTCCCCACAATCTTTGTTTGCCCCTAAAAATCAAGTTTCACGCGTTTGTTCGTCCATTTCATATAAAAATAACACGGCTAGATATTTCATAAGGAACGATAGTAAATACTAAATTATTCCAATGCAAACCAAAATTTGTAATCATTTCAAAATATTTCTCCACAATCTTTGTCTGCCCATAAAACTCATGTTTCATGCGTTTGTTCACTCATTTCATACAAAAATAGCACGGCTATATTTTTCATAAAGAATGATAGTAAATACTAAATTATTCGACCGCAAACAAAAATTTGTATTCATTTTAAAATACTTATCCACAATCTTTGTTTGTGCCAAAAAATCATGTCTTTGTGTGTTTGTTTGCTTATTCATCCAAAAAAACTCGGATAGATTTTTCATAAAGATTGATAGTAAATACTAAATTATTCGAATGTAAACCAAAATGTGTAATCATTTTAAAATACTTCTCCACAATCTTTGTTTGCCCCTAAAACTCAAGTTTTGCGAGTTTGTTCGCTCATTTCATATAAAAAAACACGGCTAGATTTTTTGCAAAGAATGATAGTAAATACTAAATTATTTAAATGCAAACAAAAAGTTGTATTCATTTTAAAATACTTCCCCACAATCTTTGTTTGCCCCTAAAAATCAAGTTTCACGCGTTTGTTCGCCCATTTCATATAAAAATAACACGGCAAGATATTTCGTAAAGAATGATAGTAAATACTAAATTATTCGAATGCAAACAAAAAATTGTAATCATTTCAAAATATTTCCCCACAATCTTTGTTTGCCCCTAAAACTCATGTTTCATGCGTTTGTTCACTCATTTCATATAAAAAAGCACGGCTAGATTTTTCATAAAGAATGATAGTAAATACTAAATTATTCGAATGCAAACAAAAATTAGTATTCATTTTAAAATACTTATCCACAATCTTTGTTTGTGCCAAAAACTCATGTGCTGTGTGTTTGTTTGCTCATTTCATCCAAAAAAACTCGGATAGATTTTTCGTAAAGATTGATAGTAAATACTAAATTATTCGAATGCAAACCAAAATGTGTAATCATTTTAAAATACTTCTCCACAATCTTTGTTTCCCCCTAAAACTCAAGTTTTACGAGTTTGTTCGCTCATTTCATATAAAAATAACACGGCTAGATTTTCGTAAAGAATGATAGTAAATACTAAATTATTGAATGCAAACAAAAATTTGTATTCATTTTAAAATACTTCTCCACAATCTTTGTTTGCCCCTAAAACTCAAGTTTCACGCGTTTGTTTCGCTCTTTTAATATAAAAATAACACGGCTCGATATTTCGTAAAGAATGATAGTAAATACTAAATTATTCGAACGCAAACCAAAATTTGTAATCATTTCAAAATATTTCTCCACAATCTTTGTTTACCCCTAAAACTCACGTTTCATGCGTTTGTTCACCCATTTCGTATAAAAATAGCACGGCTAGATTTTTAGTAAAGAATGATAGTAAATACTAAATTATTCGAATGCAAACAAAAATTTGTATTCATTTTAAAATACTTATCCACAATCTTTGTTTGTGCCAAAAAATCATGTCTTTGTGTGTTTGTTTGCTTATTCATCAAAAAAAACTCGGATAGATTTTTCATAAAGATTGATAGTAAATACTAAATTATTCGAATGTAAACCAAAATGTGTAATCATTTTAAAATACTTCTCCACAATCTTTGTTTGCCCCTAAAACTCAAGTTTTGCGAGTTTGTTCGCTCATTTCATATAAAAAAAACACGGCTAGATTTTTTGCAAAGAATGATAGTAAATACTAAATTATTTAAATGCAAACAAAAAGTTGTATTCATTTTAAAATACTTCCCCACAATCTTTGTTTGCCCCTAAAAATCAAGTTTCACGCGTTTGTTCGCCCATTTCATATAAAAATAACACGGCAAGATATTTCGTAAAGAATGATAGTAAATACTAAATTATTCGAATGCAAACAAAAATTTGTAATCATTTCAAAATATTTCTCCACAATCTTTGTTTGCCCCTAAAACTCATGTTTCATGCGTTTGTTCACTCATTTCATATAAAAAAAGCACGGCTAGATTTTTCATAAAGAATGATAGTAAATACTAAATTATTCGAATGCAAACAAAAATTTGTATTCATTTTAAAATACTTATCCACAATCTTTGTTTGTGCCAAAAACTCATGTGCTGTGTGTTTGTTTGCTCATTTCATCCAAAAAAAACTCGGATAGATTTTTCGTAAAGATTGATAGTAAATACTAAATTATTCGAATGCAAACCAAAATGTGTAATCATTTTAAAATACTTCTCCACAATCTTTGTTTCCCCCTAAAACTCAAGTTTTACGAGTTTGTTCGCTCATTTCATATAAAAATAACACGGCTAGATTTTCGTAAAGAATGATAGTAAATACTAAATTATTGAATGCAAACAAAAATTTGTATTCATTTTAAAATACTTCTCCACAATCTTTGTTTGCCCCTAAAACTCAAGTTTCATGCGTTTGTTTCGCTCTTTTAATATAAAAATAACACGGCTCGATATTTCGTAAAGAATGATAGTAAATACTAAATTATTCGAACGCAAACCAAAATTTGTAATCATTTCAAAATATTTCTCCACAATCTTTGTTTACCCCTAAAACTCACGTTTCATGCGTTTGTTCACCCATTTCGTATAAAAATAGCACGGCTAGATTTTTAGTAAAGAATGATAGTAAATACTAAATTATTCGAATGCAAACAAAAATTTGTATTCATTTTAAAATACTTATCCACAATCTTTGTTTGTGCCAAAAAATCATGTCTTTGTGTGTTTGTTTGCTTATTCATCCAAAAAAAACTCGGATAGATTTTTCATAAAGATTGATAGTAAATACTAAATTATTCGAATGTAAACCAAAATGTGTAATCATTTTAAAATACTTCTCCACAATCTTTGTTCGCCCCTAAAACTCAAGTTTTGCGAGTTTGTTCGCTCATTTCATATAAAAAAAACACGGCTAGATTTTTTACAAAGAATGATAGTAAATACTAAATTATTTAAATGCAAACAAAAAGTTGTATTCATTTTAAAATACTTCCCCACAATCTTTGTTTGCCCCTAAAAATCAAGTTTCACGCGTTTGTTCGTCCATTTCATATAAAAATAACACGGCTAGATATTTCATAAGGAACGATAGTAAATACTAAATTATTCCAATGCAAACCAAAATTTGTAATCATTTCAAAATATTTCTCCACAATCTTTGTCTGCCCATAAAACTCATGTTTCATGCGTTTGTTCACTCATTTCATACAAAAATAGCACGGCTATATTTTTCATAAAGAATGATAGTAAATACTAAATTATTCGACCGCAAACAAAAATTTGTATTCATTTTAAAATACTTATCCACAATCTTTGTTTGTGCCAAAAAATCATGTGCTGTGTGTTTGTTTGCTTATTCATCCAAAAAAAACTCGGATAGATTTTTCATAAAGATTGATAGTAAATACTAAATTATTCGAATGTAAACCAAAATGTGTAATCATTTTAAAATACTTCTCCACAATCTTTGTTTGCCCCTAAAACTCAAGTTTTGCGAGTTTGTTCGCTCATTTCATATAAAAAAACACGGCTAGATTTTTTGCAAAGAATGATAGTAAATACTAAATTATTTAAATGCAAACAAAAAGTTGTATTCATTTTAAAATACTTCCCCACAATCTTTGTTTGCCCCTAAAAATCAAGTTTCACGCGTTTGTTCGCCCATTTCATATAAGAATAACACGGCAAGATATTTCGTAAAGAATGATAGTAAATACTAAATTATTCGAATGCAAACAAAAAATTATAATCATTTCAAAATATTTCCCCACAATCTTTGTTTGCCCCTAAAACTCATGTTTCATGCGTTTGTTCACTCATTTCATATAAAAAAAGCACGGCTAGATTTTTCATAAAGAATGATAGTAAATACTAAATTATTCGAATGCAAACAAAAATTTGTATTCATTTTAAAATACTTATCCACAATCTTTGTTTGTGCCAAAAACTCATGTGCTGTGTGTTTGTTTGCTCATTTCATCCAAAAAAAACTCGGATAGATTTTTCGTAAAGATTGATAGTAAATACTAAATTATTCGAATGCAAACCAAAATGTGTAATCATTTTAAAATACTTCTCCACAATCTTTGTTTCCCCCTAAAACTCAAGTTTTACGAGTTTGTTCGCTCATTTCATATAAAAATAACACGGCTAGATTTTCGTAAAGAATGATAGTAAATACTAAATTATTGAATGCAAACAAAAATTTGTATTCATTTTAAAATACTTCTCCACAATCTTTGTTTGCCCCTAAAACTCAAGTTTCACGCGTTTGTTTCGCTCTTTTAATATAAAAATAACACGGCTCGATATTTCGTAAAGAATGATAGTAAATACTAAATTATTCGAATGCAAACCAAAATTTGTAATCATTTCAAAATATTTCTCCACAATCTTTGTTTACCCCTAAAACTCACGTTTCATGCGTTTGTTCACCCATTTCGTATAAAAATAGCACGGCTAGATTTTTAGTAAAGAATGATAGTAAATACTAAATTATTCGAATGCAAACAAAAATTTGTATTCATTTTAAAATACTTATCCACAATCTTTGTTTGTGCCAAAAACTCATGTGCTGTGTGTTTGTTCGCTCATTTCATCCAAAAAAAACTTGGATAGATTTTTCGTAAAGATTGATAGTAAATACTAAATTATTCGAATGTAAACCAAAATGTGTAATCATTTTAAAATACTTCTCCACAATCTTTGTTTGCCCCTAAAACTCAAGTTTTGCGAGTTTGTTCGCTCATTTCATATAAAAATAACACGGCTAGATATTTCGTAAAGAATGATAGTAACTACTAAATTATTCAAATGCGAACAAAAATTTGTATTCATTTTAAAATATTTCTCCACAATCTTTGTTTGCCCCTAAAACTCAAGTTTCACGCGTTTGTTTCGCTCATTTAACATAAAAATAACACGGCTAGATATTTCGTAAAGATTGATAGTAAATACAAAATTATTCGAACGCAAACCAAAATTTGTAATCATTTCAAAATATTTCTCCACAATCTTTGGTTACCCCTAAAACTCACGTTTCATGCGTTTGTTCACCCATTTCATATAAAAAATAGCACGGCTAGATTTTTAGTAAAGAATGATAGTAAATACTAAATTATTCGAATGCAAACAAAAATTTGTATTCATTTTAAAATACTTATCCACAATCTTTGTTTGTGCCAAAAACTCATGTCTTTGTGTGTTTGTTTGCTCATTTCATCCAAAAAAACTCGGATAGATTTTTCGTAAAGATTGATAGTAAATACTAAATTATTCGAATGCAAACCAAAATGTGTAATCATTTTAAAATACTTCTCCACAATATTTGTTTCCCCCTAAAACTCAAGTTTTACGAGTTTGTTCGCTCATTTCATATAAAAATAACACGGCTAGATTTTTCGTAAAGAATGATAATAAATACTAAATTATTGAATGCAAACAAAAATTTGTATTCATTTTAAAATACTTCTCCACAATCTTTGTTTGCCCCTAAAACTCATGTTTCACGCGTTTGTTTCGCTCTTTTAATATAAAAATAACACGGCTAGATATTTCGTAAAGATTGATAGTAAATACAAAATTATTCGAATGCAAACCAAAATTTGTAATCATTTCAAAATATTTCTACACAATCTTTGTTTACCCCTAAAACTCACGTTTCATGCGTTTGTTCACCCATTTCATATAAAAATAGCACGGCTAGATTTTTAGTAAAGAATGATAGTAAATACTAAATTATTCGAATGCAAACAAAAATTTGTATTCATTTTAAAATACTTATCCACAATCTTTGTTTGTGCCAAAAACTCATGTGCTGTGTGTTTGTTTGCTCATTTCATCCAAAAAAAACTCGGATAGATTTTTCGTAAAGATTGATAGTAAATACTAAATTATTCGAATGCAAACCAAAATGTGTAATCATTTTAAAATACTTCTCCACAATCTTTGTTTGCCCCTAAAACTCAAGTTTCACGCGTTTGTTTCGCTCTTTTAATATAAAAATAACACGGCTAGATATTTCGTAAAGAATGATAGTAAATACTAAATTATTCGAATGCAAACCAAAATTTGTAATCATTTCAAAATATTTCTCCACAATCTTTGTTTACCCCTAAAACTCACGTTTCATGCGTTTGTTCACCCATTTCATATACAAATAGCACGGCTAGATTTTTAGTAAAGAATGATAGTAAATACTAAATTATTCGAATGCAAACAAAAATTTGTATTCATTTTAAAATACTTATCCACAATCTTTGTTTGTGCCAAAAACTCATATGCTGTGTGTTTCTTTGCTCATTTCATCCAAAAAAAACTCGGATAGATTTTTCGTAAAGATTGATAGTAAATACTAAATTATTCGAATGCAAACCAAAATGTGTTATCATTTTAAAATACTTCTCCACAATCTTTTTTGGCCCCTAAAACTCAAGTTTTACGAGTTTGTTCGCTCATTTCATATAAAAAAAACACGGCTAGATTTTTTGCAAAGAATGATAGTAAATACTAAATTATTCAAATGCAAACAAAAATTTGTATTCATTTTAAAATACTTCCCCACAATCTTTGTTTGCCCCAAAAACTCAAGTTTCACGCGTTTGTTCGTCCATTTCATATAAAAATAACACGGCTAGATATTTCATAAGGAACGATAGTAAATACTAAATTATTCCAATGCAAACCAAAATTTGTAATCATTTCAAAATATTTCTCCACAATCTTTGTCTGCCCATAAAACTCATGTTTCATGCGTTTGTTCACTCATTTCATACAAAAATAGCACGGCTATATTTTTCATAAAGAATGATAGTAAATACTAAATTATTCGAATGCATACAAAAATTTGTATTCATTTTAAAATACTTATCCACAATCTTTGTTTGTGCCAAAAAATCATGTGCTGTGTGTTTGTTTGCTTATTCATCCAAAAAAAACTCGGATAGATTTTTCATAAAGATTGATAGTAAATACTAAATTATTCGAATGTAAACCAAAATGTGTAATCATTTTAAAATACTTCTCCACAATCTTTGTTTGCCCCAAAAACTCAAGTTTTAAGAGTTTGTTCGCTCATTTCATATAAAAAAAACACGGCTAGATTTTTTGCAAAGAATGATAGTAAATACTAAATTATTTAAATGCAAACAAAAAGTTGTATTCATTTTAAAATACTTCCCCACAATCTTTGTTTGCCCCTAAAAATCAAGTTTCACGCGTTTGTTCGCCCATTTCACATAAAAATAACACGGCAAGATATTTCGTAAAGAGTGATAGTAAATACTAAATTATTCGAATGTAAACAAAAATTTGTAATCATTTCAAAATATTTCTCCACAATCTTTGTTTGCCCCTAAAACTCATGTTTCATGCGTTTGTTCACTCATTTCATATAAAAAAAGCACGGCTAGATTTTTCATAAAGAATGATAGTAAATACTAAATTATTCTAATGCAAACAAAAATTTGTATTCATTTTAAAATACTTATCCACAATCTTTGTTTGTGCCAAAAACTCATGTCTTTGTGTGTTTGTTTGCTCATTTCATCCAAAAAAACTCGGATAGATTTTTCGTACAGATTGATAGTAACTACTAAATTATTCGAATGCAAACCAAAATGTGTAATCATTTTAAAATACTTCTCCACAATCTTTGTTTCCCCCTAAAACTCAAGTTTTACGAGTTTGTTCGCTCATTTCATATAAAAATAACACGGCTAGATTTTCGTAAAGAATGATAGTAAATACTAAATTATTGAATGCAAACAAAAATTTATATTCATTTTAAAATACGTCTCCACAATCTTTGTTTGCCCCTAAAACTCAAGTTTCAGGCGTTTGTTTCGCTCTTTTAATATAAAAATAACACGGCTCGATATTTCGTAAAGAATGATAGTAAATACTAAATTATTCGAATGCAAACCAAAATTTGTATTCATTTTAAAATACTTATCCACAATCTTTGTTTGTGCCAAAAACTCATGTGCTGTGTGTTTGTTTGCTCATTTCATCCAAAAAAAACTCGGATAGATTTTTCGTAAAGATTGATAGTAAATACTAAATTATTCGAATGCAAACCAAAATGTGTAATCATTTTAAAATACTTCTCCACAATCTTTGTTTGCCCCTAAAACTCAAGTTTCACGCGTTTGTTTCGCTCTTTTAATATAAAAATAACACGGCTAGATATTTCGTAAAGAATGATAGTAAATACTAAATTATTCGAATGCAAACCAAAATTTGTAATCATTTCAAAATATTTTTCCACAATCTTTGTTTACCCCTAAAAGTCACGTTTCATGCGTTTGTTCACCCATTTCATATACAAATAGCACGGCTAGATTTTTAGTAAAGAATGATAGTAAATACTAAATTATTCGAATGCAAACAAAAATTTGTATTCATTTTAAAATACTTATCCACAATCTTTGTGTCGTGCCAAAAACTCATATGCTGTGTGTTTGTTTGCTCATTTCATCCGAAAAAAACTCGGATAGATTTTTCGTAAAGATTGATAGTAAATACTAAATTATTCGAATGCAAACCAAAATGTGTTATAATTTTAAAATACTTCTCCACAATCTTTTTTGGCCCCTAAAACTCAAGTTTTACGAGTTTGTTCGCTCATTTCATATAAAAAAAACACGGCTACATTTATTGCAAAGAATGATAGTAAATACGAAATTATTCAAATGCAAACAAAAATTTGTATTCATTTTAAAATACTTCCCCACAATCTTTGTTTGCCCCAAAAACTCAAGTTTCACGCGTTTGTTCGCCCATTTCATATAAAAATAACACGGCTAGATATTTCATAAGGAACGATAGTAAATACTAAATTATTCCAATGCAAACCAAAATTTTTAATCATTTCAAAATATTTCTCCACAATCTTTGTCCGCCCATAAAACTCATGTTTCATGCGTTTGTTCACTCATTTCATACAAAAATAGCACGGCTAGATTTTTCATAAAGAATGATAGTAAATACTAAATTATTCGAATGCAAACAAAAATTTGTATTCATTTTAAAATACTTATCCACAATCTTTGTTTGCGCCAAAAAATCATGTGCTGTGTGTTTGTTTGCTTATTCATCCAAAAAAAACTCGGATAGATTTTTCATAAAGATTGATAGTAAATACTAAATTATTCGAATGTAAACCAAAATGTATAATCATTGTAAAATACTTCTCCACAATCTTTGTTTGCCCCTAAAACTCAAGTTTTACGAGTTTGTTCGCTCATTTCATATAAAAATAACACGGCTAGATATTTCGTAAAGAATGATAGTAACTACTAAATTATTCAAATGCAAACAAAAATTTGTATTCATTTTAAAATATTTCTCCACAATCTTTGTTTGCCCCTAAAACTCAACTTTCACGCGTTTGTTTCGCTCATTTAACATAAAAATAACACGGCTAGATATTTCGTAAAGATTGATAGTAAATACAAAATTATTCGAATGCAAACAAAAATTTGTAATCATTTCAAAATATTTTTCCACAATCTTTGTTTACCCCTAAAACTCACGTTTCATGCGTTTGTTCACCCATTTCATATACAAATAGCACGGCTAGATTTTTAGTAAAGAATGATAGTAAATACTAAATTATTCGAATGCAAACAAAAATTTGTATTCATTTTAAAATACTTATGCACAATCTTTGTTTGTGCCAAAAACTCATGTGCTGTGTGTTTGTTTGCTCATTTTATCCAAAAAAAACTCGGATAGATTTTTCGTAAAGATTGATAGTAAATACTAAATTATTCGAATGCAAACCAAAATGTGTAATCATTTTAAAATACTTCTCCACAATCTTTGTTTGCCCCTAAAACTCAAGTTTCACGCGTTTGTTTCGCTCTTTTAATATAAAAATAACACGGCTAGATATTTCGTAAAGAATGATAGTAAATACTAAATTATTCGAATGCAAACCAAAATTTGTAATCATTTCAAAATATTTCTCCACAATCTTTGTTTACCCCTAAAACTCACGTTTCATGCGTTTGTTCACCCATTTCATATACAAATAGCACGGCTAGATTTTTAGTAAAGAATGATAGTAAATACTAAATTATTCGAATGCAAACAAAAATTTGTATTCATTTTAAAATACTTATCCACAATCTTTGTTTGTGCCAGAAACTCATATGCTGTGTGTTTGTTTGCTCATTTCATCCAAAAAAAACTCGGATAGATTTTTCGTAAAGATTGATAGTAACTACTAAATTATTCGAATGCAAACCAAAATGTGTTATCATTTTAAAATACTTCTCCACAATCTTTTTTGGCCCCTAAAACTCAAGTTTTACGAGTTTGTTCGCTCATTTCATATAAAAAAAATACGGCTAGATTTTTTGCAAAGAATGATAGTAAATTCTAAATTATTCAAATGCAAACAAAAATTTGTATTCATTTTAAAATACTTCCCCACAATCTTTGTTTGCCCCAAAAACTCAAGTTTCACGCGTTTGTTCGCCCATTTCATATAAAAATAACATGGCTAGATACTTCATAAGGAACGATAGTAAATACTAAATTATTCCAATGCAAACCAAAATTTGTAATCATTTCAAAATATTTCTCCACAATCTTTGTCTACCCATAAAACTCATGTTTCATGTGTTTGTTCACTCATTTCATACAAAAATAGCACGGCTAGATTTTTCATAAAGAATGATAGTAAATACTAAATTATTCGAATGCAAACAAAAATTTGTATCCATTTTAAAATACTTATCCACAATCTTTGTTTGTGCCAAAAAATCATGTTCTGTGTGTTTGTTTGCTTATTCATCCAAAAAAAACTCGGATAGATTTTTCATAAAGATTGATAGTAAATACTAAATTATTCTAATGTAAACCAAAATGTGTAATCATTTTAAAATACTTTTCCACAATCTTTGTTTGCCCCCAAAAACTCAAGTTTTAAGAGTTCGTTCGCTCATTTCATATAAAAAAAACACGGCTAGATTTTTTGCAAAGAATGATAGTAAATACTAAATTATTTAAATGCAAACAAAAAGTTGTATTCATTTTAAAATACTTCCCCACAATCTTTGTTTGCCCCTAAAAATCAAGTTTCACGCGTTTGTTCGCCCATTTCATATAAAAATAACACGGCAAGATATTTCGTAAAGAGTGATAGTAAATACTAAATTATTCGAATGCAAACAAAAATTTGTAATCATTTCAAAATATTTCTCCACAATCTTTGTTTGCCCCTAAAACTCATGTTTCATGCGTTTGTTCACTCATTTCATATAAAAATAGCACGGCTAGATTTTTCATAAAGAATGATAGTAAATACTAAATTATTCGAATGCAAACAAAAATTTGTATCCATTTTAAAATACTTATCCACAATCTTTGTTTGTGCCAAAAAATCATGTTCTGTGTGTTTGTTTGCTTATTCATCCAAAAAAAACTCGGATAGATTTTTCATAAAGATTGATAGTAAATACTAAATTATTCTAATGTAAACCAAAATGTGTAATCATTTTAAAATACTTTTCCACAATCTTTGTTTGCCCCCAAAAACTCAAGTTTTAAGAGTTCGTTCGCTCATTTCATATAAAAAAAACACGGCTAGATTTTTTGCAAAGAATGATAGTAAATACTAAATTATTTAAATGCAAACAAAAAGTTGTATTCATTTTAAAATACTTCCCCACAATCTTTGTTTGCCCCTAAAAATCAAGTTTCACGCGTTTGTTCGCCCATTTCATATAAAAATAACACGGCAAGATATTTCGTAAAGAGTGATAGTAAATACTAAATTATTCGAATGCAAACAAAAATTTGTAATCATTTCAAAATATTTCTCCACAATCTTTGTTTGCCCCTAAAACTCATGTTTCATGCGTTTGTTCACTCATTTCATATAAAAAAAGCACGGCTAGATTTTTCATAAAGAATGATAGTAAATACTAAATTATTCGAATGCAAACAAAAATTTGTATTCATTTTAAAATACTTATCCACAATCTTTGTTTGTGCCAAAAACTCATGTGCTGTGTGTTTGTTTGCTCATTTCATCCAAAAAAAACTCGGATAGATTTTTCGTAAAGATTGATAGTAAATACTAAATTATTCGAATGCAAACCAAAATGTGTAATCATTTTAAAATACTTCTCCACAATCTTTGTTTCCCCTAAAACTCAAGTTTCACGCGTTTGTTTCGCTCTTTTAATATAAAAATAACACGGCTAGATATTTCGTAAAGAATGATAGTAAATACTAAATTATTCGAATGCAAACCAAAATTTGTAATCATTTCAAAATATTTCTCCACAATCTTTGTTTACCCCTAAAACTCACGTTTCATGCGTTTGTTCACCCATTTCATATACAAATAGCACGGCTAGATTTTTAGTAAAGAATGATAGTAAATACTAAATTATTCGAATGCAAACAAAAATTTGTATTCATTTTAAAATACTTATCCACAATCTTTGTTTGTGCCAGAAACTCATATGCTGTGTGTTTGTTTGCTCATTTCATCCAAAAAAAACTCGGATAGATTTTTCGTAAAGATTGATAGTAACTACTAAATTATTCGAATGCAAACCAAAATGTGTTATCATTTTAAAATACTTCTCCACAATCTTTTTTGGCCCCTAAAACTCAAGTTTTACGAGTTTGTTCGCTCATTTCATATAAAAAAAATACGGCTAGATTTTTTGCAAAGAATGATAGTAAATTCTAAATTATTCAAATGCAAACAAAAATTTGTATTCATTTTAAAATACTTCCCCACAATCTTTGTTTGCCCCAAAAACTCAAGTTTCACGCGTTTGTTCGCCCATTTCATATAAAAATAACATGGCTAGATACTTCATAAGGAACGATAGTAAATACTAAATTATTCCAATGCAAACCAAAATTTGTAATCATTTCAAAATATTTCTCCACAATCTTTGTCTGCCCATAAAACTCATGTTTCATGTGTTTGTTCACTCATTTCATACAAAAATAGCACGGCTAGATTTTTCATAAAGAATGATAGTAAATACTAAATTATTCGAATGCAAACAAAAATTTGTATTCATTTTAAAATACTTATCCACAATCTTTGTTTGTGCCAAAAAATCATGTTCTGTATGTTTGTTTGCTTATTCATCCAAAAAAAACTCGGATAGATTTTTCATAAAGATTGATAGTAAATACTAAATTATTCGAATGTAAACCAAAATGTGTAATCATTTTAAAATACTTTTCCACAATCTTTGTTTGCCCCCAAAAACTCAAGTTTTAAGAGTTCGTTCGCTCATTTCATATAAAAAAAACACGGCTAGATTTTTTGCAAAGAATGATAGTAAATACTAAATTATTTAAATGCAAACAAAAAGTTGTATTCATTTTAAAATACTTCCCCACAATCTTTGTTTGCCCCTAAAAATCAAGTTTCACGCGTTTGTTCGCCCATTTCATATAAAAATAACACGGCAAGATATTTCGTAAAGAGTGATAGTAAATACTAAATTATTCGAATGCAAACAAAAATTTGTAATCATTTCAAAATATTTCTCCACAATCTTTGTTTGCCCCTAAAACTCATGTTTCATGCGTTTGTTCACTCATTTCATATAAAAAAAGCACGGCTAGATTTTTCATAAAGAATGATAGTAAATACTAAATTATTCGAATGCAAACAAAAATTTGTATTCAT
>JAJHPC010000003.1:462754-597771 GCA_024447665.1 Juncus inflexus
ATATCTAGCCGTGTTATTTTTATATTAAAAGAGCGAAACAAACGCGTGAAACTTGAGTTTTAGGGGCAAACAAAGATTGTGGAGAAGTATTTTAAAATGAATACAAATTTTTGTTTGCATTCAATAATTTAGTATTTACTATCATTCTTTACGAAAAATCTAGCCGTGTTATTTTTAAATGAAATGAGCGAACAAACTCCTAAAACTTGAATTTTAGGGGCAAACAAAGATTGTGGAGAAATATTTTGAAATGATTACAAATTTTGGTTTGCATTCGAATAATTTAGTATTTACTATCGTTCCTTACGAAATATCTAGCCGTGTTATTTTCGTATGAAATGGGCGAACAAACACGTGAAACTTGAGTTTTAGGGGCAAACAAAGATTGTGGGGAAGTATTTTAAAATGAATATAAATTTTTGTTCGCAATTGAATAATTTAGTATTTACTATCAATCTTTACGAAAAATCTATCCGAGTTTTTTTTGGACGAAATGAGCAAACAAACACACAACACATGAGTTTTTGGCACAAATGAAGATTGTGGATAAGTATTTTAAAATGAATACAAATTTTTGTTTGCATTCGAATAATTTAGTATTTACTATCATTCTTTACGAAAAATCTAGCCGTGCTATTTTTATATGAAATGAGTGAACAAACGCATGAATCATGAGTTTTAGGAGCAAACAAAGATTGTGGAGAAATATTTTGAAATAATTACAAATTTTGGTTTGCATTCGAATAATTTAGTATTTACTATCGTTCCTTACGAAATATCTAGGCGTGTTATTTTTATAAGAAATGGGCGAACAAACGCGTGAAACTTGAGTTTTAGGGGCAAACAAAGATTGTGGGGAAGTATTTTAAAATGAATACAAATTTTTGTTTGCATTCAATAATTTAGTATTTACTATCATTCTTTACGAAAAATCTAGCCGTGTTATTTTTATATGAAACGTGCGAACAAACTCGTAAAACTTGAATTTTAGGGGCAAACAAAGATTCTGGAGTAGTATTTTAAAATGATTACACATTTTGGTTTGCATTTGAATAATTTAGTATTTACTATCAATCTTTACGAAATATCTAGCCGTGTTATTTTTATATGAAATGTGCGAACAAACTCGTAAAACTTGAATTTTAGGGGCAAACAAAGATTCTGGAGAAGTATTTTAAAATGATTACACATTTTGGTTTGCATTTGAATAATTTAGTATTTACTATCAATCTTTACGAAATATCTAGCCGTGTTATTTTTATATTAAAAGAGCGAAACAAACGCGTGAAACTTGAGTTTTAGGGGCAAACAAAGATTGTGGAGAAGTATTTTAAAATGAATACAAATTTTTGTTTGCATTCAATAATTTAGTATTTACTATCATTCTTTACGAAAAATCTAGCCGTGTTATTTTTATATGAAATGAGCGAACAAACTCGTAAAACTTAAATTTTAGGGGCAAACAAAGATTGTGGAGAAGTATTTTAAAATGATTACACTTTTGGTTTGAATTTGAATAATTTAGTATTTACTAACAATCTTTACGAAAAATCTATCCGAGTTTTTTTTGGATGAAATGAGCAAACGAACGCACGGCACATGAGTTTTTGGCACAAACGAAGATTGTGGATAAGTACTTTAAAACGAAAACAAATTTTTGTTTGCTATCGAGTAATTTAGTATTTGCTATCATTCTTTCCGAAAAATCTACCCGTGCTTTCTTTATATGAAATGAGTGAACAAACGCACGAAACATGAGTTTTAG
Organism: Juncus inflexus; assembly: GCA_024447665.1. Classification (NCBI taxonomy): domain Eukaryota; kingdom Viridiplantae; phylum Streptophyta; class Magnoliopsida; order Poales; family Juncaceae; genus Juncus; species Juncus inflexus. The sequence continues at coordinate 464,520 of JAJHPC010000003.1, forward strand.
GGGCAAACAAAGATTGTAGAGAAATATTTTGAAATGATTACAAATTTTGGTTTGCATTCGAATAATTTAGTATTTACTATCGTTCCTTACGAAATATCTAGCCGTGTTATTTTTATATGAAATGGGCGAACAAACGCGTGAAACTTGAGTTTTAGGAGCAAACAAAGATTGTGGGGAAGTATTTTAAAATGAATACAAATTTTTGTTTGCAATTGAATAATTTAGTATTTACAATCAATCTTTACGAAAAATCTATCCGAGTTTTTTTTGGACGAAATGAGCAAACAAACACACAACACATGAGTTTTTGGCCCAAATGAAGATTGTGGATAAGTTTTTTAAAATGAATACAAATTTTTGTTTGCATTCGAATAATTTAGTATTTACTATCATTCTTTACGAAAAATCTAGCCGTGCTATTTTTATATGAAATGGGTGAACAAACGCATGAAACGTGAGTTTTAGGGGCAAACAAAGATTGTGGAGAAATATTTTGAAAGGATTACAAATTTTGGTTTGCATTCGAATAATTTAGTATTTATTATCAATCTTTACGAAATATCTAGCCGTGTAATATTTATATTAAAAGAGCGAAACAAACGCGTGAAACTTGAGTTTTAGGGGCAAACAAAGATTGTGGAGAAGTATTTTAAAATGAATACAAATTTTTGTTTGCATTCAATAATTTAGTATTTACTATCATTTCTTTACGAAAAATCTAGACGTGTTATTTTTATATGAAATGAGCGAACAAACTCGTAAAACTTGAATTTTAGGGGCAAACAAAGATTATGGAGAAGTATTTTAAAATGATTACACATTTTGGTTTGCATTTGAATAATTTAGTATTTACTAACAATCTTTTCGAAAAATAACAAACAGACAGCACATGAGTTTTTGGGACAAACAAAGATTGTGGATAAGTATTTTAAAATGAATACAAATTTTTGTTTGCATTCGAATAATTTTGTATTTACTATCATTCTTTACGAAAAATCTAGCCGTGCTATTTTTACATGAAATGAGTGAAAAAACGCATGAATCATGAGTTTTAGGGGCAAACAAAGATTGTGGAGAATTATTTTGAAATGATTACAAATTTTTGTTCGCATTCGAATAATTTTGTATTTACTATCATTCTTTACGAAATATCTAGCCGTGTTATTTTTATATTAAATGAGCGAAACAAACGCGTGAAACTTGAGATTTAGGGGCAAATAAAGATTGTGGATAAGTATTTTAAAATGAATACAAATTTTTGTTTGCATTCGAAAAATTTAGTATTTACTATCATTCTTTAAGAAGAATCTAGCCATGCTATTTTTATATGAAATGAGTGAACAAACGCATGAAACATGAGTTTTAGGGGCAAACATAGATTGTGGAGAAATATTTTGAAATGATTACAAATTTTGGTTTGCATTCGAATAATTTAGTATTTACTATCATTCTTTACGAAATATCTAGCCGTGTTATTTTTATATTAAAAGAGCGAAACAAACGCGAGAAACTTGAGTTTTAGGGGCAAACAAAGATTGTGGAGAAGTATTTTAAAATGAATACAAATTTTTGTTTGCATTCAATAATTTAGTATTTACTATCATTCTTTACGAAATATCTAGCCGTGTTATTTTTATATGAAATGAGCGACCAAACTCGTAAAACTTGAATTTTAGGGGCAAACAAAGACTGTAGAGAAGTATTTTAAAATGATTACACATTTTGGTTTGAATTTGAATAATTTAGTATTTACTAACAATCTTTATGAAAAATCTATCCGAGTTTTTTTTGGATGAAATGAGCAAACGAACGCACGGCACATGAGTTTTTGGCACAAACGAAGATTGTGGATAACTACTTTAAAACGAATACAAATTTTTGTTTGCTATCGAGTAATTTAGTATTTGCTATCATTTTTTCCGAAAAATCTAGCCGTGCTTTTTTTATATGAAATGAGTGAACAAATGCACGAAACATGAGTTTTAGGGGCAAACAATGATTGTGGGGAAGTATTTTAAAATGAATACAAATTTTTGTTTGCATTTGAATAATTTAGTATTTACTATCATTCTTTGCAAAAAATCTAGCCGTGTTATTTTTATATGAAATGAGCGAACAAACTCGTAAAACTTGAATTTTACGGGCAAACAAAGATTGTGGGGAAGTATTTTAAAATGAATACAAATTTTTGTTTGCATTTGAATAATTTAGTATTTACTATCATTCTTTACGAAAAATCTTGCCGTGTTATTTTTATATGAAATGAGCGAACAAACTCGTAAAACTTGAATTTTAGGGGCAAAGAAAGATTGTGGAGAAGTATTTTAAAATGAATACAAATTTTGGTTTGCATACGAATAATTTAGTATTTACTATCATTCTTTAAAAAAAATCTAGCCGTGTTATTTTTATATGAAATGAGCGAACAAACTCGTAAAACTTGAATTTTAGGGGCAAACAAAGATTGTAGAGAAGTATTTTAAAATGATTACACATTTTGGTTTGAATTTGAATAATTTAGTATTTACTAACAATCTTTACGAAAAATCTATCCGAGTTTTTTTTGGATGAAATGAGCAAACGAACGCACGGCACATGAGTTTTTGGCACAAATGAAGATTGTGGATAATTACTTTAAAACGAATACAAATTTTTGTTTGCTATCGAGTAATTTAGTATTTGCTGTCATTTTTTCCGAAAAATCTAGCCGTGCTTTTTTTATACGAAATGAGTGAACAAACGCACGAAACATGAGTTTTAGGGGCAAATAAAGATTGTGGAGAAATATTTTGAAATGATTACAAATTTTGGTTTGCATTCGAATAATTTAGTATTTACTATCGTTCCTTACGAAATATCTAGCCGTGTTATTTTTATATGAAATGGGCGAACAAACGCGTGAAACTTGAGTTTTAGGGGCAAACAAAGATTGTGGGGAAGTATTTTAAAATGAATACAAATTTTTGTTTCCAATTGAATAATTTACTATCAATCTTTACGAAAAATCTATCCGAGTTTTTTTTGGACGAAATGAGCAAACAAACACACAACACATGAGTTTTTGGCACAAATGAAGATTGTGGATAAGTATTTTAAAATGAATACAAATTTTTGTTTGCATTCGAATAATTTAGTATTTACTATCATTCTTTACGAAAAATCTAGCCGTGCTATTTTTATATGAAATGAGTGAACAAACGCATGAATCATGAGTTTTAGGGGCAAACAAAGATTGTGGAGAAATATTTTGAAATGATTACAAATTTTGGTTTGCATTCGAATAATTTAGTATTTACTATCGTTCCTTACGAAATATCTAGCCGTGTTATTTTTATAAGAAATGGGCGAACAAACGCGTGAAACTTGAGTTTTAGGGGCAAACAAAGATTGTGGGGAAGTATTTTAAAATGAATACAAATTTTTGTTTGCATTTGAATAATTTAGTATTTACTATCATTCTTTAAGAAGAATCAAGCCGTGTTATTTTTATATGAAATGAGCGAACAAACTCGTAAAACTTGAATTTTACGGGCAAACAAAGATTGTGGGGAGGTATTTTAAAATGAATACAAATTTTTGTTTGCATTCAATAATTTAGTATTTACTATCATTCTTTACGAACAATCTAGCCGTATTATTTTTATATGAAATGTGCGAACAAACTCGTAAAACTTGAATTTTAGGGGCAAACAAAGATTGTGGAGAAGTCTTTTAAAATGATTACACATTTTGGTTTGCATTTGAATAATTTAGTATTTACTAACAATCTTTTCGAAAAATCTACCCGAGTTTTTTTTGGATGAAATGAGCAAACAAACACACAGCACATGAGTTTTTGGCACAAACAAAGATTGTGGAGAAATATTTTGAAATGATTACAAATTTTGGTTTGCATTCGAATAATTTAGTATTTACTATCGTTCCTTACGAAATATCTAGCCGTGTTATTTTTATAAGAAATGGGCGAACAAACGCGTGATACTTGAGTTTTAGGGGCAAACAAAGATTGTGGGGAAGTATTTTAAAATGAATACAAATTTTTGTTTGCATTTGAATAATTTAGTATTTACTATCATTCTTTACGAAATATCTAGCCGTGTTATTTTTATATTAAATGAGCGAAACAAACGCGTGAAACTTGAGTTTTAGGGACAAACAATGATTGTGGGGAAGTATTTTAAAATGAATACAAATTTTTGTTTGCATTTGAATAATTTAGTATTTACTATCATTCTTTGCCAAAAATCTAGCCGTGTTATTTTTATTTGAAATGAGCGAACAAACTCGTAAAACTTGAATTTTAGGGGCAAAGAAGGATTGTGGAGAAGTATTTTAAAATAAATACACATTTTGGTTTGCATTCGAATAATTTAGTATTTACTATCATTCTTTACGAAAAATCTAGCCGTGCTATTTTTTTTATGAAATGGGTGAACAAACGCATGAAACGTGAGTTTTAGGGGCAAACAAAGATTGTGGAGAAATATTTTGAAAGGATTACAAATTTTGGTTTGCATTCGAATAATTTAGTATTTACTATCAATCTTTACGAAATATCTAGCCGTGTAATTTTTATATTAAAAGAGCGAAACAAACGCGTGAAACTTGAGTTTTAGGGGCAAACAAAGATTGTGGAGAAGTATTTTAAAATGAATACAAATTTTTGTTTGCATTCAATAATTTAGTATTTACTATCATTCTTTACGAAAAATCTAGCCGTGTTATTTTTATATGAAATGAGCGAACAAACTCGTAAAACTTGAATTTTAGGGGCAAACAAAGATTGTGGAGAAGTATTTTAAAATGATTACACATTTTGGTTTGCATTTGAATAATTTAGTATTTACTAACAATCTTTTCGAAAAATCTATCCGAGTTTTTTTTGGTTGAATTGAGCAAACAAACACACAGCACATGAGTTTTTGCGACAAACAAAGATTGTGGATAAGTATTTTAAAATGAATACAAATTTTTGTTTGCATTCTAATAATTTTGTATTTCTTGTCATTCTTTACGAAAAATCTAGCCGTGCTATTTTTATATGAAATGAGTGAACAAACACATGAATCATGAGTTTTAGGGGCAAACAAAGATTGTGGAGAAATATTTTGAAATGATTACAAATTTTTGTTTGCATTCGAATAATTTTGTATTTACTATCATTCTTTACGAAATATCTAGCCGTGTTATTTTTATATTAAATGAGCGAACAAACTCGTAAAACTTGAATTTTAGGGGCAAAGAAAGATTGTGGAGAAGTATTTTAAAATGAATACAAATTTTGGTTTGCATTCGAATAATTTAGTATTTACTATCATTCTTTACGAAAAATCAAGCCGTGTTATTTTTATATGAAATGAGCGAACAAACTCGTAAAACTTGAATTTTACGGGCAAACAAAGATTGTGGGGAGGTATTTTAAAATGAATACAAATTTTTGTTTGCATTCAATAATTTAGTATTTACTATCATTCTTTACGAACAATCTAGCCGTATTATTTTTATATGAAATGTGCGAACAAACTCGTAAAACTTGAATTTTAGGGGCAAACAAAGATTGTGGAGAAGTCTTTTAAAATGATTACACATTTTGGTTTGCATTTGAATAATTTAGTATTTACTAACAATCTTTTCGAAAAATCTACCCGAGTTTTTTTTGGATGAAATGAGCAAACAAACACACAGCACATGAGTTTTTGGCACAAACAAAGATTGTGGAGAAATATTTTGAAATGATTACAAATTTTGGTTTGCATTCGAATAATTTAGTATTTACTATCGTTCCTTACGAAATATCTAGCCGTGTTATTTTTATAAGAAATGGGCGAACAAACGCGTGATACTTGAGTTTTAGGGGCAAACAAAGATTGTGGGGAAGTATTTTAAAATGAATACAAATTTTTGTTTGCATTTGAATAATTTAGTATTTACTATCATTCTTTGCAAAAAATCTAGCCGTGTTATTTTTATATGAAATGAGCGAACAAACTCGTAAAACTTGAATTTTACGGGCAAACAAAGATTGTGGGGAAGTATTTTAAAATGAATACAAATTTTTGTTTGCATTTGAATAATTTAGTATTTACTATCATTCTTTACGAAAAATCTTGCCGTGTTATTTTTATATGAAATGAGCGAACAAACTCGTAAAACTTGAATTTTAGGGGCAAAGAAAGATTGTGGAGAAGTATTTTAAAATGAATACAAATTTTGGTTTGCATACGAATAATTTAGTATTTACTATCATTCTTTAAAAAAAATCTAGCCGTGTTATTTTTATATGAAATGAGCGAACAAACTCGTAAAACTTGAATTTTAGGGGCAAACAAAGATTGTAGAGAAGTATTTTAAAATGATTACACATTTTGGTTTGAATTTGAATAATTTAGTATTTACTAACAATCTTTACGAAAAATCTATCCGAGTTTTTTTTGGATGAAATGAGCAAACGAACGCACGGCACATGAGTTTTTGGCACAAATGAAGATTGTGGATAATTACTTTAAAACGAATAGAAATTTTTGTTTGCTATCGAGTAATTTAGTATTTGCTGTCATTTTTTCCGAAAAATCTAGCCGTGCTTTTTTTATACGAAATGAGTGAACAAACGCACGAAACATGAGTTTTAGGGGCAAATAAAGATTGTGGAGAAATATTTTGAAATGATTACAAATTTTGGTTTGCATTCGAATAATTTAGTATTTACTATCGTTCCTTACGAAATATCTAGCCGTGTTATTTTTATATGAAATGGGCGAACAAACGCGTGAAACTTGAGTTTTAGGGGCAAACAAAGATTGTGGGGAAGTATTTTAAAATGAATACAAATTTTTGTTTCCAATTGAATAATTTACTATCAATCTTTACGAAAAATCTATCCGAGTTTTTTTTGGACGAAATGAGCAAACAAACACACAACACATGAGTTTTTGGCACAAATGAAGATTGTGGATAAGTATTTTAAAATGAATACAAATTTTTGTTTGCATTCGAATAATTTAGTATTTACTATCATTCTTTACGAAAAATCTAGCCGTGCTATTTTTATATGAAATGAGTGAACAAACGCATGAATCATGAGTTTTAGGGGCAAACAAAGATTGTGGAGAAATATTTTGAAATGATTACAAATTTTGGTTTGCATTCGAATAATTTAGTATTTACTATCGTTCCTTACGAAATATCTAGCCGTGTTATTTTTATAAGAAATGGGCGAACAAACGCGTGAAACTTGAGTTTTAGGGGCAAACAAAGATTGTGGGGAAGTATTTTAAAATGAATACAAATTTTTGTTTGCATTTGAATAATTTAGTATTTACTATCATTCTTTAAGAAGAATCTAGCCGTGTTATTTTTATATGAAATGAGCGAACAAACTCGTAAAACTTGAATTTTAGGGGCAAAGAAAGATTGTGGAGAAGTATTTTAAAATAAATACACATTTTGGTTTGCATTCGAATAATTTAGTATTTACTATCATTCTTTACGAAAAATCTAGCCGTGCTATTTTTTTATGAAATGGGTGAACAAACGCATGAAACGTGAGTTTTAGGGGCAAACAAAGATTGTGGGGAGGTATTTTAAAATGAATACAAATTTTTGTTTGCATTCAATAATTTAGTATTTACTATCATTCTTTACGAACAATCTAGCCGTATTATTTTTATATGAAATGTGCGAACAAACTCGTAAAACTTGAATTTTAGGGGCAAACAAAGATTGTGGAGAAGTCTTTTAAAATGATTACACATTTTGGTTTGCATTTGAATAATTTAGTATTTACTAACAATCTTTTCGAAAAATCTACCCGAGTTTTTTTTGGATGAAATGAGCAAACAAACACACAGCACATGAGTTTTTGGCACAAACAAAGATTGTGGAGAAATATTTTGAAATGATTACAAATTTTGGTTTGCATTCGAATAATTTAGTATTTACTATCGTTCCTTACGAAATATCTAGCCGTGTTATTTTTATAAGAAATGGGCGAACAAACGCGTGATACTTGAGTTTTAGGGGCAAACAAAGATTGTGGGGAAGTATTTTAAAATGAATACAAATTTTTGTTTGCATTTGAATAATTTAGTATTTACTATCATTCTTTACGAAATATCTAGCCGTGTTATTTTTATATTAAATGAGCGAAACAAACGCGAAACTTGAGTTTTAGGGACAAACAATGATTGTGGGGAAGTATTTTAAAATGAATACAAATTTTTGTTTGCATTTGAATAATTTAGTATTTACTATCATTCTTTGCCAAAAATCTAGCCGTGTTATTTTTATTTGAAATGAGCGAACAAACTCGTAAAACTTGAATTTTAGGGGCAAAGAAAGATTGTGGAGAAGTATTTTAAAATAAATACACATTTTGGTTTGCATTCGAATAATTTAGTATTTACTATCATTCTTTACGAAAAATCTAGCCGTGCTATTTTTTTATGAAATGGGTGAACAAACGCATGAAACGTGAGTTTTAGGGGCAAACAAAGATTGTGGAGAAATATTTTGAAAGGATTACAAATTTTGGTTTGCATTCGAATAATTTAGTATTTACTATCAATCTTTACGAAATATCTAGCCGTGTAATTTTTATATTAAAAGAGCGAAACAAACGCGTGAAACTTGAGTTTTAGGGGCAAACAAAGATTGTGGAGAAGTATTTTAAAATGAATACAAATTTTTGTTTGCATTCAATAATTTAGTATTTACTATCATTCTTTACGAAAAATCTAGCCGTGTTATTTTTATATGAAATGAGCGAACAAACTCGTAAAACTTGAATTTTAGGGGCAAACAAAGATTGTGGAGAAGTATTTTAAAATGATTACACATTTTGGTTTGCATTTGAATAATTTAGTATTTACTAACAATCTTTTCGAAAAATCTATCCGAGTTTTTTTTGGTTGAATTGAGCAAACAAACACACAGCACATGAGTTTTTGCGACAAACAAAGATTGTGGATAAGTATTTTAAAATGAATACAAATTTTTGTTTGCATTCTAATAATTTTGTATTTACTGTCATTCTTTACGAAAAATCTAGCCGTGCTATTTTTATATGAAATGAGTGAACAAACACATGAATCATGAGTTTTAGGGGCAAACAAAGATTGTGGAGAAATATTTTGAAATGATTACAAATTTTTGTTTGCATTCGAATAATTTTGTATTTACTATCATTCTTTACGAAATATCTAGCCGTGTTATTTTTATATTAAATGAGCGAACAAACTCGTAAAACTTGAATTTTAGGGGCAAAGAAAGATTGTGGAGAAGTATTTTAAAATGAATACAAATTTTGGTTTGCATTCGAATAATTTAGTATTTACTATCATTCTTTACGAAAAATCAAGCCGTGTTATTTTTATATGAAATGAGCGAACAAACTCGTAAAACTTGAATTTTAGGGGCAAACAAAGATTGTAGAGAAGTATTTTAAAATGATTACACATTTTGGTTTGAATTTGAATAATTTAGTATTTACTAACAATCTTTACGAAAAATCTATCCGAGTTTTTTTTGGATGAAATGAGCAAACGAACGCACGGCACATGAGATTTTGGCACAAATGAAGATTGTGGATAAGTACTTTAAAACGAATACAAATTTTTGTTTGCTATCGAGTAATTTAGTATTTGCTATCATTTTTTCCGAAAAATCTAGCCGTGCTTTTTTTATATGAAATGAGTGAACAAACGCACGAAACATGAGTTTTAGGGGCAAATAAAGATTGTGGAGAAATATTTTGAAATGATTACAAATTTTGGTTTGCATTCGAATAATTTCGTATTTACTATCGGTCCTTACGAAATATCTAGCCGTGTTATTTTTATATGAAATGGGCGAACAAACGCGTGAAACTTGAGTTCCAGGGGCAAACAAAGATTGTGGGGAAGTATTTTAAAATGAATACAAATTTTTGTTTGCAATTGAATAATTTAGTATTTACTATCATTCTTTAAGAAGAATCTAGCCGTGTTATTTTTATATGAAATGAGCGAACAAACTCGTAAAACTTGAATTTTACGGGCAAACAAAGATTGTGGGGAAGTATTTTAAAATGAATACAAATTTTTGTTTGCATTCAATAATTTAGTATTTACTATCATTCTTTACGAAAAATCTAGCCGTGTTATTTTTATATGAAATGTGCGAACAAACTCGTAAAACTTGAATTTTAGGGGCAAACAAAGATTGTGGAGAAGTCTTTTAAAATGATTACACATTTTGGTTTGCATTTGAATAATTTAGTATTTACTAACAATCTTTTCGAAAAATCTACCCGAGTTTTTTTTGGATGAAATGAGCAAACAAACACACAGCACATGAGTTTTTGGCACAAACAAAGATTGTGGAGAAATATTTTGAAATGATTACAAATTTTGGTTTGCATTCGAAAAATTTGGTATTTACTATCGGTCCTTACGAAATATCTAGCCGTGTTATTTTTATAAGAAATGGGCGAACAAACGCGTGAAACTTGAGTTTTAGGGGCAAACAAAGATTGTGGGGAAGTATTTTAAAATGAATGCAAATTTTTGTTTGCATTTGAATAATTTAGTATTTACTATCATTCGTTATGAAATATCTAGCCGTGTTATTTTTATATTAAATGAGCGAATCAAACGCGTGAAACTTGAGTTTTAGGGGCAAACAATGATTGTGGGGAAGTATTTTAAAATGAATACAAATTTTTGTTTGCATTTGAATAATTTAGTATTTACTATCATTCTTTGCCAAAAATCTACCCGTGTTGTTTTTATTTGAAATGAGCGAACAAACTCGTAAAACTTGAATTTTACGGGCAAACAAAGATTGTGGGGAAGTATTTTAAAATGAGTACAAATTTTTGTTTGCATTTGAATAATTTAGTATTTACTATCATTCTTTACGAAAAATCTTGCCGTGTTATTTTTATATGAAATGAGCGAACAAACTCGTAAAACTTGAATTTTAGGGGCAAAGAAAGATTGTGGAGAAGTATTTTAAAATGAATACAAATTTTGGTTTGCATTCGAATAATTTAGTATTTACTATCATTCTTTATGAAAAATCTAGCCGTGCTATTTTTTTATGAAATGGGTGAACAAACGCATGAAACGTGAGTTTTAGGGGCAAACAAAGATTGTGGAGAAATATTTTGAAAGGATTACAAATTTTGGTTTGCATTCGAATAATTTAGTATTTACTATCAATCTTTAGGAAATATCTAGCCGTGTAATTTTTATATTAAAAGAGCGAAACAAACGCGTGAAACTTGAGTTTTAGCGGCAAACAAAGATTGTGGAGAAGTAATTGAAAATGAATACAAATTTTTGTTTGCATTCAATAATTTAGTATTTACTATCATTCTTTACGAAAAATCTAGCCGTGTTATTTTTATATGAAATGAGCGAACAAACTCGTAAAACTTGAATTTTAGGGGCAAACAAAGATTGTGGAGAAGTATTTTAAAATGATTACACATTTTGGTTTGCATTTGAATAATTTAGTATTTACTAACAATCTTTTCGAAAAATCTATCCGAATTTTTTTTGGATGAAATGAGCAAACAAACACACAGCACACGAGTTTTTGGGACAAACAAAGATTGTGGATAAGTATTTTAAAATGAATACAAATTTTTGTTTGTATTCGAATAATTTAGTATTTACTATCATTCTTTACGAAAAATCTATCCGTGCTTTTTTTATATGAAATGAGTGAACAAACGCACGAAACATGAGTTTTAGGGGCAAATAAAGATTGTGGAGAAATATTTTGAAATGATTACAAATTTTGGTTTGCATTCGAATAATTTAGTATTTACTATCGTTCCTTACGAAATATCTAGCCGTGTTATTTTTATATGAAATGGGCGAACAAACGCGTGAAACTTGAGTTTTAGGGGCAAACAAAGATTGTGGGGAAGTATTTTAAAATGAATACAAATTTTTGTTTGCAATTGAATAATTTAGTATTTACTATCAATCTTTACGAAAAATCTATCCGAGTTTTTTAAAATGAATACAAATTTATGTTTGCATTCAAATTTTTGTTTGCATTCAATAATTTAGTATTTACTATCATTCTTTACGAAAAATCTAGCCGTGTTATTTTTATATGAAATGAGCGAACAAACTCGTAAAACTTGAATTTTAGGGGCAAACAAAGATTGTGGAGAAGTATTTTAAAATGATTACACATTTTGGTTTGCATTTGAATAATTTAGTATTTACTAACGATCTTTTCGAAAAATCTATCCGAGTTTTTTTTGGATGAAATGAGCAAACAAACACACAGCACATGAGTTTTTGGGACAAACAAAGATTGTGGATAAGTATTTTAAAATGAATACAAATTTTTGTTTGTATTCGAATAATTTAGTATTTACGATCATTCTTTACGAAAATCTATCCGTGCTTTTTTTATATGAAATGAGTGAACAAACGCACGAAACATGAGTTTTAGGGGCAAATAAAGATTGTGGAGAAATATTTTGAAATGATTACAAATTTTGGTTTGCATTCGAATAATTTAGTATTTACTATCGTTCCTTACGAAATATCTAGCCGTGTTATTTTTATAAGAAATGGGCGAACAAACGCGTGAAACTTGAGTTTTAGGGGCAAACAAAGATTGTGGGGAAGTATTTTAAAATGAATACAAATTTTTGTTTGCATTTGAATAATTTAGTATTTACTATCATTCTTTAAGAAGAATCTAGCCGTGTTATTTTTATATGAAATGAGCGAACAAACTCGTAAAACTTGAATTTTACGGGCAAACAAAGATTGTGGGGATGTATTTTAAAATTAATACAAATTTTTGTTTGCATTCAATAATTTAGTATTTACTACCATTCTTTACGAAAAATCTATCCGTGCTTTTTTTATATGAAATGAGTGAACAAACGCACGAAACATGAGTTCTAGGGGCAAATAAAGATTGTGGAGAAATATTTTGAAATGATTACAAATTTTGGTTTGCATTCGAATAATTTAGTATTTACTATCGTTCCTTACGAAATATCTAGCCGTGTTATTTTTATAAGAAAAGGGCGAACAAACGCGTGAAACTTGAGTTTTAGGGGCAAACAAAGATTGTGGGGAAGTATTTTAAAATGAATACAAATTTTTGTTTGCATTTGAATAATTTAGTATTTACTATTATTCTTTAAGAAGAATCTAGCCGTGTTATTTTTATATGAAATGAGCGAACAAACTCGTAAAACTTGAATTTTAGGGGCAAGGAAAGATTGTGGAGAAGTATTTTAAAATGAATACACATTTTGGTTTGCATTCGAATAATTTAGTATTTACTAACAATCTTTTCGAAAAATCTACCCGAGTTTTTTTTGGATGAAATGAGCAAACAAACACACAGCACATGAGTTTTTGGCACAAACAAAGATTGTGGAGAAATATTTTGAAATGATTACAAATTTTGGTTTGCATTCGAATAATTTAGTATTTACTATCGTTCCTTACGAAATATCTAGCCGTGTTATTTTTATAAGAAATGGGCGAACAAACGCGTGATACTTGAGTTTTAGGGGCAAACAAAGATTGTGGGGAAGTATTTTAAAATGAATACAAATTTTTGTTTGCATTTGAATAATTTAGTATTTACTATCATTCTTTACGAAATATCTAGCCGTGTTATTTTTATATTAAATGAGCGAAACAAACGCGTGAAACTTGAGTTTTAGGGACAAACAATGATTGTGGGGAAGTATTTTAAAATGAATACAAATTTTTGTTTGCATTTGAATAATTTAGTATTTACTATCATTCTTTGCCAAAAATCTAGCCGTGTTATTTTTATTTGAAATGAGCGAACAAACTCGTAAAACTTGAATTTTAGGGGCAAGGAAAGATTGTGGAGAAGTATTTTAAAATGAATACACATTTTGGTTTGCATTCGAATAATTTAGTATTTACTATCATTCTTTACGAAAAATCTAGCCGTGCTATTTTTTTATGAAATGGGTGAACAAACGCATGAAACGTGAGTTTTAGGGGCAAACAAAGATTGTGGAGAAATATTTTGAAAGGATTACAAATTTTGGTTTGCATTCGAATAATTTAGTATTTACTATCAATCTTTACGAAATATCTAGCCGTGTAATTTTTATATGAAAAGAGCGAAACAAACGCGTAAAACTTGAGTTTTAGGGGCAAACAAAGATTGTGGAGAAGTATTTTAAAATGAATACAAATTTTTGTTTGCATTCAATAATTTAGTATTTACTATCATTCTTTACGAAAAATCTAGCCGTGTTATTTTTATATGAAATGAGCGAACAAACTCGTAAAACTTGAATTTTAGGGGCAAACAAAGATTTTGGAGAAGTATTTTAAAATGATTACACATTTTGGTTTGCATTTGAATAATTTAGTATTTACTAACAATCTTTTCGAAAAATCTATCCGAGTTTTTTTTGGATGAATTGAGCAAACAAACACACAGCACATGAGTTTTTGGGACAAACAAAGATTGTGGATAAGTATTTTAAAATGAATACAAATTTTTGTTTGCATTCTAATAATTTTGTATTTACTATCATTCTTTACGAAAAATCTAGCCGTGCTATTTTTATATGATATGAGTGAACAAACACATGAATCATGAGTTTTAGGGGCAAACAAAGATTGTGGAGAAATATTTTGAAATGATTACAAATTTTTGTTTGCATTCGAATAATTTTGTATTTACTATCATTCTTTACGAAATATCTAGCCGTGTTATTTTTATATTAAATGAGCGAACAAACTCGTAAAACTTGAATTTTAGGGGCAAAGAAAGATTGTGGAGAAGTATTTTAAAATGAATACAAATTTTGGTTTGCATTCGAATAATTTAGTATTTACGATCATTCTTTACGAAAAATCTAGCCGTGTTATTTTTATATGAAATGAGCGAACAAACTCGTAAAACTTGAATTTTAGGGGCAAACAAAGATTGTAGAGAAGTATTTTAAAATGATTACACATTTTGGTTTGAATTTGAATAATTTAGTATTTACTAACAATCTTTACGAAAAATCTATCCGAGTTTTTTTTGGATGAAATGAGCAAACGAACGCACGGCACATGAGTTTTTGGCACAAATGAAGATTGTGGATAAATACTTTAAAACGAATACAAATTTTTGTTTGCTATCGAGTAATTTAGTATTTGCTATCATTTTTTCCGAAAAATCTAGCCGTGCTTTTTTTATATGAAATGAGTGAACAAACGCACGAAACATGAGTTTTAGGGGCAAATAAAGATTGTGGAGAAATATTTTGAAATGATTACAAATTTTGATTTGCATTCGAATAATTTAGTATTTACTATCGTTCCTTACGAAATATCTAGCCGTGTTATTTTTATATGAAATGGGCGAACAAACGCGTGAAACTTGAGTTCCAGGGGCAAACAAAGATTGTGGGGAAGTATTTTAAAATGAATACAAATTTTTGTTTGCAATTGAATAATTTAGTATTTACTATCATTCTTTAAGAAGAATCTAGCCGTGTTATTTTTATATGAAATGAGCGAACAAACTCGTAAAACTTGAATTTTACGGGCAAACAAAGATTGTGGGGAAGTATTTTAAAATGAATACAAATTTTTGTTTGCATTCAATAATTTAGTATTTACTATCATTCTTTACGAAAAATCTAGCCGTGTTATTTTTATATGAAATGTGCGAACAAACTCGTAAAACTTTAATTTTAGGGGCAAACAAAGATTGTGGAGAAGTCTTTTAAAATGATTACACATTTTGGTTTGCATTTGAATAATTTAGTATTTACTAACAATCTTTTCGAAAAATCTACCCGAGTTTTTTTTGGATGAAATGAGCAAACAAACACACAGCACATGAGTTTTTGGCACAAACAAAGATTGTGGAGAAATATTTTGAAATGATTACAAATTTTGGTTTGCATTCGAATAATTTAGTATTTACTATCGGTCCTTACGAAATATCTAGCCGTGTTATTTTTATAAGAAATGGGCGAACAAACGCGTGAAACTTGAGTTTTAGGGGCAAACAAAGATTGTGGGGAAGTATTTTAAAATGAATACAAATTTTTGTTTGCATTTGAATAATTTAGTATTTACTATCATTCTTTGTGAAATATCTAGCCGTGTTATTTTTATATTAAATGAGCGAATCAAACGCGTGAAACTTGAGTTCTAGGGGCAAACAATGATTGTGGGGAAGTATTTTAAAATGAATACAAATTTTTGTTTGCATTTGAATAATTTAGTATTTACTATCATTCTTTGCCAAAAATCTAGCCGTATTGTTTTTATTTTAAATGAGCGAACAAACTCGTAAAACTTGAATTTTACGGGCAAACAAAGATTGTCGGGTAGTATTTTAAAATGAATACAAATTTTTGTTTGCATTTGAATAATTTAGTATTTACTATCATTCTTTACGAAAAATCTTGCCGTGTTATTTTTATATGAAATGAGCGAACAAACTCGTAAAACTTGAATTTTAGGGGCAAAGAAAGATTGTGGAGAAGTATTTTAAAATGAATACAAATTTTGGTTTGCATTCGAATAATTTAGTATTTACTATCATTCTTTACGAAAAATCTAGCCGTGCTATTTTTTTATGAAATGGGTGAACAAACGCATGAAACGTGAGTTTTAGGGGTAAACAAAGATTGTGGAGAAATATTTTGAAAGGATTACAAATTTTGGTTTGCATTCGAATAATTTAGTATTTACTATCAATCTTTACGAAATATCTAGCCGTGTAATTTTTATATTAAAAGAGCGAAACAAACGCGTGAAACTTGAGTTTTAGCGGCAAACAAAGATTTTGGAGAAGTATTTTAAAATGAATACAAATTTTTGTTTGCATTCAATAATTTAGTATTTACTATCATTCTTTACGAAAAATCTAGCCGTGTTATTTTTATATGAAATGAGCGAACAAACTCGTAAAACTTGAATCTTAGGGGCAAACAAAGATTGTGGAGAAGTATTTTAAAATGATTACACATTTCGGTTTGCATTTGAATAATTTAGTATTTACTAACAATCTTTTCGAAAAATCTATCCGAGTTTTTTTTGGATGAAATGAGCAAACAAACACACAGCACATGAGTTTTTGGGACAAACAAAGATTGTGGATAAGTATTTTAAAATGAATACAAATTTTTGTTTGTATTCGAATAATTTAGTATTTACTATCATTCTTTACGAAAAATCTATCCGTGCTTTTTTTATATGAAATGAGTGAACAAACGCACGAAACATGAGTTTTAGGGGCAAATAAAGATTGTGGAGAAATACTTTGAAATGATTACAAATTTTGGTTTGCATTCGAATAATTTAGTATTTACTATCGTTCCTTACGAAATATCTAGCCGTATTATTTTTATATGAAATGGGCGAACAAACGCGTGAAACTTGAGTTTTAGGGGCAAACAAAGATTGTGGGGAAGTATTTTAAAATGAATACAAATTTTTGTTTGCAATTGAATAATTTAGTATTTACTATCAATCTTTACGAAAAATCTATCCGAGTTTTTTTTGGATGAAATGAGCAAACAAACACACAACACATGAGTTTTTGGCACAAACAAAGATTGTGGAGAAGTATTTTAAAATGAATACAAATTTTTGTTTGCATTCAATAATTTAGTATTTACTATCATTCTTTACGAAAAATCTAGCCGTGTTTTATTTATATGAAATGAGCGAACAAACTCGTAAAACTTGAATATTAGGGGCAAACAAAGATTGTGGAGAAGTATTTTAAAATGATTACACATTTTGGTTTGCATTTGAATAATTTAATATTTACTAACAATCTTTTCGAAAAATCTATCCGAGTTTTTTTTGGACGAAATGAGCAAACAAACACACAACACATGAGTTTTTGGCACAAACAAAGATTGTGGAGAAGTATTTTAAAATGAATACAAATTTTTGTTTGCATTCAATAATATAGTATTTACTATCATTCTTTACGAAAAATCTAGCTGTGTTATTTTTATATGAAATGAGCGAACAAACTCGTAAAACTTGAATTTTAGGGGCAAACAAAGATTGTGGAGAAGTATTTTAAAATGATTACACATTTTGGTTTGAATTTGAATAATTTAGCATTTACTAACAATCTTTACGAAAAATCTATCTGAGTTTTTTTTGGATGAAATGAGCAAACGAACGCACGGCACATGAGTTTTTGGCACAAACGAAGATTGTGGATAAGTACTTTAAAACGAATACAAATTTTTGTTTGCTATCGAGTAATTTAGTATTTGCTATCATTCTTTCCGAAAAATCTAGCCGTGCTTTTTTTATATGAAATGAGTGAACAAACGCACGAAACATGAGTTTTAGGGGCAAACAAAGATTGTGGAGAAATATTTGAAATGATTACAAATTTTGGTTTGCATTCGAATAATTTAGTATTTACTATCGGTCCTTACGAAATATCTAGCCGTGTTATTTTTATAAGAAATGGGCGAACAAACACGTGAAACTTGAGTTTTAGGGGCAAACAAAGATTGTCTGGAAGTATTTTAAAATGAATACAAATTTTTGTTTGCATTTGAATAATTTAGTATTTACTATCATTCTTTAAGAAGAATCTAGCCGTGTTGTTTTTGTATGAAATGAGCGAACAAACTCGTAAAACTTGAATTTTACGGGCAAACAAAGATTGTGGGGAAGTATTTTAAAATGAATACAAATTTTTGTTTGCATTCAATAATTTAGTATTTACTATCGTTCTTTACGAAAAATCTAGCCGTGTTATTTTTATATGAAATGTGCGAACAAACTCGTAAAACTTGAATTTTAGGGGCAAACAAAGATTGTGGAGAAGTATTTTAAAATGAATACAAATTTTTGTATTTACTATCATTTTTTACGAAATATCTAGCCGTGTTATTTTTATATTAAATGAGCGAGACAAACGCGTGAAACTTGAGTTTTAGGGGTAAATAAAGATTGTGGATAAGTATTTTAAAATGAATACAAATTTTTGTTTGCATTCGAATAATTTAGTATTTACTATCATTCTTTAAGAAGAATCTAGCCATGCTATTTTTATATGAAAGGAGTGAACAAACGCATGAAACATGAGTTTTAGGGGCAAACATAGATTGTGGAGAAATATTTTGAAATGATTACAAATTTTGGTTTGCCTTCGAATAATTTAGTATTTACTATCGTTGTTTACGAAATATCTAGCCGTGTTATTTTTATATGAAATTGGCGAACAAACGCGTGAAACTTGAGTTTTAGGGTCAAACAAAGATTGTGGAGAAGTATTTTAAAATGATTACAAATTTTTGTTTGCAATTGAATAATTGAGTATTTACTATCAATCTTTACGAAAAATCTATCCGAGCTTTTTTTATATGAAATGAGCAAACAAACACACGGCACATGAGTTTTTGGCACAAACGAAGATTGTGGATAAGTATTTTAAAATGAATACAAATTTTGGTTTGCATTCGAATAATTTAGTATTTACTATCATTCTTTACGAAATATCTAGCCGTGTTATTTTTATGTTAAAAGAGCGAAACAAACGCGTGAAACTTGAGTTTTAGGGGCAAACAAAAATTGTGGAGAAGTATTTTAAAATGAATACAAATTTTTGTTTGCATTCAATAATATAGTATTTACTATCATTCTTTACGAAAAATCTAGCTGTGTTATTTTTATATGAAATGAGCGAACAAACTCGTAAAACTTGAATTTTAGGGCCAAACAAAGATTGTGGAGAAGTATTTTAAAATGATTACACATTTTGGTTTGAATTTGAATAATTTAGCATTTACTAACAATCTTTACGAAAAATCTATCTGAGTTTTTTTTGGATGAAATGAGCAAACGAACGCACGGCACATGAGTTGTTGGCACAAACGAAGATTGTGGATAAGTACTTTAAAACGAATACAAATTTTTGTTTGCTATCGAGTAATTTAGTATTTGCTATCATTCTTTCCGAAAAATCTAGCCGTGCTTTTTTTATATGAAATGAGTGAACAAACGCACGAAACATGAGTTTTAGGGGCAAACAAAGATTGTGCAGAAATATTTTGAAATGATTACAAATTTTGGTTTGCATTCGAATAATTTAGTATTTACTATCGGTCCTTACGAAATATCTAGCCGTGTTATTTTTATATGAAATGGGCGAACAAACGCGTGAAACTTGAGTTTTAGGGGCAAACAAAGATTGTGGGGAAATATTTTAAAATGAATACAAATTTTTGTTTGCAATTGAATAATTTAGTATTTACTATCAATCTTTACGAAAAATCTATCCGAGTTTTTTTTGGACGAAATGAGCAAACAAACACACAACACATGAGTTTTTGGCACAAATGAAGATTGTGGATAAGTTTTTTAAAATGAATACAAATTTTTGTTTGCATTCGAATAATTTAGTATTTACTATCATTCTTTACGAAAAATCTAGCCGTGCTATTTTTATATGAAATGGGTGAACAAACGCATGAAACGTGAGCTTTAGGGGCAAACAAAGATTGTGGAGAAATATTTTGAAAGGATTACAAATTTTGGTTTGCATTCGAATAATTTAGTATTTACTATCAATCTTTACGAAATATCTAGCCGTGTAATTTTTATATTAAAAGAGCGAAACAAACGCGTGAAACTTGAGTTTTAGGGGCAAACAAAGATTGTGGAGAAGTATTTTAAAATGAATACAAATTTTTGTTTGCATTCAATAATTTAGTATTTACTATCATTCTTTACGAAAAATCTAGCCGTGTTATTTTTATATGAAATGAGCGAACAAACTCGTAAAACTTGAATTTTAGGGGCAAACAAAGATTGTGGAGAAGTATTTTAAAATGAATACAAATTTTTGTATTTACTATCATTTTTTACGAAATATCTAGCCGTGTTATTTTTATATTAAATAAGCGAAACAAACGCGTGAAACTTGAGTTTTAGGGGCAAATAAAGATTGTGGATAAGTATTTTAAAATGAATATAAATTTTTGTTTGCATTCGAATAATTTAGTATTTACTATCGTTGTTTACGAAATATCTAGCCGTGTTATTTTTATATGAAATTGGCGAACAAACGCGTGAAACTTGAGTTTTAGGGCAGACAAAGATTGTGGGGAAGTATTTTAAAATGAATACAAATTTTTGTTTGCATTCGAATAATTTAGTATTTACTATCATTCTTTAAGAAGAATCTAGCCATGCTATTTTTATATGAAAGGAGTGAACAAACACATGAAACATGAGTTTTAGGGGCAAACATAGATTGTGGAGAAATATTTTGAAATGATTACAAATTTTGGTTTGCATTCGAATAATTTAGTATTTACTATCATTCTTTACGAAATATCTAGCGGTGTTATTTTTATATGAAATTGGCGAACAAACGCGTGAAACTTGAGTTTTAGGGGCAAACAAAGATTGTGGGGAAGTATTTTAAAATGATTACAAATTTTTGTTTGCAATTGAATAATTTAGTATTTACTATCAATCTTTACGAAAAATCTAGCCGAGTTTTTTTTATATGAAATGAGCAAACAAACCCCAAAACAAGAGTTTTTGGCACAAACGAAGATTGTGGATAAGTATTTTAAAATGTATACAAATTTTGGTTTGCATTCGAATAATTTAGTATTTACTATCATTCTTTACGAAATATCTAGCCGTGTTATTTTTATATTAAAAGAGCGAAACAAACGCGTGAAACTTGAGTTTTAGGGGCAAACAAAGATTGTGGAGAAGCATTTTAAAATGAATACAAATTTTTGTTTGCATTCAATAATATTTAGTATTTACTATCATTCTTTACGAAAAATCTAGCCGTGTTATTTTTATATGAAATGAGCGAACAAACTCGTAAAACTTGAATTTTAGGGGCAAACAAAGATTGTGGAGAAGTATTTTAAAATGATTACACATTTTGGTTTGCATTTGAATAATTTAGCATTTACTAACAATCTTTACGAAAAATCTATCCGAGGTTTTTTTTGGATGAAATGAGCAAACAAACGCACGGCACATGAGTTTTTGGCACAAACAAAGATTGTGGATAAGTACTTTAAAATGAATACAAATTTTTGTTTGCATATCGAATAATTTAGTATTTACTATCATTCTTTCCGAAAAATCTAGCCGTGCTATTTTTATATGAAATGAGTGAACAAACACATGAAACATGAGTTTTAGGGGCAAACAAAGATTGTGGAGAAATATTTTGAAATGATTACAAATTTTGGTTTGCATTCGAATAATTTAGTATTTACTATCATTCTTTACGAAATATCTAGCCATGTTATTTTTATAATAAATGGGCGAAACAAACGCGTGAAACTTGAGTTTTAGGGGCAAACAAAGATTGTGGGGAAGTATTTTAAAATGAATACAAATTTTTGTTTGCATTTGAATAATTTAGTATTTACTATCATTCTTTAAGAAGAATCTAGCCGTGTTGTTTTTGTATGAAATGAGTGAACAAACTCGTAAAACTTGAATTTTAGGGGCAAACAAAGATTGTGGAGAAATATTTTAAAATGATTACAAATTTTTGGTTTGCATTCGAATAATTTAGTATTTACTATCATTCTTTACGAAAAATCTAGCCGTGTTATTTTTATATGAAATGTGCGAAACAAACTCGTAAAACTTGAATTTTAGGGGCAAACAAAGATTTTGGAGAAGTATTTTAAAATGAATACAAATTTTGTTTTTTAGTATTTACTATCATTTTTTACGAAAAATCTAGCCGTGTTATTTTTTATATTGAAATGAGCGAAACAAACTCGTGAAACTTGAGTTTTAGGGGCAAACAAAGATTGTGGATAAGTATTTTAAAATGAATACACATTTTTGTTTGCATTCGAATAATTTAGTATTTACTAACATTCTTTAAGAAGAATCTATCCATGTTTTTTTATATGAAATGAGTGAACAAACGCATGAAACATGAGTTTTAGGGGCAAACATAGATTGTGGAGAAATATTTTAAAATGATTACAAATTTTGGTTTGCATTCGAATAATTTAGTATTTACTATCATTCTTTACGAAATATCTAGCCGTGTTATTTTTATATGAAATTGAGCGAACAAACGCGTGAAACTTGAGTTTTAGCGGCAAACAAAGATTGTGGAGAAATATTTTAAAAGGATTACAAATTTTTGTTTGCAATTGAATAATTTAGTATTTACTATCAATCTTTATGAAAAATCTATCCGTTTATTTTTATATTAAAAGAGCGAAACAAACACGCGAAACTTGAGTTTTTGGCACAAACAAAGATTGTGGATAAGTATTTTAAAATGAATACAAATTTTGGTTTGCATTCGAATAATTTAGTATTTACTATCATTCTTTACGAAATATCTAGCCGTGTTATTTTTATGTTAAATATGCGAAACAAACGCGTAAAACTTTAATTTTAGGGGCAAACAAAAATTGTGGAGAAGTATTTTAAAATGATTACACATTTTGGTTTGCATTTGAATAATTTAGTATTTACTAACATTCTTTTCGAAAAATCTATCCGATGTTTTTTTATATGAAATGAGCAAACAAACACGTAAAACATGAATTTTTGGTACAAACAAAGATTGTGGATAAATATTTTAAAATGAATACACATTTTGGTTTGCATTCAAATAATTTAGTATTTACTAACATTCTTTACGAAAAATCTAGCCGTGCTATTTTTATATGAAATGAGTGAACAAACACATGAATCATGAGTTTTAGGGGCAAACAAAGATTGTGGAGAAATATTTTGAAATGATTACAAATTTTTGTTTGCATTCGAATAATTTTGTATTTACTATCATTCTTTCCGAAAAATATAGCCGTGTTATTTTTATATTAAATGAGCGAAACAAACGCGTGAAACTTGAGTTTTATGGGCAAATAAAGATTGTGGATAAATATTTTAAAATGAATACAAATTTTTGTTTGCATTCGAATAATTTAGTATTTACTATCATTCTTTAAGAAGAATCTAGCCATGTTATTTTTACATGAAATGAGTGAACAAACGCATGAAACATGAGTTTTAGGGGCAAACAAAGATTGTGGAGAAATATTTTAAAATGATTACAAATTTTGGTTTGCATTCGAATAATTTAGTATTTACTATCATTCTTTAAGAAATATCTAGCCGTGTTATTTTTATATTAAAAGAGCGAAACAAACGCGTGAAACTTGAGTTTTAGGGGCAAACAAAGATTGTGGAGAAGTATTTTAAAATGAATACAAATTTTGTTTGCATTCAATAATTTAGTATTTACTATCATTCTTTACGAACAATCTAGCCGTGTTATTTTTATATGAAATGAGCGAACAAACTCGTAAAACTTGAATTTTAGGGGCAAACAAAGATTGTGGAGAAGTATTTTAAAATGATTACACATTTTGGTTTGCATTTGAATAATTTAGTATTTACTAACAATCTTTTCGAAAAATCTATCCGAGTTTTTTTTGGATGAAATGAGCAAACGAACGCACGGCACATGAGTTTTTGGCACAAACGAAGATTGTGTATAAATACTTTAAAACGAATACAAATTTTTGTTTGCTATCGAGTAATTTAGTATTTGCTATCATTCTTTCCGAAAAATCTAGCCGTCCTTTTTTTATTTGAAATGAGTGAACAAACGCACGAAACATGAGTTTTAGCGGCAAAAAAAAAAGTGGAGAAATATTTTGAAATGATTACAAATTTTGGTTTGCATTCGAATAATTTAGTATTTACTATCGTTCCTTACGAAATATCTAGCCGTGTTATTTTTATATGAAATGGGCGAACAAACGCGTGAAACTTGAGTTTTAGGGGCAAACAAAAATTGTGGGGAAGTATTTTAAAATGAATACAAATTTTTGTTTGCAATTGAATAATTTAGTATTTACTATCAATCTTTACGAAAAATCTATCCGAGTTTTTTTTGGACGAAATGAGCAAACAAACACACAACACATGAGTTTTTGGCACAAACAAAGATTGTGGATAAGTTTTTTAAAATGAATAGAAATTTTTGTTTGCATTCGAATAATTTAGTATTTACTATCATTCTTTACGAAAAAACTAGCCGTGCTATTTTTATATGAAATGAGTGAACAAACGCATGAAACGTGAGTTTTAGGGGCAAACAAAGATTGTGGAGAAATATTTTGAAAGGATTACAAATTTTGGTTTGCATTCGAATAATTTAGTATTTACTATCAATCTTTACGAAATATCTAGCCGTGTAATTTTTATATTAAAAGAGCGAAACAAATGCGTGAAACTTGAGTTTTAGGGGCAAACAAAGATTGTGGAGAAGTATTTTAAAATGAATACAAATTTTTGTTTGCATTCAATAATTTAGTATTTACTATCATTCTTTACGAAAAATCTAGCCGTGTTATTTTTATATGAAAGGAGCGAACAAACTCATAAAACTTGAATTTTAGGGGCAAACAAAGATTGTGGAGAAGTATTTTAAAATGATTACACATTTTGGTTTGCATTTGAATAATTTAGTATTTACTAACAATCTTTTCGAAAAATCTATCCGAGCTTTTTTTGGATGAAATGAGCAAACAAACACACAGCACATGAGTTTTTGGGACAAACAAAGATTGTGGATAAGTATTTTAAAATGAATACAAATTTTTGTTTGCATTCGAATAATTTTGTATTTACTAACATTCTTTACGAAAAATCTAGCCGTGCTATTTTTATATGAAATGAGTGAACAAACACATGAATCATGAGTTTTAGGGGCAAACAAAGATTGTGGAGAAATATTTTGAAATGATTACAAATTTTGGTTTGCATTCGAATAATTTAGTATTTACTATCATTCTTTACGAAATATCTAGCCGTGTTATTTTTATATTAAAAGAGCGAAACAAACGCGTGAAACTTGAGTTTTAGGGGCAAACAAAGATTGTGGAGAAGTATTTTAAAAAGAATACAAATTTTTGTTTGCATTCAATAATTTAGTATTTACTATCATTCTTCACGAAAAATCTAGCCGTGTTATTTTTATATGACATGAGCGAACAAAGTCGTAAAACTTGAATTTTAGGGGCAAACAAAGATTGTGGAGAAGTATTTTAAAATGATTACACATTTTGGTTTGAATTTGAATAATTTAGTATTTACTAACAATCTTTACGAAAAATCTATCCGAGTATTTTTTGGATGAAATGAGCAAACGAACGCATGGCACATGAGTTTTTGGCACAAACGAAGATTGTGTATAAATACTTTAAAACGAATACAAATTTTTGTTTGCTATCGAGTAATTTAGTATTTGCTATCATTCTTTCCGAAAAATCTAGCCGTCCTTTTTTTATTTGAAATGAGTGAACAAACGCACGAAACATGAGTTTTAGGGGCAAACAAAGATTGTGGAGAAATAATTTGAAATGATTATAAATTTTGGTTTGCATTCGAATAATTTAGTATTTACTATCGTTCCTTACGAAATATCTAGCCATGTTATTTTTATATGAAATGGTCGAACAAACGCGTGAAACTTGAGTTTTAGGGGCAAACAAAGATTGTGGGGAAGTATTTTAAAATGAATACAAATTTTTGTTTGCAATTGAATAATTTAGTATTTACTATCAATCTTTACGAAAAATCTATCCGAGTTTTTTTTGGATGAAATGAGCAAACAAACACACAGCACATGAGTTTTTGGCACAAATGAAGATTGTGGATAAGTTTTTTAAAATGAATACAAATTTTTGTTTGCATTCGAATAATTTAGTATTTACTATCATTCTTTACGAAAAATCTAGCCGTGCTATTTTTATATGAAATGAGTGAACAAACGCATGAATCATGAGTTTTAGGGGCAAACAAAGATTGTGGAGAAATATTTTGAAATGATTACAAATTTTTGTTTGCATTCGAATAATTTAGTATTTACTATCATTCTCTACGAAATATCTAGCCGTGTTATTTTTATATTAAATGAGCGAAACAAACGCGTGAAACTTGAGATTTAGGGGCAAATAAAGATTGTGGATAAGTATTTTAAAATGAATACAAATTTTTGTTTGCATTCGAATAATTTAGTATTTACTATCATTCTTTAAGAAGAATCTAGCCATGCTATTTTTATATGAAATGAGTGAACAAACGCATGAAACATGAGTTTTAGGGGCAACCATAGATTGTGGAGAAATATTTTGAAATGATTACAAATTTTGGTTTGCATTCGAATAATTTAGTATTTACTATCATTCTTTACGAAATATCTAGCCGTGTTTTTTTTATATTAAAAGAGCGAAACAAATGCGTGAAACTTGAGTTTTAGGGGCAAACAAAGATTGTGGAGAAGTATTTTAAAATGAATACACATTTTGGTTTGAATTTGAATAATTTAGTATTTACTAACAATCTTTACGAAAAATCTATCCGAGTTTTTTTGGATGAAATGAGCAAACGAACGCACGGCACATGAGTTTTTGGCACAAACGAAGATTGTGGATAAGTACTTTAAAACGAATACAAATTTTTGTTTGCTATCGAGTAATTTAGTATTTGCTATCATTCTTTCCGAAAAATCTAGCCGTGTTTTTTTTATATAAATGTGTGAACAAAGGCACGAAACATGAGTTTTAGGGGCAAACAAAGATTGTGGAGAAATATTTTGAAATGATTACAAATTTTGGTTTGCATTCGAATAATTTAGTATTTACTATCGTTCCTTACGAAATATCTAGCCGTGTTATTTTTATATGAAATGGGCGAACAAACGCGTGAAACTTGAGTTTTTGGGGGCAAACAAAGATTGTGGGGAGGTATTTTAAAATGAATACAAATTTTTGTTTGCAATTAAATAATTTAGTATTAACTATCAATCTTTACGAAAAATCTATCCGAGTTTTTTTTGGACGAAATGAGCAAACAAACACAAAACACTTGAGTTTTTGGCACAAATGAAGATTGTGGATAAGTATTTTAAAATGAATACAAATTTTTGTTTGCATTCGAATAATTTAGTACTTACTATCATTCTTTACGAAAAATCAAGCCGTGCTATTTTTATATGAAATGAGTGAACAAACGCATGAATCATGAGTTTTAGGGGCAAAAAAGATTGTGGAGAAATATTTTGAAATGATTACAAATTTTGGTTTGCATTCGAATAATTTAGTATTTACTATCGTTCCTTACGAAATATCTAGCCGTGTTATTTTTATAAGAAATGGGCGAACAAACGCGTGAAACTTGAGTTTTAGGGGCAAACAAAGATTGTGGGGAAGTATTTTAAAATGAATACAAATTTTTGTTTGCATTTGAATAATTTAGTATTTACTATCATTCTTTAAGAAGAATCTAGCCGTGTTATTTTTATATGAAATGAGCGAACAAACTCGTAAAACTTGAATTTTACGGGCAAACAAAGATTGTGGGGAGTATTTTAAAATGAGTACAAACTTTTGTTTGCATTCAATAATTTAGTATTTACTATCATTCTTTACGAAAAATCTAGCCGTGTTATTTTTATATGAAATGTGCGAACAAACTCGTAAAACTTGAATTTTAGGGGCAAACAAAGATTGTGGAGAAGTATTTTAAAATGATTACACATTTTGGTTTGCATTTGAATAATTTAGTATTTACTAACAATCTTTTCGAAAAATCTATCCGAGTTTTTTTTTGGATGAAATGAGCAAACAAACACACAGCACATGAGTTTTTGGGACAAACAAAGATTGTGGATAAGTATTTTAAAATGAATACAAATTTTTGTTTGCATTCAAATAATTTCGTATTTACTATCATTCTTTACGAAAAATCTAGTCGTGCTATTTTTATATGAAATGAGTGAACAAACACATGAACCATGAGTTTTAGGGGCAAACAAAGATTGTGGAGAAATATTTTGAAATGATTACAAATTTTTGTTTGCATTCGAATAATTTTGTATTTACTATCATTCTCTACGAAATATATAGCCGTGTTATTTTTATATTAAATGAGCGAAACAAACGCGTGAAACTTGAGATTTAGGGGCAAATAAAGATTGTGGATAAGTATTTTAAAATGAATATAAATTTTTGTTTGCATTCGAATAATTTAGTATTTACTATCATTCTTTAAGAAGAATCTAGCCATGCTATTTTTATATGAAATGAGTGAACAAACGCATGAAACATGTGTTTTAGGGGCAAACATAGATTGTGGAGAAATATTTTGAAATGATTACAAATTTTGGTTTGCATTCGAATAATTTAGTATTTACTATCATTCTTTACGAAATATCTAGCCGTGTAATTTTTATATTAAAAGAGCGAAACAAACGCGTGAAACTTGAGTTTTAGGGGCAAACAAAGATTGTGGAGAAGTATTTTTAAAATGAATACAAATTTTGTTTGCATTCAATAATTTAGTATTTACTATCATTCTTTACGAACAATCTAGCCGTGTTATTTTTATATGAAATGAGCGAACAAACTCGTAAAACTTGAATTGTAGGGGCAAACAAAGATTGTGGAGAAGTATTTTAAAATGATTACACATTTTGGTTTGCATTTGAATAATTTAGTATTTACTAACAATCTTTTCGAAAAATCTATCCGAGTTTTTTTGGATGAAATGAGCAAACAAACACACAAGACATGAGTTTTTGGGACAAACAAAGATTGTGGATAAGTATTTTAAAATGAATACAAATTTTTGTTTGCATTCAAATAATTTCGTATTTACTATCATTCTTTACGAAAAATCTAGTCGTGCTATTTTTATATGAAATGAGTGAACAAACACATGAATCATGAGTTTTAGGGGCAAACAAAGATTGTGGAGAAATATTTTGAAATGATTACAAATTTTTGTTTGCATTCGAATAATTTTGTATTTACTATCATTCTCTACGAAATATATAGCCGTGTTATTTTTATATTATATGAGCGAAACAAACGCGTGAAACTTGAGATTTAGGGGCAAATAAAGATTGTGGATACGTATTTTAAAATGAATACAAATTTTTGTTCGCATTCGAATAATTTAGTATTTACTATCATTCTTTAAGAAGAATCTAGCCATGCTATTTTTATATGAAATGAGTGAACAAACGCATGAAACATGAGTTTTAGGGGCAAACATAGATTGTGGAGAAATATTTTGAAATGATTACAAATTTTGGTTTGCATTCGAATAATTTAGTATTTACTATCATTCTTTACGAAATATCTAGCCGTGTTATTTTTATATTAAAAGAGCGAAACAAACGCGTGAAACTTGAGTTTTAGGTGCAAACAAAGATTGTGGAGAAGTATTTTAAAATGAATACAAATTTTTGTTTACATTCAATAATTTAGTATTTACTATCATTCTTTACGAAAAATCTAGCCGTGTTATTTTTATATGAAATGAGCGAACAAACTCGTAAAACTTGAATTTTAGGGGCAAACAAAGATTGTGGAGAAGTATTTTAAAATGATTACACATTTTGGTTTGAATTTGAATAATTTAGTATTTACTAACAATCTTTCCGAAAAATCTATCCGAGTTTTTTTTGGATGAAATGAGCAAACGAACGCACGGCACATGAGTTTTTGGCACAAACGAAGATTGTGGATAAATACTTTAAAACGAATACAAATTTTTGTTTGCTATCGAGTAATTTAGCATTTGGTATCATTCTTTCCGAAAAATCTAGCCGTGCGTTTTTTATATAAATGAGTGAACAAACGCACGAAACATGAGTTTTAGGGGCAAACAAAGATTGTGGAGAAATATTTTGAAAGGATTACAAATTTTGGTTTGCATTCGAATAATTTAGTATTTACTATCAATCTTTACGAAATATCTAGCCGTGTTATTTTTATATTAAATGAGCGAAACAAACGCGTGAAGCTTGAGATTTAGGGGCAAATAAAGATTGTGGATAAGTATTCTAAAATGAATACAAATTTTTGTTTGCATTCGAATAATTTAGTATTTACTATCATTCTTTAAGAAGAATCTAGCCATGCTATTTTTATATGAAATGAGTGAACAAACGCATGAAACATGAGTTTAGGGGCAAACATAGATTGTGGAGAAATATTTTGAAATGATTATAAATTTTGGTTTGCATTCGAATAATTTAGTATTTACTATCATTCTTTACGAAATATCTAGCCGTGTTATTTTTATATTAAAAGAGCGAAACAAACGCGTGAAACTTGAGTTTTAGGGGCAAACAAAGATTGTGGAGAAGTATTTTAAAATGAATACAAATTTTTGTTTGCATTCAATAATTTAGTATTTACTATCATTCTTTACGAAAAATCTAGTCGTGTTATTTTTATATGAAATGAGCGAACAAACTCGTCAAACTTGAATTTTAGGGGCAAACAAAGATTGTGGAGAAGTATTTTAAAATGATTACACATTTTGGTTTGAATTTGAATAATTTAGTATTTACTAACAATCTTTACGAAAAATCTATCCGAGTTTTTTTTGGATGAAATGAGCAAACGAACGCACGGCACATGAGTTTTTGGCACAAACGAAGATTGTGGATAAATACTTTAAAACGAATACAAATTTTCGTTTGCTATCGAGTAATTTAGTATTTGCTAATATTCTTTCCGAAAAATCTAGCCGTGCTTTTTTATATAAATGAGCGAAACAAACGCACGAAACATTAGTTTTAGGGGCAAACAAAGATTGTGGAGAAATATTTTGAAATGATTACAAATTTTTGTTTGCATTCGAATAATTTAGTATTTACTATCGTTCCTTACGAAATATCTAGCCGTGTTATTTTTATATGAAATGGGCGAACAAACGCGTGAAACTTGAGTTTTAGGGGCAAACAAAGATTGTGGGGAAGTATTTTAAAATGAATACAAATTTTTGTTTGCAATTGAATAATTTAGTATTTACTATCAATCTTTACGAAAAATCTATCCGAGTTATTTTTGGACGAAATGAGCAAACAAACACACAACACATGAGTTTTTGGCACAAATGAAGATTGTGGATAACTTTTTTAAAATGAATACAGATTTTTGTTTGCATTCGAATAATTTAGTATTTACTATCATTCTTTACGAAAAATCTAGCCGTGCTATTTTTATATGAAATGGGTGAACAAACGAACGAAACATGAGTTTTAGGGGCAAACAAAGATTGTGGAGAAATATTTTGAAAGGATTACAAATTTTGGTTTGCATTCGAATAATTGAGTATTTACTATCAATCTTTTCGAAATATCTAGCCGTGTAATTTTTATATTAAAAGAGCGAAACAAACGCGTGAAACTTGAGTTTTTGGGGCAAACAAAGATTGTGGAGAAGTATTTTAAAATGAATACAAATTTTTGTTTGCATTCAATAATTTAGTATTTACTATCATTCTTTACGAAAAATCTAGCCGTGTTATTTTTATATGAAATGAGCGAACAAAGTCGTAAAACTTGAATTTTAGGGGCAAACAAAGATTGTGGAGAAGTATTTTAAAATGATTACACATTTTGGTTTGAATTTGAATAATTTAGTATTTACTAACAATCTTTACGAAAAATCTATCCGAGTTTTTTTTGGATGAAATGAGCAAACGAACGCACGGCACATGAGTTTTTGGCACAAACGAAGATTGTGTATAAATACTTTAAAACGAATACAAATTTTTGTTTGCTATCGAGTAATTTAGTATTTGCTATCATTCTTTCCGAAAAATCTAGCCGTCCTTTTTTTATTTGAAATGAGTGAACAAACGCACGAAACATGAGTTTTAGGGGCAAACAAAGATTGTGGAGAAATAATTTGAAATGATTATAAATTTTGGTTTGCATTCGAATAATTTAGTATTTACTATCGTTCCTTAGGAAATATGTAGCCATGTTATTTTTATATGAAATGGGCGAACAAACGCGTGAAACTTGAGTTTTAGGGGCAAACAAAGATTGTGGGGAAGTATTTTAAAATGAATACAAATTTTTGTTTGCAATTGAATAATTTAGTATTTACTATCAATCTTTACGAAAAATCTATCCGAGTTTTTTTTGGACGAAATGAGCAAACAAACACACAACACATGAGTTTTTGGCACAAATGAAGATTGTGGATAAGTTTTTTAAAATGAATACAAATTTTTGTTTGCATTCGAATAATTTAGTATTTACTATCATTCTTTACGAAAAATCTAGCCGTGCTATTTTTATATGAAATGAGTGAACAAACGCATGAATCATGAGTTTTAGGGGCAAACAAAGATTGTGCAGAAATATTTTGAAATGATTACAAATTTTTGTTTGCATTCGAATAATTTTGTATTTACTATCATTCTCTACGAAATATCTAGCCGTGTTATTTTTATATTAAATGAGCGAAACAAACGCGTGAAACTTGAGATTTAGGGGCAAATAAAGATTGTGGATAAGTATTTTAAAATGAATACAAATTTTTGTTTGCATTCGAATAATTTAGTATTTACTATCATTCTTTAAGAAGAATCTAGCCATGCTATTTTTATATGAAATGAGTGAACAAACGCATGAAACATGAGTTTTAGGGGCAAACATAGATTGTGGAGAAATATTTTGAAATGATTACAAATTTTGGTTTGCATTCGAATAATTTAGTATTTACTATCATTCTTTACGAAATATCTAGCCGTGTTTTTTTATATTAAAAAGAGCGAAACAAATGCGTGAAACTTGAGTTTTAGGGGCAAACAAAGATTGTGGAGAAGTATTTTAAAATGAATACACATTTTGGTTTGAATTTGAATAATTTAGTATTTACTAACAATCTTTACGAAAAATCTATCCGAGTTTTTTTTGGATGAAATGAGCAAACGAACGCACGGCACATGAGTTTTTGGCACAAACGAAGATTGTGGATAAGTACTTTAAAACGAATACAAATTTTTGTTTGCTATCGAGTAATTTAGTATTTGCTATCATTCTTTCCGAAAAATCTAGCCGTGTTTTTTTTATATAAATGTGTGAACAAACGCACGAAACATGAGTTTTAGGGGCAAACAAAGATTGTGGAGAAATATTTTGAAATGATTACAAATTTTGGTTTGCATTCGAATAATTTAGTATTTACTATCGTTCCTTACGAAATATCTAGCCGTGTTATTTTTATATGAAATGGGCGAACAAACGCGTGAAACTTGAGTTTTAGGGGCAAATAAAGATTGTGGGGAGGTATTTTAAAATGAATACAAATTTTTGTTTGCAATTAAATAATTTAGTATTTACTATCAATCTTTACGAAAAATCTATCCGAGTTTTTTTTGGACGAAATGAGCAAACAAACACACAACACTTGAGTTTTTGGCACAAATGAAGATTGTGGATAAGTATTTTAAAATGAATACAAATTTTTGTTTGCATTCGAATAATTTAGTATTTACTATCATTCTTTACGAAAAATCAAGCCGTGCTATTTTAATATGAAATGAGTGAACAAACGCATGAATCATGAGTTTTAGGGGCAAAAAAGATTGTGGAGAAATATTTTGAAATGATTACAAATTTTGGTTTGCATTCGAATAATTTAGTATTTACTATCGTTCCTTACGAAATATCTAGCCGTGTTATTTTTATAAGAAATGGGCGAACAAACGCGTGAAACTTGAGTTTTAGGGGCATACAAAGATTGTGGGGAAGTATTTTAAAATGAATACAAATTTTTGTTTGCATTTGAATAATTTAGTATTTACTATCATTCTTTAAGAAGAATCTAGCCGTGTTATTTTTATGTGAAATGAGCGAACAAACTCGTAAAACTTGAATTTTACGGGCAAACAAAGATTGTGGGGAGTATTTTAAAATGAGTACAAATTTTTGTTTGCATTCAATAATTTAGTATTTACTATCATTCTTTACGAAATATCTAGCCGTGCTATTTTTATATGAAATGAGTGAACAAACGCATGAATCATGAGTTTTAGGGGCAAACAAAGATTGTGCAGAAATATTTTGAAATGATTACAAATTTTTGTTTGCATTCGAATAATTTTGTATTTACTATCATTCTCTACGAAATATCTAGCCGTGTTATTTTTATATTAAATGAGCGAAACAAACGCGTGAAACTTGAGATTTAGGGGCAAATAAAGATTGTGGATAAGTATTTTAAAATGAATACAAATTTTTGTTTGCATTCGAATAATTTAGTATTTACTATCATTCTTTAAGAAGAATCTAGCCATGCTATTTTTATATGAAATGAGTGAACAAACGCATGAAACATGTGTTTTAGGGGCAAACATAGATTGTGGAGAAATATTTTGAAATGATTGCAAATTTTGGTTTGCATTCGAATAATTTAGTATTTACTATCATTCTTTACGAAATATCTAGCCGTGTAATTTTTATATTAAAAGAGCGAAACAAACGCGTGAAACTTGAGTTTTAGGGGCAAACAAAGATTGTGGAGAAGTATTTTAAAATGAATACAAATTTTGTTTGCATTCAATAATTTAGTATTTACTATCATTCTTTACGAACAATCTAGCCGTGTTATTTTTATATGAAATGAGCGAACAAACTCGTAAAACTTGAATTTTAGGGGCAAACAAAGATTGTGGAGAAGTATTTTAAAATGATTACACATTTTGGTTTGCATTTGAATAATTTAGTATTTACTAACAATCTTTTCGAAAAATCTATCCGAGTTTTTTTTGGATGAAATGAGCAAACAAACACACAGCACATGAGTTTTTGGGACAAACAAAGATTGTGGATAAGTATTTTAAAATGAATACAAATTTTTGTTTGCATTCAAATAATTTCGTATTTACTATCATTCTTTACGAAAAATCTAGTCGTGCTATTTTTATATGAAATGAGTGAACAAACACATGAATCATGAGTTTTAGGGGCAAACAAAGATTGTGGAGAAATATTTTGAAATGATTACAAATTTTTGTTTGCATTCGAATAATTTTGTATTTACTATCATTCTCTACGAAATATATAGCCGTGTTATTTTTATATTAAATGAGCGAAACAAACGCGTGAAACTTGAGATTTAGGGGCAAATAAAGATTGTGGATACGTATTTTAAAATGAATACAAATTTTTGTTTGCATTCGAATAATTTAGTATTTACTATCATTCTTTAAGACGAATCTAGCCATGCTATTTTTATATGAAATGAGTGAACAAACGCATGAAACATGAGTTTTAGGGGCAAACATAGATTGTGGAGAAATATTTTGAAATGATTACAAATTTTGGTTTGCATTCGAATAATTTAGTATTTACTATCATTCTTTACGAAATATCTAGCCGTGTTATTTTTATATTAAAAGAGCGAAACAAACGCGTGAAACTTGAGTTTTAGGTGCAAACAAAGATTGTGGAGAAGTATTTTAAAATGAATACAAATTTTTGTTTACATTCAATAATTTAGTATTTACTATCATTCTTTACGAAAAATCTAGCCGTGTTATTTTTATATGAAATGAGCGAACAAACTCGTAAAACTTGAATTTTAGGGGCAAACAAAGATTGTGGAGAAGTATTTTAAAATGATTACACATTTTGGTTTGAATTTGAATAATTTAGTATTTACTAACAATCTTTACGAAAAATCTATCCGAGTTTTTTTTGGATGAAATGAGCAAACGAACGCACGGCACATGAGTTTTTGGCACAAACGAAGATTGTGGATAAATACTTTAAAACGAATACAAATTTTCGTTTGCTATCGAGTAATTTAGTATTTGCTAATATTCTTTCCGAAAAATCTAGCCGTGCTTTTTTATATAAATGAGCGAAACAAACGCACGAAACATTAGTTTTAGGGGCAAACAAAGATTGTGGAGAAATATTTTGAAATGATTACAAATTTTGGTTTGCATTCGAATAATTTAGTATTTACTATCGTTCCTTACGAAATATCTAGCCGTGTTATTTTTATATGAAATGGGCGAACAAACGCGTGAAACTTGAGTTTTAGGGGCAAACAAAGATTGTGGGGAAGTATTTTAAAATGAATACAAATTTTTGTTTGCAATTGAATAATTTAGTATTTACTATCAATCTTTACGAAAAATCTATCCGAGTTATTTTTGGACGAAATGAGCAAACAAACACACAACACATGAGTTTTTGGCACAAATGAAGATTGTGGATAACTTTTTTAAAATGAATACAAATTTTTGTTTGCATTCGAATAATTTAGTATTTACTATCATTCTTTACGAAAAATCTAGCCGTGCTATTTTTATATGAAATGGGTGAACAAACGAACGAAACATGAGTTTTAGGGGCAAACAAAGATTGTGGAGAAATATTTTGAAAGGATTACAAATTTTGGTTTGCATTCGAATAATTGAGTATTTACTATCAATCTTTTCGAAATATCTAACCGTGTAATTTTTATATTAAAAGAGCGAAACAAACGCGTGAAACTTGAGTTTTTGGGGCAAACAAAGATTGTGGAGAAGTATTTTAAAATGAATACAAATTTTTGTTTGCATTCAATAATTTAGTATTTACTATCATTCTTTACGAAAAATCTAGCCGTGTTATTTTTATACGAAATGAGCGAACAAACTCGTAAAACTTGAATTTTAGGGGCAAACAAAGATTGTGGAGAAGTATGTTAAAATGATTACACATTTTGGTTTGCATTTGAATAAGTTAGTATTTACTAACAATCTTTTCGAAAAATCTATCCGAGTTTTTTTGGATGAAATGAGCAAACGAACGCACGGCACATGAGTTTTTGGCACAAACGAAGATTGTGGATAAGTATTTTAACATGAATACAAATTTTTGTTTGCATTCGAATAATTTAGTATTTACTATCATTCTTTACGAAAAATCTAGCCGTGCTATTTTTATATGAAAAGAGTGAACAAACGCATGAATCATGAGTTTTAGGGGCAAACAAAGATGGTGGAGAAATATTTTGAAATGATTACAAATTTTTGTTTGCATTCGAATAATTTTGTATTTACTATCATTCTCTACGAAATATCTAGCCGTGTTATTTTTATATTAAATGAGCGAAACAAACGCGTGAAACTTGAGATTTAGGGGCAAATAAAGATTGTGGATAAGTATTTTAAAATGAATACAAATTTTTGTTTGCATTCGAATAATTTAGTATTTACTATCATTCTTTAAGAAGAATCTAGCCAAGCTATTTTTATATGAAATGAGTGAACAAACGCATGAAACATGAGTTTTAGGGGCAAACATAGATTGTGGAGAAATATTTTGAAATGATTACAAATTTTGGTTTGCATTCGAATAATTTAGTATTTACTATCATTCTTTACGAAATATCTAGCCGTGTTATTTTTATATTAAAAGAGCGAAACAAACGCGTGAAACTTGAGTTTTAGGGGCAAACAAAGATTGTGGAGAAGTATTTTAAAATGAATACAAATTGTTGTTTGCATTCAATAATTTAGTATTTACTATCATTCTTTACGAAAAATCTAGCCGTGTTATTTTTATATGAAATGAACGAACAAACTCGTAAAACTTGAATTTTAGGGGCAAACAAAGATTGTGGAGAAGTATTTTAAAATGATTACACATTTTGATTTGAATTTGAATAATTTAGTATTTACTAACAATCTTTACGAAAAATTTATCCGAGTTTTTTTGGATGAAATGAGCAAACGAACGCACGGCACATGAGTTTTTGGCACAAACGAAGATTGTGGATAAAAACTTTAAAACGAATACAAATTTTTGTTTGCTATCGAGTAATTTAGTATTTGCTATCATTCTTTCCGAAAAATCTAGCCGTGCTTTTTTTATATAAATGAGTGAACAAACGCACGAAACATGAGTTTTAGGAGCAAACAAAGATTGTGGAGAAATATTTTGAAATGATTACAAATTTTGGTTTGCATTCGAATAATTTAGTATTTACTATCGTTCTTTACGAAATATCTAGCCGTGTTATTTTTATATGAAATGAGCGAACAAACTCGTAAAACTTGAATTTGAGGGGCAAACAAAGATTGTGGAGAAGTATTTTAAAATGATTACACATTTTGGTTTGAATTTGAATAATTTAGTATTTACTAACAATCTTTACGAAAAATCTATCCGAGTTTTTTTTGGATGAAATGAGCAAACGAACGCACGGCACATGAGTTTTTGGCACAAACGAAGATTGTGGATAAATACTTTAAAACGAATACAAATTTTTGTTTGCTATCGAGTAATTTAGCATTTGGTATCATTCTTTCCGAAAAATCTAGCCGTGCTTTTTTTATATAAATGAGTGAACAAACGCACGAAACATGAGTTTTAGGGGCAAACAAAGATTGTGGAGAAATATTTTGAAAGGATTACAAATTTTGGTTTGCATTCGAATAATTTAGTATTTACTATCAATCTTTACGAAATATCTAGCCGTGTTATTTTTATATTAAATGAGCGAAACAAACGCGTGAAGCTTGAGATTTAGGGGCAAATAAAGATTGTGGATAAGTATTCTAAAATGAATACAAATTTTTGTTTGCATTCGAATAATTTAGTATTTACTATCATTCTTTAAGAAGAATCTAGCCATGCTATTTTTATATGAAATGAGTGAACAAACGCATGAAACATGAGTTTAGGGGCAAACATAGATTGTGGAGAAATATTTTGAAATGATTACAAATTCTGGTTTGCATTCGAATAATTTAGTATTTACTATCATTCTTTACGAAATATCTAGCCGTGTTATTTTTATATTAAAAGAGCGAAACAAACGCGTGAAACTTGAGTTTTAGGGGCAAACAAAGATTGTGGAGAAGTATTTTAAAATGAATACAATTTTTTGTTTGCATTCAATAATTTAGTATTTACTATCATTCTTTACGAAAAATCTAGTCGTGTTATTTTTATATGAAATGAGCGAACAAACTCGTAAAACTTGAATTTTAGGGGCAAACAAAGATTGTGGAGAAGTATTTTAAAATGATTACACATTTTGGTTTGAATTTGAATAATTTAGTATTTACTAACAATCTTTACGAAAAATCTATCCGAGTTTTTTTTGGATGAAATGAGCAAACGAACGCACGGCACATGAGTTTTTGGCACAAACGAAGATTGTGGATAAATACTTTAAAACGAATACAAATTTTCGTTTGCTATCGAGTAATTTAGTATTTGCTAATATTCTTTCCGAAAAATCTAGCCGTGCTTTTTTATATAAATGAGCGAAACAAACGCACGAAACATTAGTTTTAGGGGCAAACAAAGATTGTGGAGAAATATTTTGAAATGATTACAAATTTTGGTTTGCATTCGAATAATTTAGTATTTACTATCGTTCCTTACGAAATATCTAGCCGTGTTATTTTTATATGAAATGGGCGAACAAACGCGTGAAACTTGAGTTTTAGGGGCAAACAAAGATTGTGGGGAAGTATTTTAAAATGAATACAAATTTTTGTTTGCAATTGAATAATTTAGTATTTACTATCAATCTTTACGAAAAATCTATCCGAGTTATTTTTGGACGAAATGAGCAAACAAACACACAACACATGAGTTTTTGGCACAAATGAAGATTGTGGATAACTTTTTTAAAATGAATACAAATTTTTGTTTGCATTCGAATAATTTAGTATTTACTATCATTCTTTACGAAAAATCTAGCCGTGCTATTTTTATATGAAATGGGTGAACAAACGAACGAAACATGAGTTTTAGGGGCAAACAAAGATTGTGGAGAAATATTTTGAAAGGATTACAAATTTTGGTTTGCATTCGAATAATTGAGTATTTACTATCAATCTTTTCGAAATATCTAACCGTGTAATTTTTATATTAAAAGAGCGAAACAAACGCGTGAAACTTGAGTTTTTGGGGCAAACAAAGATTGTGGAGAAGTATTTTAAAATGAATACAAATTTTTGTTTGCATTCAATAATTTTGTATTTACTATCATTCTTTACGAAAAATCTAGTCGTGTTATTTTTATACGAAATGAGCGAACAAACTCGTAAAACTTGAATTTTAGGGGCAAACAAAGATTGTGGAGAAGTATGTTAAAATGATTACACATTTTGGTTTGCATTTGAATAAGTTAGTATTTACTAACAATCTTTTCGAAAAATCTATCCGAGTTTTTTTGGATGAAATGAGCAAACGAACGCACGGCACATGAGTTTTTGGCACAAACGAAGATTGTGGATAAGTATTTTAACATGAATACAAATTTTTGTTTGCATTCGAATAATTTAGTATTTACTATCATTCTTTACGAAAAATCTAGCCGTGCTATTTTTATATGAAAAGAGTGAACAAACGCATGAGTCATGAGTTTTAGGGGCAAACAAAGATGGTGGAGAAATATTTTGAAATGATTACAAATTTTTGTTTGCATTCGAATAATTTTGTATTTACTATCATTCTCTACGAAATATCTAGCCGTGTTATTTTTATATTAAATGAGCGAAACAAACGCGTGAAACTTGAGATTTAGGGGCAAATAAAGATTGTGGATAAGTATTTTAAAATGAATACAAATTTTTGTTTGCATTCGAATAATTTAGTATTTACTATCATTCTTTAAGAAGAATCTAGCCAAGCTATTTTTATATGAAATGAGTGAACAAACGCATGAAACATGAGTTTTAGGGGCAAACATAGATTGTGGAGAAATATTTTGAAATGATTACAAATTTTGGTTTGCATTCGAATAATTTAGTATTTACTATCATTCTTTACGAAATATCTAGCCGTGTTATTTTTATATTAAAAGAGCGAAACAAACGCGTGAAACTTGAGTTTTAGGGGCAAACAAAGATTGTGGAGAAGTATTTTAAAATGAATACAAATTGTTGTTTGCATTCAATAATTTAGTATTTACTATCATTCTTTACGAAAAATCTAGCCGTGTTATTTTTATATGAAATGAACGAACAAACTCGTAAAACTTGAATTTTAGGGGCAAACAAAGATTGTGGAGAAGTATTTTAAAATGATTACACATTTTGATTTGAATTTGAATAATTTAGTATTTACTAACAATCTTTACGAAAAATTTATCCGAGTTTTTTTGGATGAAATGAGCAAACGAACGCACGGCACATGAGTTTTTGGCACAAACGAAGATTGTGGATAAAAACTTTAAAACGAATACAAATTTTTGTTTGCTATCGAGTAATTTAGTATTTGCTATCATTCTTTCCGAAAAATCTAGCCGTGCTTTTTTTATATAAATGAGTGAACAAACGCACGAAACATGAGTTTTAGGAGCAAACAAAGATTGTGGAGAAATATTTTGAAATGATTACAAATTTTGGTTTGCATTCGAATAATTTAGTATTTACTATCGTTCCTTACGAAATATCTAGCCGTGTTATTTTTATATGAAATGGGCGAACAAACGCGTGAAACTTGAGTTTTAGGGGCAAACAAAGATTGTGGGGAAGTATTTTAAAATGAATACAAATTTTTGTTTACGATTGAATAATTTAGTATTTACTATCAATCTTTACGAAAAATCTATCCGAGTTTTTTTTGCACGAAATGAGCAAACAAACACACAACACATGAGTTTTTGGCACAAATGAAGATTGTGGATAAGTTTTTTAAAATGAATACAAATTTTTGTTTGCATTCGAATAATTTAGTATTTACTATCATTCTTTACGAAAAATCTAGCCGTGCTATTTTTATATGAAATGGGTGAACAAACGCATGAAACGTGAGTTTTAGGGGCAAACAAAGATTGTGGAGAAATATTTTAAAGGATTACAAATTTTGGTTTGCATTCGAAATAATTTAGTATTTCCTATCAATCTTTACGAAATATCTAGCCGTGTAATTTTTACATTAAAAGAGCGAAACAAACGCGTGAAACTTGAGTTTTAGGGGCAAACAAAGATTGTGGAGAAGTATTTTAAAATGATTACAAATTTTTGTTTGCATTCAATAATTTAGTATTTACTATCATTCTTTACGAAAAATCTAGCCGTGTTATTTTTATATGAAATGAGCGAACAAACTCGTAAAACTTGAATTTTAGGGGCAAACAAGGATTGTGGAGAAGTATTTTAAAATGATTAAACATTTTGGTTTGCATTTGAATAATTTTGTATTTACTAACAATCTTTACGAAAAATCTATCCGAGTTTTTTTGGATGAAATGAGCAAACGAACGCATGGCACATGAGTTTTTGGCACAAACGAAGATTGTGGATAAATACTTTAAAACGAATACAAATTTTTGTTTGCTATCGAGTAATTTAGTATTTGCTATCATTCTTTCCGAAAAATCTAGCCGTGCTTTTTTTATATAAATGA
Organism: Juncus inflexus; assembly: GCA_024447665.1. NCBI lineage: Eukaryota > Viridiplantae > Streptophyta > Magnoliopsida > Poales > Juncaceae > Juncus > Juncus inflexus. The sequence continues at coordinate 507,729 of JAJHPC010000003.1, forward strand.
GTGAACAAACGCACGAAACATGAGTTTTAGGGGCAAACAAAGATTGTGGAGAAATATTTTGAAATGATTACAAATTTTGGTTTGCATTCGAATAATTTAGTATTTACTATCGTTCCTTACGAAATATCTAGCCGTGTTATTTTTATATGAAATGGGCGAACAAACGCGTGAAACTTGAGTTTTAGGGGCAAACAAAGATTGTGGGGAAGTATTTTAAAATGAATACAAATTTTTGTTTGCGATTGAATAATTTAGTATTTACTATCAATCTTTACGAAAAATCTATCCGAGTTTTTTTGCACGAAATGAGCAAACAAACACACAACACATGAGTTTTTGGCACAAATGAAGATTGTGGATAAGTTTTTTAAAATGAATACAAATTTTTGTTTGCATTCGAATAATTTAGTATTTACTATCATTCTTTACGAAAAATCTAGCCGTGCTATTTTTATATGAAATGGGTGAACAAACGCATGAAACGTGAGTTTTAGGGGCAAACAAAGATTGTGGAGAAATATTTTGAAAGGATTACAAATTTTGGTTTGCATTCGAATAATTTAGTATTTCCTATCAATCTTTACGAAATATCTAGCCGTGTAATTTTTACATTAAAAGAGCGAAACAAACGCGTGAAACTTGAGTTTTAGGGGCAAACAAAGATTGTGGAGAAGTATTTTAAAATGATTACAAATTTTTGTTTGCATTCAATAATTTAGTATTTACTATCATTCTTTACGGAAAATCTAGCCGTGCTATTTTTATATGAAATGGGTGAACAAACACATGAAACGTGAGTTTTAGGGGCAAACAAAGATTGTGGAGAAATATTTTGAAAGGATTACAAATTTTGGTTTGCATTCGAATAATTTAGTATTTCCTATCAATCTTTACGAAATATCTAGCCGTGTAATTTTTACATTAAAAGAGCGAAACAAACGCGTGAAACTTGAGTTTTAGGGGCAAACAAAGATTGTGGAGAAGTATTTTAAAATGATTACAAATTTTTGTTTGCATTCAATAATTTAGTATTTACTATCATTCTTTACGAAAAATCTAGCCGTGTTATTTTTATATGAAATGAGCGAACAAACTCGTAAAACTTGAATTTTAGGGGCAAACAAGGATTGTGGAGAAGTATTTTAAAATGATTACACATTTTGGTTTGCATTTGAATAATTTAGTATTTACTAACAATCTTTTCGAAAAATCTATACGAGTTTTTTTTGGATGAAATGAGCAAACAAACACACAGCACATGAGTTTTTGGCACAAACAAAGATTGTGGATAAGTATTTTAAAATGAATACAAATTTTTGTTTGCATTCGAATAATTTAGTATTTACTATCATTCTTTACGAAAAATCTAGCCGTGCTATTTTTATATGAAATGAGTGAACAAACGCATGAATCATGAGTTTTAGGGGCAAACAAAGATTGTGCAGAAATATTTTGAAATGATTACAAATTTTTGTTTGCATTCGGATAATTTTGTATTTACTATCATTCTCTACGAAATATCTAGCCGTGTTATTTTTATATTAAATGAGCGAAACAAACGCGTGAAACTTGAGATTTAGGGGCAAATAAAGATTGTGGATAAGTATTTTAAAATGAATACAAATTTTTGTTTGCATTCGAATAATTTAGTATTTACTATCATTCTTTAAGAAGAATCTAGCCATACTATTTTTATATGAAATGAGTGAACAAACGCATGAAACATGAGTTTTAGGGGCAAACATAGATTGTGGAGAAATATTTTGAAATGATTACAAATTTTGGTTTGCATTCGAATAATTTAGTATTTACTATCATTCTTTACGAAATATCTAGCCGTGTTATTTTTACATTAAAAGAGCGAAACAAACGCGTGAAACTTGAGTTTTAGGGGCAAACAAAGATTGTGGAGAAGTATTTTAAAATGAATACAAATTTTTGTTTGCATTCAATAATTTAGTATTTACTATCATTTCTTTACGAAAAATCTAGACGTGTTATTTTTATATGAAATGAGCGAACAAACTCGTAAAACTTGAATTTTAGGGGCAAACAAAGATTGTGGAGAAGTATTTTAAAATGATTACACATTTTGGTTTGGATTTGAATAATTTAGTATTTACTAACAATCTTTTCGAAAAATCTATCCGAGTTTTTTTTGGATGAAATGAGCAAACAAACACACAGCACATGAGTTTTTGGCACAAACAAAGATTGTGGATAAGTAATTTAAAATGAATACAAATTTTTGTTTGCATTCGAATAATTTAGTATTTACTATCATTCTTTACGAAAAATCTAGCCGTGCTATTTTTATATGAAATGAGTGAACAAACGCATGAATCATGAGTTTTAGGGGCAAACAAAGATTGTGCAGAAATATTTTGAAATAATTACAAATTTTTGTTTGCATTCGAATAATTTTGTATTTACTATCATTCTCTACGAAATATCTAGCCGTGTTATTTTTATATTAAATGAGCGAAACAAACGCGTGAAACTTGAGATTTAGGGGCAAATAAAGATTGTGGATAAGTATTTTAAAATGAATACAAATTTTTGTTTGGATTTGAATAATTTAGTATTTACTAACAATCTTTACGAAAAATCTATCCGACTTTTTTTCGGATGAAATGAGCAAATGAACGCACGGCACATGAGTTTTTGGCACAAATGAAGATTGTGGATAAGTTTTTTAAAATGAATACAAATTTTTGTTTGCATTCGAATAATTTAGTATTTACTATCATTCTTTACGAAAAATCTATCCGTGCTATTTTTATATGAAATGGGTGAACAAACGCATGAAACGTGAGTTTTAGGGGCAAACAAAGATTGTGGAGACATATTTTGAAAGGATTACAAATTTTGATTTGCATTCGAATAATTTAGTATTTACTATCAATCTTTACGAAATATCTAGCCGTGTAATTTTTATATTAAAAGAGCGAAACAAACGCGTGAAACTTGAGTTTTAGGGGCAAACAAAGATTGTGCAGAAGTATTTTAAAATGATTACAAATTTTTGTTTGCATTCAATAATTTAGTATTTACTATCATTCTTTACGAAAAATCTAGCCGTGTTATTTTTATATGAAATGAGCGAACAAACTCGTAAAACTTGAATTTTAGGGGCAAACAAAGATTGTGGAGAAGTATTTTAAAATGATTACATATTTTGGTTTGAAGTAGAATAATTTAGTATTTACTAACAATCTTTACGAAAAATCTATCCGAGTTTTTTTTGGATGAAATGAGCAAACGAACGCACGGCACATGAGTTTTTGGCACAAACGAAGATTGTGGATAAATACTTTAAAACGAATACAAATTTTTGTTTGCTATCGAGTAATTTAGTATTTGCTATCATTCTTTCCGAAAAATCTAGCCGTGCTTTTTTTATATAAATGAGTGAACAAACGCACGAAACATGAGTTTTAGGGGCAAACAAAGATTGTGGAGAAATATTTTGAAATGATTACAAATTTTGGTTTGCATTCGAATAATTTAGTATTTACTATCGGTCCTTACGAAATATCTAGCCGTGTTATTTTTATATGAAATGGGCGAACAAACGCGTGAAACTTGAGTTTTAGGGGCAAACAAAGATTGTGGGGAAGTATTTTAAAATGAATACAAATTTTTGTTTGCAATTGAATAATTTAGTATTTACTATCAATCTTTACGAAAAATCTATCCGAGTTTTTTTGAAATGAGCAAACAAACACACAACACATGAGTTTTTGGCACAAGTGAAGATTGTGGATAAGTTTTTTAAAATGAATACAAATTTTTGTTTGCATTCGAATAATTTAGTATTTACTATCATTCTTTACGAAAAATCTAGCCGTGCTATTTTTATATGAAATGGGTGAACAAACGCATGAAACGTGAGTTTTAGGGGCAAACAAAGATTGTGGAGAAATATTTTGAAAGGATTACAAATTTTGGTTTGCATTCGAATAATTTAGTATTTACTATCAATCTTTACGAACTATCTAGCCGTGTAATTTTTATATTAAAAGAGCGAAACAAACGCGTGAAACTTGAGTTTTAGGGGCAAACAAAGATTGTGGAGAAGTATTTTAAAATGATTACTAATTTTTGTTTGCATTCAATAATTTAGTATTTACTATCATTCTTTACGAAATATCTAGCCGTGTTATTTTTATATGAAATGAGCGAACAAACTCGTAAAACTTGAATTTTAGGGGCAAACAAAGATTGTGGAGAAGTATTTTAAAATGATTACACATTTTGGTTTGCATTTGAATAATTTAGTATTTACTAACAATCTTTTCGAAAAATCTATCCGAGTTTTTTTTGGATGAAATGAGCAAACAAACACACAGCACATGAGTTTTTGGCACAAACAAAGATTGTGGATAAGTAATTTAAAATGAATACAAATTTTTGTTTGCATTCGAATAATTTAGTATTTACTATCATTCTTTACGAAAAATCTAGCCGTGCTATTTTTGTATGAAATGAGTGAACAAACGCATGAATCATGAGTTTTAGGGGCAAACAAAGATTGTGCAGAAATATTTTGAAATGATTACAAATTTTTGTTTGCATTCGAATAATTTTGTATTTACTATCATTCTCTACGAAATATCTAGCCGTGTTATTTTTATATTAAATGAGCGAAACAAACGTGTGAAACTTGAGATTTAGGGGCAAATAAAGATTGTGGATAAGTATTTTAAAATGAATACAAATTTTTGTTTGCATTCGAATAATTTAGTATTTACTATCATTCTTTAAGAAGAATCTAGCCATGCTATTTTTATATGAAATGAGTGAACAAACACATGAAACATGAGTTTTGGGGGCAAACATAGATTGTGGAGAAATATTTTGAAATGATTACAAATTTTGGTTTGCATTCGAATAATTTAGTATTTACTATCATTCTTTACGAAATATCTAGCAGTGCTATTTTTATATTAAAAGAGCGAAACAAATGCGTGAAACTTGAGTTTTAGGGGCAAACAAAGATTGTGGAGAAGTATTTTAAAATGAATACAAATTTTTGTTTGCATTCAATAATTTAGTATTTACTATCATTCTTTACGAAAAATCTAGCCGTGTTATTTTTATATGAAATGAGCGAACAAACTCGTAAAACTTGAATTTTAGGGGCAAACAAAGATTGTGGAGAAGTATTTTAAAATGATTACACATTTTGGTTTGAATTAGAATAATTTAGTATTTACTAACAATCTTTACGAAAAATCTATCCGAGTTTTTTTTGGATGAAATGAGCGAACGAACGCACGGCACATGAGTTTTTGGCACAAACGAAGATTGTGGATAAATACTTTAAAACGAATACAAATTTTTGTTTGCTATCGAGTAATTTAGTATTTGCTATCATTCTTTCCGAAAGATCTAGCCGTGCTTTTTTTATATAAATGAGTGAACAAACGCAGGAAACATGAGTTTTAGGGGCAAACAAAGATTGTGAAGAAATATTTTGAAATGATTACAAATTTTGGTTTGCATTCGAATAATTTAGTATTTACTATCGTTCCTTACGAAATATCTAGCCGTGTTATTTTTATATGAAATGGGCGAACAAACGCGTGAAACTTGAGTTTTAGGGGCAAACAAAGATTGTGGGGAATTATTTTAAAATGAGTACAAATTTTTGTTTGCAATTGAATAATTTAGTATTTACTATCAATCTTTACGAAAAATCTATCCGAGTTTTTTTTGCACGAAATGAGCAAACAAACACACAACACATGAGTTTTTGGCACAAATGAAGATTGTGGATAAGTTTTTTAAAATGAATACAAATTTTTGTTTGCATTCGAATAATTTAGTATTTACTATCATTCTTTACGAAAAATCTATCCGTGCTATTTTTATATGAAATGGGTGAACAAACGCATGAAACGTGAGTTTTAGGGGCAAACAAAGATTGTGGAGACATATTTTGAAAGGATTACAAATTTTGATTTGCATTCGAATAATTTAGTATTTACTATCAATCTTTACGAAATATCTAGCCGTGTAATTTTTATATTAAAAGAGCGAAACAAACGCGTGAAACTTGAGTTTTAGGGGCAAACAAAGATTGTGCAGAAGTATTTTAAAATGATTACAAATTTTTGTTTGCATTCAATAATTTAGTATTTACTATCATTCTTTACGAAAAATCTAGCCGTGTTATTTTTATATGAAATGAGCGAACAAACTCGTAAAACTTGAATTTTAGGGGCAAACAAAGATTGTGGAGAAGTATTTTAAAATGATTACATATTTTGGTTTGAAGTAGAATAATTTAGTATTTACTAACAATCTTTACGAAAAATCTATCCGAGTTTTTTTTGGATGAAATGAGCAAACGAACGCACGGTACATGAGGCTTTGGCACAAACGAAGATTGTGGATAAATACTTTAAAACGAATACAAATTTTTGTTTGCTATCGAGTAATTTAGTATTTGCTATCATTCTTTCCGAAAAATCTAGCCGTGCTTTTTTTATATAAATGAGTGAACAAACGCACGAAACATGAGTTTTAGGGGCAAACAAAGATTGTGGAGAAATATTTTGAAATGATTACAAATTTTGGTTTGCATTCGAATAATTTAGTATTTACTATCGTTCCTTACGAAATATCTAGCCGTGTTATTTTTATATGAAATGGGCGAACAAACGCGTGAAACTTGAGTTTTAGGGGCAAACAAAGATTGTGGGGAAGTATTTTAAAATGAATACAAATTTTTGTTTGCAATTGAATAATTTAGTATTTACTATCAATCTTTACGAAAAATCTATCCGAGTTTTTTTTGCACGAAATGAGCAAACAAACACACAACACATGAGTTTTTGGCACAAATGAAGATTGTGGATAAGTTTTTTAAAATGAATACAAATTTTTATTTGCATTCGAATAATTTAGTATTTACTATCATTCTTTACGAAAAATCTATCCGTGCTATTTTTATATGAAATGGGTGAACAAACGCATGAAACGTGAGTTTTAGGGGCAAACAAAGATTGTGGAGACATATTTTGAAAGGATTATAAATTTTGGTTTGCATTCGAATAATTTTGTATTTACTATCAATCTTTACGAAATATCTAGCCGTGTAATTTTTATATTAAAAGAGCGAAACAAACGCGTGAAACTTGAGTTTTAGGGGCAAACAAAGATTTTGGAGAAGTATTTTAAAATGATTACAAATTTTTGTTTGCATTCAATAATTTGGTATTTACTATCATTCTTTACGAAAAATCTAGCCGTGTTATTTTTATATGAAATGAGCGAACAAACTCGTAAAACTTGAATTTTAGGGGCAAACAAAGATTTTGGAGAAGTATTTTAAAATGATTACACATTTTGGTTTGCATTTGAATAATTTAGTATTTACTAACAATCTTTTCGAAAAATCTATCCGAGTTTTTTTTGGATGAAATGAGCAAACAAACACACAGCACTTGAGTTTTTGGCACAAACAAAGATTGTGGATACGTATTTTAAAATGAATACAAATTTTTGTTTGCATTCGAATAATTTAGTATTTACTATCATTCTTTACGAAAAATCTAGCCGTGCTATTTTTATATGAAATGAGTGAACAAACGCATGAATCATGAGTTTTAGGGGCAAACAAAGATTGTGGAGAAATATTTTGAAATGATTACAAATTTTTGTTTGCATTCGAATAATTTTGTATTTACTATCATTCTCTACGAAATATCTAGCCGTGTTATTTTTATATTAAACGAGCGAAACAAACGCGTGAAACTGGAGATTTAGGGGCAAATAAAGATTGTGGATAAGTATTTTAAAATGAATACAAATTTTTGTTTGCATTCGAATAATTTAGTATTTACTATCATTCTTTAAGAAGAATCTAGCTATGCTATTTTTATATGAAATGAGTGAACAAACGCATGAACCATGAGTTTTAGGGGCAAACATAGATTGTGGAGAAATATTTTGAAATGATTACAAATTTTGGTTTACATTCGAATAATTTAGTATTTACTATCATTCTTTACGAAATATCTAGCCGTGTTATTTTTATATTAAAAGAGCGAAACAAACGCGTGAAACTTGAGTTTTAGGGGCAAAAAAAGATTGTGGAGAAGTATTTTAAAATGAATACAAATTTTTGTTTGCATTCAATAATTTAGTATTTACTATCATTCTTTACGAAAAATCTAGCCGTGTTATCTTTATATGAAATGAGCGAACAAACTCGTAAAACTTGAATTTTAGGGGCAAACAAAGATTGTGGAGAAGTATTTTAAAATGATTACACATTTTGGTTTGAATTTGAATAATTTAGTATTTACTAACAATCTTTACGAAAAATCTATCCGAGTTTTTTTTGGATGAAATGAGCAAACGAACGCACGGCACATGAGTTTTTGGCACAAACGAAGATTGTGGATAAATACTTTAAAACGAATACAAATTTTTGTTTGCTATCGAGTAATTTAGTATTTGCTATCATTCTTTCCGAAAAATCTAGCCGTGGTTTTTTTATATAAATGAGTGAACAAACGCACGAAACATGAGTTTTAGGGGCAAACAAAGATTGTGGAGTAATATATTGAAAGGATTATAAATTTTGGTTTGCATTCGAATAATTTAGTATTTACTATCAATCTTTACGAAATATCTAGCCGTGTAATTTTTATATTAAAAGAGCGAAACAAACGCGTGAAACTTGAGTTTTAGGGGCAAACAAAGATTGTGGAGAAGTATTTTAAAATGAATAAAAATTTTTGTTTGTATTCAATAATTTAGTATTTACTATCATTCTTTACGAAAAATCTAGCCGTGTTATTTTTATATGAAATGAGCGAACAAACTCGTAAAACTTGAATTTTAGGGGCAAACAAAGATTGTGGAGAGGTATTTTAAAAAGATTACACATTTTGGTTTGAATTTGAATAATTTAGTATTTACTAACAATCTTTACGAAAAATCTATCCGAGTTTTTTTTGGATGAAATGAGCAAACGAACGCACGGCACATGAGTTTTTGGCACAAACGAAGATTGTGGATAAATACTTTAAAACGAATACAAATTTTTGTTTGCTATCGAGTAATTTAGTATTTGTTATCATTCTTTCCGAAAAATCTAGCCGTGCTTTTTTTATATAAATGAGTGAACAAACGCACGAAACATGAGTTTTAGGGGCAAACAAAGATTGTGGAGTAATATATTGAAAGGATTATAAATTTTGGTTTGCATTCGAATAATTTAGTATTTACTATCAATCTTTACGAAATATCTAGCCGTGTAATTTTTATATTAAAAGAGCGAAACAAACGCGTGAAACTTGAATTTTAGGGGCAAACAAAGATTGTGGAGAAATATTTTAAAATGAATACAAATTTTTGTTTGCATTCAATAATTTAGTATTTACTATCATTCTTTACGAAAAATCTAGCCGTGTTATTTTTATATGAAATGAGCGAACAAACTCGTAAAACTTGAATTTTAGGGGCAAACAAAGATTGTGGAGAGGTATTTTAAAAAGATTACACATTTTGGTTCGAATTTGAATAATTTAGTATTTACTAACAATCTTTACGAAAACTCTATCCGAGTTTTTTTTGGATGAAATGAGCAAACGAACGCACGGCACATGAGTTTTTGGCACAAACGAAGATTGTGGATAAATACTTTAAAACGAATACAAATTTTTGTTTGCTATCGAGTAATTTAGTATTTGCTATCATTCTTTCCGAAAAATCTAGCCGTGCTTTTTTTATATAAATGAGTGAACAAACGCACGAAACATGAGTTTTAGGGGCAAACAAAGATTGTGGAGTAATATATTGAAAGGATTTTAAATTTTGGTTTGCATTCGAATAATTTAGTATTTACTATCAATCTTTACGAAATATCTAGCCGTGTAATTTTTATATTAAAAGAGCGAAACAAACGCGTGAAACTTGAATTTTAGGGGCAAACAAAGATTGTGGAGAAGTATTTTAAAATGAATACAAATTTTTGTTTGCATTCAATAATTTAGTATTTACTATCATTCTTTACGAAAAATCTAGCCGTGTTATTTTTATATGAAATGAGCGAACAAACTCGTAAAACTTGAATTTTAGGGGCAAACAAAGATTGTGGAGAGGTATTTTAAAAAGATTACACATTTTGGTTTGAATTTGAATAATTTAGTATTTACTAACAATCTTTACGAAAAATCTATCCGAGTTTTTTTGGATGAAATGAGCAAACGAACGCACGGCACATGAGTTTTTGGCACAAACGAAGATTGTGGATAAATACTTTAAAACGAATACAAATTTTTGTTTGCTATCGAGTAATTTAGTATTTGCTATCATTCTTTCCGAAAAATCTAGCCGTGCTTTTTTTATATAAATGAGTGAACAAACGCACGAAACATGAGTTTTAGGGGCAAACAAAGATTGTGGAGAAATATATTGAAATGATTATAAATTTTGGTTTGCATTCGAATAATTTAGTATTTACTATCAATCTTTACGAAATATCAAGCCGTGTAATTTTTATATTAAAAGAGCGAAACAAATGCGTGAAACTTGAATTTTAGGGGCAAACAAAGATTGTGGAGAAGTATTTTAAAATGAATACAAATTTTTGTTTGCATTCAATAATTTAGTATTTACTATCATTCTTTACGAAAAATCTAGCCGTGTTATTTTTATATGAAATGAGCGAACAAACTCGTAAAACTTGAATTTTTGGGGCCAACAAAGATTGTGGAGAGGTATTTTAAAAAGATTACACATTTTGGTTTGAATTTGAATAATTTAGTATTTACTAACAATCTTTACGAAAAATCTATCCGAGTTTTTTTTGGATGAAATGAGCAAACGAACGCACGGCACATGAGTTTTTGGCACAAACGAAGATTGTGGATAAATACTTTAAAACGAATACAAATTTTTGTTAGCTATCGAGTAATTTAGTATTTGCTATCATTCTTTCCGAAAAATCTAGCCGTGCTTTTTTTATATAAATGAGTTAACAAACGCACGAAACATGAGTTTTAGGGGCAAACAAAGATTGTGGAGAAATATTTTGAAATGATTACAAATTTTGGTTTGCATTCGAATAATTTAGTATTTACTATCGTTCCGTACGAAATATCTAGCCGTGTTATTTTTATATGAAATAGGCGAACAAACGCGTGAAACTTGAGTTTTAGGGGCAAACAAAGATTGTGGGGAAGTATTTTAAAATGAATACAAATTTTTGTTTGCAATTGAATAATTTAGTATTTACTATCAATCTTTACGAAAAATCTATCCGAGTTTTTTTTGCACGAAATGAGCAAACAAACACACAACACATGAGTTTTTGGCACAAATGAAGATTGTGGATAAGTTTTTTAAAATGAATACAAATTTTTGTTTGCATGCGAATAATTTAGTATTTACTATCATTCTTTACGAAAAATCTATCCGTGCTATTTTTATATGAAATGGGTGAACAAACGCATGAAACGTGAGTTTTAGGGGCAAACAAAGATTGTGGAGACATATTTTGAAAGGATTACAAATTTTGGTTTGCATTCGAATAATTTTGTATTTACTATCAATCTTTACGAAATATCTAGCCGTGTAATTTTTATATTAAAAGAGCGAAACAAACGCGTGAAACTTGAGTTTTAGGTGCAAACAAAGATTGTGGAGAAGTATTTTAAAATGATTACAAATTTTTGTTTGCATTCAATAATTTAGTATTTACTATCATTCTTTACGAAAAATCTAGCCGTGTTATTTTTATATGAAATGAGCGAACAAACTCGTAAAACTTGAATTTTAGGGGCAAACAAAGATTGTGGAGAAGTATTTTAAAATGATTACACATTTTGGTTTGCATTTGAATAATTTAGTATTTACTAACAATCTTTTCGAAAAATCTATCCGAGTTTTTTTTGGATGAAATGAGCAAACAAACACACAGCACTTGAGTTTTTGGCACAAACAAAGATTGTGGATACGTATTTTAAAATGAATACAAATTTTTGTTTGCATTCGAATAATTTAGTATTTACTATCATTCTTTACGAAAAATCTAGCCGTGCTATTTTTATATGAAATGAGTGAACAAACGCATGAATCATGAGTTTTAGGGGCAAACAAAGATTGTGGAGAAATATTTTGAAATGATTACAAATTTTTGTTTGCATTCGAATAATTTTGTATTTACTATCATTCTCTACGAAATATCTAGCCGTGTTATTTTTATATTAAACGAGCGAAACAAACGCGTGAAACTGGAGATTTAGGGGCAAATAAAGATTGTGGATAAGTATTTTAAAATGAATACAAATTTTTGTTTGCATTCGAATAATTTAGTATTTACTATCATTCTTTAAGAAGAATCTAGCTATGCTATTTTTATATGAAATGAGTGAACAAACGCATGAACCATGAGTTTTAGGGGCAAACATAGATTGTGGAGAAATATTTTGAAATGATTACAAATTTTGGTTTACATTCGAATAATTTAGTATTTACTATCATTCTTTACGAAATATCTAGCCGTGTTATTTTTATATTAAAAGAGCGAAACAAACGCGTGAAACTTGAGTTTTAGGGGCAAAAAAAGATTGTGGAGAAGTATTTTAAAATGAATACAAATTTTTGTTTGCATTCAATAATTTAGTATTTACTATCATTCTTTACGAAAAATCTAGCCGTGTTATCTTTATATGAAATGAGCGAACAAACTCGTAAAACTTGAATTTTAGGGGCAAACAAAGATTGTGGAGAAGTATTTTAAAATGATTACACATTTTGGTTTGAATTTGAATAATTTAGTATTTACTAACAATCTTTACGAAAAATCTATCCGAGTTTTTTTTGGATGAAATGAGCAAACGAACGCACGGCACATGAGTTTTTGGCACAAACGAAGATTGTGGATAAATACTTTAAAACGAATACAAATTTTTGTTTGCTATCGAGTAATTTAGTATTTGCTATCATTCTTTCCGAAAAATCTAGCCGTGCTTTTTTTATATAAATGAGTGAACAAACGCACGAAACATGAGTTTTAGGGGCAAACAAAGATTGTGGAGTAATATATTGAAAGGATTATAAATTTTGGTTTGCATTCGAATAATTTAGTATTTACTATCAATCTTTACGAAATATCTAGCCGTGTAATTTTTATATTAAAAGAGCGAAACAAACGCGTGAAACTTGAGTTTTAGGGGCAAACAAAGATTGTGGAGAAGTATTTTAAAATGAATAAAAATTTTTGTTTGCATTCAATAATTTAGTATTTACTATCATTCTTTACGAAAAATCTAGCCGTGTTATTTTTATATGAAATGAGCGAACAAACTCGTAAAACTTGAATTTTAGGGGCAAACAAAGATTGTGGAGAGGTATTTTAAAAAGATTACACATTTTGGTTTGAATTTGAATAATTTAGTATTTACTAACAATCTTTACGAAAAATCTATCCGAGTTTTTTTTGGATGAAATGAGCAAACGAACGCACGGCACATGAGTTTTTGGCACAAACGAAGATTGTGGATAAATACTTTAAAACGAATACAAATTTTTGTTTGCTATCGAGTAATTTAGTATTTGTTATCATTCTTTCCGAAAAATCTAGCCGTGCTTTTTTTATATAAATGAGTGAACAAACGCATGAAACATGAGTTTTAGGGGCAAACAAAGATTGTGGAGTAATATATTGAAAGGATTATAAATTTTGGTTTGCATTCGAATAATTTAGTATTTACTATCAATCTTTACGAAATATCTAGCCGTGTAATTTTTATATTAAAAGAGCGAAACAAACGCGTGAAACTTGAATTTTAGGGGCAAACAAAGATTGTGGAGAAGTATTTTAAAATGAATACAAATTTTTGTTTGCATTCAATAATTTAGTATTTACTATCATTCTTTACGAAAAATCTAGCCGTGTTATTTTTATATGAAATGAGCGAACAAACTCGTAAAACTTGAATTTTAGGGGCAAACAAAGATTGTGGAGAGGTATTTTAAAAAGATTACACATTTTGGTTTGAATTTGAATAATTTAGTATTTACTAACAATCTTTACGAAAACTCTATCCGAGTTTTTTTTGGATGAAATGAGCAAACGAACGCACGGCACATGAGTTTTTGGCACAAACGAAGATTGTGGATAAATACTTTAAAACGAATACAAATTTTTGTTTGCTATCGAGTAATTTAGTATTTGCTATCATTCTTTCCGAAAAATCTAGCCGTGCTTTTTTTATATAAATGAGTGAACAAACGCACGAAACATGAGTTTTAGGGGCAAACAAAGATTGTGGAGTAATATATTGAAAGGATTTTAAATTTTGGTTTGCATTCGAATAATTTAGTATTTACTATCAATCTTTACGAAATATCTAGCCGTGTAATTTTTATATTAAAAGAGCGAAACAAACGCGTGAAACTTGAATTTTAGGGGCAAACAAAGATTGTGGAGAAGTATTTTAAAATGAATACAAATTTTTGTTTGCATTCAATAATTTAGTATTTACTATCATTCTTTACGAAAAATATAGCCGTGTTATTTTTATATGAAATGAGCGAACAAACTCGTAAAACTTGAATTTTAGGGGCAAACAAAGATTGTGGAGAGGTATTTTAAAAAGATTACACATTTTGGTTTGAATTTGAATAATTTAGTATTTACTAACAATCTTTACGAAAAATCTATCCGAGTTTTTTTGGATGAAATGAGCAAACGAACGCACGGCACATGAGTTTTTGGCACAAACGAAGATTGTGGATAAATACTTTAAAACGAATACAAATTTTTGTTTGCTATCGAGTAATTTAGTATTTGCTATCATTCTTTCCGAAAAATCTAGCCGTGCTTTTTTATATAAATGAGTGAACAAACGCACGAAACATGAGTTTTAGGGGCAAACAAAGATTGTGGAGAAATATATTGAAATGATTATAAATTTTGGTTTGCATTCGAATAATTTAGTATTTACTATCAATCTTTACGAAATATCAAGCCGTGTAATTTTTATATTAAAAGAGCGAAACAAATGCGTGAAACTTGAATTTTAGGGGCAAACAAAGATTGTGGAGAAGTATTTTAAAATGAATACAAATTTTTGTTTGCATTCAATAATTTAGTATTTACTATCATTCTTTACGAAAAATCTAGCCGTGTTATTTTTATATGAAATGAGCGAACAAACTCATAAAACTTGAATTTTTGGGGCAAACAAAGATTGTGGAGAGGTATTTTAAAAAGATTACACATTTTGGTTTGAATTTGAATAATTTAGTATTTACTAACAATCTTTACGAAAAATCTATCCGAGTTTTTTTTGGATGAAATGAGCAAACGAACGCACGGCACATGAGTTTTTGGCACAAACGAAGATTGTGGATAAATACTTTAAAACGAATACAAATTTTTGTTAGCTATCGAGTAATTTAGTATTTGCTATCATTCTTTCCGAAAAATCTAGCCGTGCTTTTTTTATATAAATGAGTTAACAAACGCACGAAACATGAGTTTTAGGGGCAAACAAAGATTGTGGAGAAATATTTTGAAATGATTACAAATTTTGGTTTGCATTCGAATAATTTAGTATTTACTATCGTTCCGTACGAAATATCTAGCCGTGTTATTTTTATATGAAATAGGCGAACAAACGCATGAAACTTGAGTTTTAGGGGCAAACAAAGATTGTGGGGAAGTATTTTAAAATGAATACAAATTTTTGTTTGCAATTGAATAATTTAGTATTTACTATCAATCTTTACGAAAAATCTATCCGAGTTTTTTTTGCACGAAATGAGCAAACAAACACACAACACATGAGTTTTTGGCACAAATGAAGATTGTGGATAAGTTTTTTAAAATGAATACTAATTTTTGTTTGCATGCGAATAATTTAGTATTTACTATCATTCTTTACGAAAAATCTATCCGTGCTATTTTTATATGAAATGGGTGAACAAACGCATGAAACGTGAGTTTTAGGGGCAAACAAAGATTGTGGAGACATATTTTGAAAGGATTACAAATTTTGGTTTGCATTCGAATAATTTTGTATTTACTATCAATCTTTACGAAATATCTAGCCGTGTAATTTTTATATTAAAAGAGCGAAACAAACGCGTGAAACTTGAGTTTTAGGTGCAAACAAAGATTGTGGAGAAGTATTTTAAAATGATTACAAATTTTTGTTTGCATTCAATAATTTAGTATTTACTATCATTCTTTACGAAAAATCTAGCCGTGTTATTTTTATATGAAATGAGCGAACAAACTCGTAAAACTTGAATTTTAGGGGCAAACAAAGATTGTGGAGAGGTATTTTAAAAAGATTACACATTTTGGTTTGAATTTGAATAATTTAGTATTTACTAACAATCTTTACGAAAAATCTATCCGAGTTTTTTTTGGATGAAATGAGCAAACGAACGCACGGCACATGAGTTTTTGGCACAAACGAAGATTGTGGATAAATACTTTAAAACGAATACAAATTTTTGTTTGCTATCGAGTAATTTAGTATTTGTTATCATTCTTTCCGAAAAATCTAGCCGTGCTTTTTTTATATAAATGAGTGAACAAACGCACGAAACATGAGTTTTAGGGGCAAACAAAGATTGTGGAGTAATATATTGAAAGGATTATAAATTTTGGTTTGCATTCGAATAATTTAGTATTTACTATCAATCTTTACGAAATATCTAGCCGTGTAATTTTTATATTAAAAGAGCGAAACAAACGCGTGAAACTTGAATTTTAGGGGCAAACAAAGATTGTGGAGAAGTATTTTAAAATGAATACAAATTTTTGTTTGCATTCAATAATTTAGTATTTACTATCATTCTTTACGAAAAATCTAGCCGTGTTATTTTTATATGAAATGAGCGAACAAACTCGTAAAACTTGAATTTTAGGGGCAAACAAAGATTGTGGAGAGGTATTTTAAAAAGATTACACATTTTGGTTTGAATTTGAATAATTTAGTATTTACTAACAATCTTTACGAAAAATCTATCCGAGTTTTTTTTGGATGAAATGAGCAAACGAACGCACGGCACATGAGTTTTTGGCACAAACGAAGATTGTGGATAAATACTTTAAAACGAATACAAATTTTTGTTTGCTATCGAGTAATTTAGTATTTGCTATCATTCTTTCCGAAAAATCTAGCCGTGCTTTTTTTATATAAATGAGTGAACAAACGCACGAAACATGAGTTTTAGGGGCAAACAAAGATTGTGGAGAAATATATTGAAATGATTATAAATTTTGGTTTGCATTCGAATAATTTAGTATTTACTATCAATCTTTACGAAATATCAAGCCGTGTAATTTTTATATTAAAAGAGCGAAACAAATGCGTGAAACTTGAATTTTAGGGGCAAACAAAGATTGTGGAGAAGTATTTTAAAATGAATACAAATTTTTGTTTGCATTCAATAATTTAGTATTTACTATCATTCTTTACGAAAAATCTAGCCGTGTTATTTTTATATGAAATGAGCGAACAAACTCATAAAACTTGAATTTTTGGGGCAAACAAAGATTGTGGAGAGGTATTTTAAAAAGATTACACATTTTGGTTTGAATTTGAATAATTTAGTATTTACTAACAATCTTTACGAAAAATCTATCCGAGTTTTTTTTGGATGAAATGAGCAAACGAACGCACGGCACATGAGTTTTTGGCACAAACGAAGATTGTGGATAAATACTTTAAAACGAATACAAATTTTTGTTAGCTATCGAGTAATTTAGTATTTGCTATCATTCTTTCCGAAAAATCTAGCCGTGCTTTTTTTATATAAATGAGTTAACAAACGCACGAAACATGAGTTTTAGGGGCAAACAAAGATTGTGGAGAAATATTTTGAAATGATTACAAATTTTGGTTTGCATTCGAATAATTTAGTATTTACTATCGTTCTTTACGAAATATCTAGCCGTGTTATTTTTATATGAAATAGGCGAACAAACGCATGAAACTTGAGTTTTAGGGGCAAACAAAGATTGTGGGGAAGTATTTTAAAATGAATACAAATTTTTGTTTGCAATTGAATAATTTAGTATTTACTATCAATCTTTACGAAAAATCTATCCGAGTTTTTTTTGCACGAAATGAGCAAACAAACACACAACACATGAGTTTTTGGCACAAATGAAGATTGTGGATAAGTTTTTTAAAATGAATACTAATTTTTGTTTGCATGCGAATAATTTAGTATTTACTATCATTCTTTACGAAAAATCTATCCGTGCTATTTTTATATGAAATGGGTGAACAAACGCATGAAACGTGAGTTTTAGGGGCAAACAAAGATTGTGGAGACATATTTTGAAAGGATTACAAATTTTGGTTTGCATTCGAATAATTTTGTATTTACTATCAATCTTTACGAAATATCTAGCCGTGTAATTTTTATATTAAAAGAGCGAAACAAACGCGTGAAACTTGAGTTTTAGGTGCAAACAAGATTGTGGAGAAGTATTTTAAAATGATTACAAATTTTTGTTTGCATTCAATAATTTAGTATTTACTATCATTCTTTACGAAAAATCTAGCCGTGTTATTTTTATATGAAATGAGCGAACAAACTCGTAAAACTTGAATTTTAGGGGCAAACAAAGATTGTGGAGAGGTATTTTAAAAAAGATTACACATTTTGGTTTGAATTTGAATAATTTAGTATTTACTAACAATCTTTACGAAAAATCTATCCGAGTTTTTTTTGGATGAAATGAGCAAACGAACGCACGGCACATGAGTTTTTGGCACAAACGAAGATTGTGGATAAATACTTTAAAACGAATACAAATTTTTGTTTGCTATCGAGTAATTTAGTATTTGTTATCATTCTTTCCGAAAAATCTAGCCGTGCTTTTTTTATATAAATGAGTGAACAAACGCACGAAACATGAGTTTTAGGGGCAAACAAAGATTGTGGAGTAATATATTGAAAGGATTATAAATTTTGGTTTGCATTCGAATAATTTAGTATTTACTATCAATCTTTACGAAATATCTAGCCGTGTAATTTTTATATTAAAAGAGCGAAACAAACGCGTGAAACTTGAATTTTAGGGGCAAACAAAGATTGTGGAGAAGTATTTTAAAATGAATACAAATTTTTGTTTGCATTCAATAATTTAGTATTTACTATCATTCTTTACGAAAAATCTAGCCGTGTTATTTTTATATGAAATGAGCGAACAAACTCGTAAAACTTGAATTTTAGGGGCAAACAAAGATTGTGGAGAGGTATTTTAAAAAGATTACACATTTTGGTTTGAATTTGAATAATTTAGTATTTACTAACAATCTTTACGAAAAATCTATCCGAGTTTTTTTTGGATGAAATGAGCAAACGAACGCACGGCACATGAGTTTTTGGCACAAACGAAGATTGTGGATAAATACTTTAAAACGAATACAAATTTTTGTTTGCTATCGAGTAATTTAGTATTTGCTATCATTCTTTCCGAAAAATCTAGCCGTGCTTTTTTATATAAATGAGTGAACAAACGCACGAAACATGAGTTTTAGGGGCAAACAAAGATTGTGGAGAAATATATTGAAATGATTATAAATTTTGGTTTGCATTCGAATAATTTAGTATTTACTATCAATCTTTACGAAATATCAAGCCGTGTAATTTTTATATTAAAAGAGCGAAACAAATGCGTGAAACTTGAATTTTAGGGGCAAACAAAGATTGTGGAGAAGTATTTTAAAATGAATACAAATTTTTGTTTGCATTCAATAATTTAGTATTTACTATCATTCTTTACGAAAAATCTAGCCGTGTTATTTTTATATGAAATGAGCGAACAAACTCATAAAACTTGAATTTTTGGGGCAAACAAAGATTGTGGAGAGGTATTTTAAAAAGATTACACATTTTGGTTTGAATTTGAATAATTTAGTATTTACTAACAATCTTTACGAAAAATCTATCCGAGTTTTTTTTGGATGAAATGAGCAAACGAACGCACGGCACATGAGTTTTTGGCACAAACGAAGATTGTGGATAAATACTTTAAAACGAATACAAATTTTTGTTAGCTATCGAGTAATTTAGTATTTGCTATCATTCTTTCCGAAAAATCTAGCCGTGCTTTTTTATATAAATGAGTTAACAAACGCACGAAACATGAGTTTTAGGGGCAAACAAAGATTGTGGAGAAATATTTTGAAATGATTACAAATTTTGGTTTGCATTCGAATAATTTAGTATTTACTATCGTTCTTTACGAAATATCTAGCCGTGTTATTTTTATATGAAATAGGCGAACAAACGCGTGAAACTTGAGTTTTAGGGGCAAACAAAGATTGTGGGGAAGTATTTTAAAATGAATACAAATTTTTGTTTGCAATTGAATAATTTAGTATTTACTATCAATCTTTACGAAAAATCTATCCGAGTTTTTTTTGCACGAAATGAGCAAACAAACACACAACACATGAGTTTTTGGCACAAATGAAGATTGTGGATAAGTTTTTTAAAATGAATACTAATTTTTGTTTGCATGCGAATAATTTAGTATTTACTATCATTCTTTACGAAAAATCTATCCGTGCTATTTTTATATGAAATGGGTGAACAAACGCATGAAACGTGAGTTTTAGGGGCAAACAAAGATTGTGGAGACATATTTTGAAAGGATTACAAATTTTGGTTTGCATTCGAATAATTTTGTATTTACTATCAATCTTTACGAAATATCTAGCCGTGTAATTTTTATATTAAAAGAGCGAAACAAACGCGTGAAACTTGAGTTTTAGGTGCAAACAAAGATTGTGGAGAAGTATTTTAAAATGATTACAAATTTTTGTTTGCATTCAATAATTTAGTATTTACTATCATTCTTTACGAAAAATCTAGCCGTGTTATTTTTATATGAAATGAGCGAACAAACTCGTAAAACTTGAATTTTAGGGGCAAACAAAGATTGTGGAGAAGTATTTTAAAATGATTACACATTTTGGTTTGCATTTGAATAATTTAGTATTTACTAACAATCTTTTCGAAAAATCTATCCGAGTTTTTTTTGGATGAAATGAGCAAACAAACACACGAGCACTTGAGTTTTTGGCACAAACAAAGATTGTGGATACGTATTTTAAAATGAATACAAATTTTTGTTTGCATTCGAATAATTTAGTATTTACTATCATTCTTTACGAAAAATCTAGCCGTGCTATTTTTATATGAAATGAGTGAACAAACGCATGAATCATGAGTTTTAGGGGCAAACAAAGATTGTGGAGAAATATTTTGAAATGATTACAAATTTTTGTTTGCATTCGAATAATTTTGTATTTACTATCATTCTCTACGAAATATCTAGCCGTGTTATTTTTATATTAAACGAGCGAAACAAACGCGTGAAACTTGAGATTTAGGAGCAAATAAAGATTGTGGATAAGTATTTTAAAATGAATACAAATTTTTGTTTGCATTCGAATAATTTAGTATTTACTATCATTCTTTAAGAAGAATCTAGCCATGCTATTTTTATATGAAATGAGTGAACAAACGCATGAACCATGAGTTTTAGGGGCAAACATAGATTGTGGAGAAATATTTTGAAATGATTACAAATTTTGGTTTACATTCGAATAATTTAGTATTTACTATCATTCTTTACGAAATATCTAGCCGTGTTATTTTTATATTAAAAGAGCGAAACAAACGCGTGAAACTTGAGTTTTAGGGGCAAAAAAAGATTGTGGAGAAGTATTTTAAAATGAATACAAATTTTTGTTTGCATTCAATAATTTAGTATTTACTATCATTATTTACGAAAAATCTAGCCGTGTTATTTTTATATGAAATGAGCGAACAAACTCGTAAAACTTGAATTTTAGGGGCAAACAAAGATTGTGGAGAAGTATTTTAAAAAGATTACACATTTTGGTTTGAATTTGAATAATTTAGTATTTACTAACAATCTTTACGAAAAATCTATCCGAATTTTTTTTAGATGAAATGAGCAAACGAACGCACGGCACATGAGTTTTTGGCACAAACGAAGATTGTGGATAAATACTTTAAAACGAATACAAATTTTTGTTTGCTAGTATTTACTATCATTCTTTACGAAAAATCTAGTCGTGTTATTTTTATATGAAATGTGCGAACAAACTCGTAAAACTTGAATTTTAGGGGCAAACAAAGATTGTGGAGAAGTATTTTAAAATGATTACACATTTTGGTTTGCATTTGAATAATTTAGTATTTACTAACAATCTTTTCGAAAAATCTATCCGAGTTTTTTTTGGATGAAATGAGCAAACAAACACACAGCACATGAGTTTTTGGGACAAACAAAGATTGTGGATAAATATTTTAAAATGAATACAAATTTTTGTTTGCATTCGAATAATTTAGTATTTACTATCATTCTTTACGAAAAATCTAGCCGTGCTATTTTTATATGAAATGAGTGAACAAACACATGAATCATGAGTTTTAGGGGTAAACAAAGATTGTGGAGAAATATTTTGAAATGATTACAAATTTTGGTTTGCATTCGAATAATTTAGTATTTACTATCAATCTTTACGAAATATCTAGCCGTGTAATTTTTATATTAAAAGAGCGAAACAAACGCGTGAAACTTGAGTTTTAGGGGCAAACAAAGATTGTCGAGATGTATTTTAAAATGAATACAAATTTTTGTTTGCATTCAATAATTTAGTATTTACTATCAATCTTTACGAAAAATCTAGCCGTGTTATTTTTATATGAAATGTGCGAACAAACTCGTAAAACTTGAATTTTAGGGGCAAACAAAGATTGTGGAGAAGTACTTTAAAATGATTACACATTTTGGTTTGCATTTGAATAATTTAGTATTTACTAACAATCTTTTCGAAAAATCTATCCGAGTTTTTTTTGGATGAAATGAGCAAACAAACACACAGCACTTGAGTTTTTGGCACAAACAAAGATTGTGGATAAGTAATTTAAAATGAATACAAATTTTTGTTTGCATTCGAATAATTTAGTATTTACTCTCATTCTTTACGAAAAATCTAGCCGTGCAATTTTTATATGAAATGAGTGAACAAACGCATGAATCATGAGTTTTAGGGGCAAACAAAGATTGTGGAGAAATATTTTGAAATGATTACAAATTTTTGTTTGCATTCGAATAATTTTGTATTTACTATCATTCTCTACGAAATATCTAGCCGTGTTATTTTTATATTAAATGAGCGAAACAAACGCGTGAAACTTGAGATTTAGGGGCAAATAAAGATTGTGGATAAGTATTTTAAAATGAATACAAATTTTTGTTTGCATTCGAATAATTTAGTATTTACAATCATTCTTTAAGAAGAATCTAGCCATGCTATTTTTATATGAAATGAGTGAACAAACGCATGAAACATGAGTTTTAGGGGCAAACATAGATTGTGGAGAAATATTTTGAAATGATTACAAATTTTGGTTTGCATTCGAATAATTTAGTATTTACTATCATTCTTTACGAAATATCTAGCCGTGTTATTTTTATATTAAAAGAGCGAAACAAACGCGTGAAACTTGAGTTTTAGGGGCAAACAAAGATTGTGGTGAAGTATTTTAAAATGAATACAAATTTTTGTTTGCATTCAATATTTTAGTATTTACTATCATTCTTTACGAAAAATCTAGCCGTGTTATTTTTATATGAAATGAGCGAACAAACTCGTAAAATTTGAATTTTAGGGCAAACAAAGATTGTGGAGAAGTATTTTAAAATGATTACAAATTTTGATTTGAATTTGAATAATTTAGTATTTACTAACAATCTTTTCGAAAAATCTATCCGAGTTTTTTTTGGATGAAATGAGCAAACGAACGCACGGCACATGAGTTTTTGGCACAAACGAAAATTGTGGATAAGTACTTTAAAACGAATACAAATTTTTGTTTGCTATCGAGTAATTTAGTATTTGCTATCATTCTTTCCGAAAAATCTAGCCGTGCTTTTTTTATATAAATGAGTGAACAAGCGCACGAAACATGAGTTTTAGGGGCAAACAAAGATTGTGGAGAAATATTTTGAAATGATTACAAATTTTGGTTTGCATTCGAATAATTTAGTATTTACTATCGTTCCTTACGAAATATCTAGCCGTGTTATTTTTATATGAAATTGGCGAACAAACGTGTGAAACTTGAGTTTTAGGGGCAAACAAAGATTGTGGGGAAGTATTTTAAAATGAATACAAATTTTTGTTTGCAATTGAATAATTTAGTATTTACTATCAATCTTTACGAAAAATCTATCCGAGTTTTTTTTGGACGAAATGAGCAAACAAACACACAACACATGAGTTTTTGGCACAAATGAAGATTGTGGATAGGTTTTTTAAAATGAATACAAATTTTTGTTTGCATTCGAATAATTTAGTATTTACTATCATTCTTTACGAAAAATCTAGCCCTGCTATTTTTATATGAAATGGGTGAACAAACGCATGAAACGTGAGTTTTAGGGGCAAACAACGATTGTGGAGAAATATTTTGAAAGGATTACTGTAATGTGTATTTTTATACACATTTTTAGGGTTTAAATCATCACAAATTCAATCAAATTTCACATAAAACGTATGAAAAAGACTCATAACTCATAAAACATAATTTGAAACCTCTTAATACATTTTTGTGCTATTTTACAGGCGAAAAGGCCATAAAATGAAGAATTGGACAAAAACGTAAACAATGGGCCAATGATGGCCAAATTCTCCCTAAAAACGCTCACATTTCCCATACATATAATTTCCTAACCCTAAACGATGGAAAACGTTGTTGGAAAAGAGCGAACATTGGAACGAGTAAGAAACGACCACAAAACGTTATGAAAACATCCACTGTCTCATGACGTTCTTCAGCCAAACCGATACGTGAACCGACCACGTTCGGTCCCAAAACAGAGAAGAAACGTCCACGTTTTTTATGACGTTTCGTATCGGAATGTGACGTTTCGTATCGGAATGTGACGTTCCGATCAATTGGATCCTAACCATCGTTTTACACCTCAACATAAACCTAGCAGCAAAAGAACAGAGAAAAATGACGCATCAAAATTCTGGTCAACCGTCGCAGTCAAAGTCAACTCTTTCTCTCTCAAAGCGCTGATTTTCCGAAATGCTCGGAATTGAACAAACTCACCACCATTTGACTCGTCTTGACAAGACAAGCACAACCGTATGATTAGTCACCGCTGGAACGGCCGGAGCTGGCCGGAAAACGCGAAAAACCTCCTGTCAGCCATGAAAATAGACCGTTTGAGCTGAGGAATTCTCGAGCTTGCCATTCCCTCCACAGACCTCTAATTGACAAAATTCCAACACCATGCTCTTCTTCTTGATCCCCTCTTTCCAACCATATAAAGAACTCATAAAATGATGAAGAATTGAGTGAGATAATCGAGTTTGAAATAAGTATTCGATGAAATTGAATTCTGTTTTTGCTGAAATAACTCAATTCGAGCTGAAACTTCTCAAGTCCATAACTCACTACACAGAGCTCCGTTTCACGTGAAACCAATTCCATTCTCTTCTTCTCTCTTTCCTCTTTCCATGGATATGAAGAACACCAAAAATGATGAAGAAATGAGAGAGATATTTGAGTTTGAAATGATGCCACTAAACCGTTCGACGAAATAACCAGATTTCAAAATAACCGCCAAATACTAAAATTCGAAATTCTCCCTCATTTTTCAACGGAATACAATGAAATTCGGTCCAGATCTTCAGTACAGTTCCTTGATCCTCCTAAGCCAATCACAAGCCCCAAAATATCCTTCAACTCTCTATATAAATAACCGTATTTCAATCCATCAAAACACGCTCTTTCATCCATTCTCTCAAATCACTCATTCTCCCACTCTCCTTAACTTATACACCACTCTCCATTCATCTTCTCTAACCTCTAAAATCTCCATTAATGAGTTTCAAGCTTTCTTGAGCTCTAATTTTCGTTTTTGAGTGAAATCATGCAATTCGGGGCTGATTTGGGGAAAATTCGAATCGGTCGATTCTAGCTTGAATTGAGGTGCAATTGGAGCTTCAAATCAACTCAAGGAAGGTCCTAGCTTGGATTTCTCATTGTGGTTTGATTAAATCCTCCTTAAATACTTTCTTTTTCTCCTAATTTTTCAAATCTGAATTTTTGGTGTAAAATGATGAATTTGAGATCGAATCGTGTTTGTTTAATCATGATTGAGTAGATCTGTGTAGGGATAGATATTTGTGAAGGAATCACTTGAAATCTTGCTTTATTTTGAATCAATTTGACCGATTTGTGTAATTGTTCATATATCACTATTAAAAATGAAAATCGTTAATTTGATTGATTTGGCTGAATTTATTAGATCAATTAGACCTATAATTGCGTGTGTATTATGACCAATTAGTCATTCAAGGTCTTGGCTGAGAATTTTGATTGATTAATTGAAGTTTTGGATTGAATTTTATGATTTGAACATGAGTTGGCTGATTTTTGTTTAGATCCAATTTTCGGTCCATTAATTGAGTTTTTCTAGCTTGAATTTACTTAAACTTGTTGTACAAATCTTGAAGATTGAATATTCAGTGATTAAGGATGGTATTCTTGATCAAATACTCTTAAAAATCCCTACTTTTAAACCAAAAATCAAACCCTAATCAGTTTCTGTTTGCTGCTGTTTCATCTCTGTTTTTTCAGTCTTTTTCCCTTCATTTCGTGTCTAATTCAGATCTTAAAAATTAAATAAATATTTTTAAAATTTGGTTCTCATTTAGTAGATAATTTTCAAATCAAATTTTGCCCAATTCCGATTTATAATTTGTGAGATATTAATTTTCTAAGTTTGTAATATTTCTGTTTTTAAACTTTCAGTCCAGATTTACTGTTTCTTTTCTTCTGAATTTTTAAAAATATAAAAATAAATACCAAAAATACAAAAATAGTCCTACTGGAAGTATTTTGAAGTGTAGAATCCAAATATGAATTTTAAGATATTAGTTGTTAAATCAGATTAGGAGATATACCAACTTTTGTTAGTATTGGTCTGTCAGAACTAGTTTCTGGTCCAGATCTGAATTTTCATTATAAATCCCAAACTACAAAACATCATTTTATGAAATTTTAACAGATAATCTAAAACTTTATAATTGAATTTCGGTATAAATGTTAGAATTTTTCAAGACTTGGTGATTTTTCTATAAATTTCTGAAGTTACTGTTGAATTAAGTATGAATCTGAAGTAAGATCTGGATTTAAACTACAAATATCTCGAAATTTTTGAATAAAATAGAAATACCAGTAAAGTACCATATCATAGATCTCTCTTTCTAGTTTCCAACGGTATCTTGTGTGTTAGAATCGGAGTTTATTTGGTCAAGTTACGAATTAAAACACCAAAGTGTGACGTGCTGAATTTTTACAATAAGGCTGAAAATAAGATTTAAACTTGGAAATTCATCTAATAACCCTTGAATTACAAGATTCTATACTAAAGAATAATCATTGAGACTAGTTAATACTTGAGGCCACACCTCCTTGTGTTCGACCCCTAAACTCATTACCACTCATACTCGTAATTGATTAATAGGGAAATATAAATTGTTTTGTTAAATTGTGTGAAATTCAACGACGGTTTTAACGCGATTTACAAATGGCGCCGTTGCCGGGGAGGCGGCTTGTATCAAGTTATTAACTAACCAATCTCATATTTTGTCTAGTGTTTTTGTCTCTCTTATCTTTGAAGGTTTTAGGTCACAAGATATGTCTATGGATTGGCAAGGCGAGAAACAAAGGAAGGTTTAATGACGGGAAGACAAACATGGACGGGATGGTCAAACGAGGGCTATTCATGGCAAAATGGCGAGGGCTATTTCGTGCAGACACAACCTGTCTACGGGCAATCTTATGAGCAAGGAGCGTTGTTCAACCACTCGTCTATTCAGGAGTCGATGGATGAAATGTTGAGCCAATCTTGGGGTTTTCAACCTCAAATGAACCACCAAAACCCGTACACACCCGTCTTGCCATCCGAATTCTCCCAACCTTACTCTTACCCAAACGAGCATAACCCTCCAAATCATGGATATCAACAACCACAAAACTCTTCATATGGCCAATTATTCCAAATGATGAACGCCATGCGGGAAGACCTCAACAAAATGTCTAACACGCTTGGTGGATTTGTCGACGATATCGGACAAGCCAATACCACATCCCAAGTGCAACCGAGGGGGCCCCGACACAAGAACCTTCTCTCCAACCTTGTTACAATGAAGCTAGCCATTCGACGAGTGTTCTTGGGTTCAACATGGGAATCAAAAATTGGGGATGGAAGAATGTTCAAATGTTGCAGAAATGTCGGAAGGGGAAGAAGTTGTGGAAGTAGAGAATCCTAGTTTTGAATTTGAAGAGTATGGGTGTTACGGGGAAAGTGAGTTAGACCAAGAAGAGGGGATTGAATCTAGTGACGAGTCGAGCACTACAAAAATAATTTTCAAATTTGAAAAATCGGAATTTGAGGAATCTCAAAGAAATGAGGAAATGTTCATAGAAGTTGTGGAAGAAGAAAACCCTATTTTTGAGTTTGAAGAGAATTTGTTTGATGGGGAATGTGGGTCAAACAGGGAATCAGGGAGTGAGTTTTGTGAAAATACGGGTGTTGTGGAATGTGAATTAAAAGGGGACTCAATGGTTGATTTTTGTAAGGTCTCGAGCGATGTGGAATGTGAGTCATGTGATGACTCACTGGTTGAACCTTTCGACGAGTCGAGTGCCACCAAAACCAAAGAATTGGTTAAAGAAATTATAAATATTTTTGAGAAACTATGGGTCGAGAACGAGGATGAGTCAAACCATGACTCAAAGATTGAATCAGGCGAAATTTTGAGTGCTACAAACCCTAGTTTCGACTTAGAGGACTTTTGGAATAATGTGGAATGCGAGTCAAATCATGACTCCAAAAGTGAATCTTGCGACGAGTCGAGCGATACTAACCTGAGTTTAGAAATCAAGGAGTCATGTGTTAAGGACGAGAATGAGTCAAACCATGACTCAATGGTTGAAACATACGACGAGTCAAGCACCCTAAATCACGAGCCAACTTCACCAAATTCCCGACATCCTATCTTTTGCCAAACAATACATTACACCAACCTTGAGATAAGCGGTGTGATGTACATCGACCCGCCAACCAATCAAGAAGGAGTAAACTTGGGTATTGAATTGCCCCTCTCAACGAAAAGCGATCTCAAACTCCTTTCAAAACCAGGAAGACCAGTCATTTCTATCTGCAAAACCAAGGATAGGCAACACGGACCGAATCTCTTACCACCAAGTGAGCTCCTACAAGGATTTGTTCACGTTTACGACCCGTTCGAGAGAGGCTAACACAAAGGCGTCGGGCTCGAGACGTAAAATGGGAGCGCTTGGTGAGAGGCAACTCGTCGTGTCAGGTCGTATTTTTTCTTTCTTTATTTTATTTTCTTAATTTTACAAAACTTCTCTTTCACACTTAAACATTTGCTACACAAAAGTTTAAGTGTGGTGGGGAGGTTTTGCATAAAACCCCAATAATTTTTCCAATTTCCACAAATTTTCTCATTTTGAACTTTTTGTTTGAGGACAAACAAAGGTTTAAGTGTGGTGGGGTGGTTTTGTGCAAAACCAAGTTTTGTTTTCTTGTAAAAATGTGAAAATTCATAAAAGTTGAAAAAATTGAAAATTTTCAAAAAAAAAAAAAAAAAAAAAAAAACTCATAAATACAACAAAATTTTTAAACTTTTTACTTGTTTTTCTTTCATTTTTGTTTTGTTATTTTTGTACATAAAAGTTTGTGTGATTTAAAGAAAAGCAAGAGAATTATTAGTGAAAAAGTAAAAGGTTTTGAAAAATGGAAAAGATTTTAAAACTAAGCCCTTTCAAGCAATTTTTGAAAAATACTTAGGGTTTTGGAAAATAATGAAAAGATTTGAAAAACTTCAAAAGGGATTTAACTTTTATCATGAATGCCACATTTCACCTCATTTCCATTTATAATATTCATGTAAAATCCATTAAGCGTTTCGAAAATTCATAAATATTTCACTTGCCCCTTTACCGAAATTATAAATCGTTTTCTTTAAAGTAATGCTGTGATTAAAACATTTGAAAAATCAAACCTTACTTTTAATACCACTAGTTTCGCAAAAATTTTCTAACTCAACCTATCTTTCATGGCATAGCTAATGACTCGTATGTCCATCTCTAATTTTCGCACTAAAAGCAAGTGACCGAAATCGTAACCTGTTATTCCTTCACAAAAAGAATTCAAAAATGTGAAAAATTATTTTTAAACCCTTGAAAAAAAAAAAAAAAAATTTACATATCCGCAATAGAAAATGAATGATTTTTTTGTACGTGCAAAGCACAGCTTGTCTTTTGATAACATGAGTGGATAGCATACCAACTTTTACGTGTTTATAAAAGAGAAAGTTGAGTTAGTTGGAACTTTTGGGGTAATTTGTATAAATTCACCATTTTAAATTTAGGGGGAGAAAGTATCAAAAATGAAATTAGGGCATTGCTTTTTGGAAAAAGGTTCGTATTTGAAGAATTGGGGAATTTTAAATAAATTTGAATTTGAAATTATTAATGGATAGTCATCGACCCTCGTGTATTATTATAATAATCAAATATTAGTATATAACATTCATGGCAATAACTAAATTTTTTTTTTCAAAAAACGCTTTAAACTGATTCTAAAAATCCTAAAACTTGATTTTAATTTGCGCTTGAGGGCAAGCTTAGTTTAAGTGTGGTGGGATTTGTAATGTGTATTTTTATACACATTTTTAGGGTTTAAATCATCACAAATTCAATCAAATTTCACATAAAACGTATGAAAAAGACTCATAACTCATAAAACATAATTTGAAACCTCTTAATACATTTTTGTGCTATTTTACAGGCGAAAAGGCCATAAAATGAAGAATTGGACAAAAACGTAAACAATGGGCCAATGATGGCCAAATTCTCCCTAAAAACGCTCACATTTCCCATACATATAATTTCCTAACCCTAAACAATGGAAAACGTTGTTGGAAAAGAGCAAACATTGGAACGAGTAAGAAACGACCACAAAACGTTATGAAAACATCCACTGTCTCATGACGTTCTTCAGCCAAACCGATACGTGAACCGACCACGTTCGGTCCCAAAACAGAGAAGAAACGTCCACGTTTTTTATGACGTTTCGTATCGGAATGTGACGTTTCGTATCGGAATGTGACGTTCCGATCAAATGGATCCTAACCATCGTTTTACACCTCAACATAAACCTAGCAGCAAAAGAACAGAGAAAAATGACGCATCAAAATTCTGGTCAACCGTCGCAGTCAAAGTCAACTCTTTCTCTCTCAAAGCGCTGATTTTCCGAAATGCTCGGAATTGAACAAACTCACCACAATTTGACTCGTCTTGACAAGACAAGCACAACCGTATGATTAGTCACCGCTGGAACGGCCGGAGCTGGCCGGAAAACGCGAAAAACCTCCTGTCAGCCATGAAAATAGACCGTTTGAGCTGAGGAATTCTCGAGCTTGCCATTCCCTCCACAGACCTCTAATTGACAAATTTCCAACACCATGCTCTTCTTCTTGATCCCCTCTTTCTAACCATATAAAGAACTCATAAAATGATGAAGAATTGAGTGAGATAATCGAGTTTGAAATAAGTATTCGATGAAATTGAATTCTGTTTTTGCTGAAATAACTCAATTCGAGCTGAAACTTCTCAAGTCCATAACTCACTACACAGAGCTCCGTTTCACGTGAAACCAATTCCATTCTCTTCTTCTCTCTTTCCTCTTTCCATGGATATGAAGAACACCAAAAATGATGAAGAAATGAGAGAGATATTTGAGTTTGAAATGATGCCACTAAACCGTTCGACGAAATAACCAGATTTCAAAATAACCGCCAAATACTAAAATTCGAAATTCTCCCTCATTTTTCAACGGAATACAATGAAATTCGGTCCAGATCTTCAGTACAGTTCCTTGATCCTCCTAAGCCAATCACATGCCCCAAAATATCCTTCAACTCTCTATATAAATAACCGTATTTCAATCCATCAAAACACGCTCTTTCATCCATTCTCTCAAATCACTCATTCTCCCACTCTCCTTAACTTATACACCACTCTCAATTCATCTTCTCTAACCTCTAAAATCTCCATTAATGAGTTTCAAGCTTTCTTGAGCTCTAATTTTCGATTTTGAGTGAAATCATGCAATTCGGGGCTGATTTGGGGAAAAGTCGAATCGGTCGATTCTAGCTTAAATCGAGGTGCAATTGGAGCTTCAAATCAACTCAAGGAAGGTCCTAGCTTGGATTTCTCATTGTGGTTTGATTAAATCCTCCTTAAATTCTTTCTTTTTCTCCTAATTTTTCAAATCTGAATTTTTGGTGTAAAATGATGAATTTGAGATCGAATCGTGTTTGTTTAATCATGATTGAGTAGATCTGTGTAGGGATAGATATTTGTGAAGGAATCACTTGAAATCTTGCTTTATTTTGAATCAATTTGACCGATTTGTGTAATTGTTCATATATCACTATTAAAAATGAAAATCGTTGATTTGATTGATTTGGCTGAATTTATTAGATCAATTAGACCTATAATTGCGTGTGTATTATGACCAATTAGTCATTCAAGGTCTTGGCTGAGAATTTTGATTGATTAATTGAAGTTTTGGATTGAATTTTATGATTTGAACATGAGTTGGCTGATTTTTGTTTAGATCCAATTTTCGGTCCATTAATTGAGTTTTTCTAGCTTGAATTTACTTAAACTTGTTGTACAAATCTTGAAGATTGAATATTCAGTGATTAAGGATGGTATTCTTGATCAAATACTCTTAAAAATCCCTACTTTTAAACCAAAAATCAAACCCTAATCAGTTTCTGTTTGCTGCTGTTTCATCTCTGTTTTTTCAGTCTTTTTCCCTTCATTTCGTGTCTAATTCAGATCTTAAAAATTAAATAAATATTTTTAAAATTTAGTTCTCATTTAGTAGATAATTTTCAAATCAAATTTTGCCCAATTCCGATTTATAATTTGTGAGATATTAATTTTCTAAATTTGTAATATTTCTGTTTTTAAACTTTCAGTCCAGATTTACTGTTTCTTTTCTTCTGAATTTTTAAAAATATAAAAATAAATACCAAAAATACAAAAATAGTCCTACTGGAAGTATTTTGAAGTGTAGAATCCAAATATGAATTTTAAGATATTAGTTGTTAAATCAGATTAGGAGATATACCAACTTTTGTTAGTATTGGTCTGTCAGAACTAGTTTCTGGTCCAGATCTGAATTTTCATTATAAATCCCAAACTACAAAACATCATTTTATGAAATTTTAACAGATAATCTAAAACTTTATAATTGAATTTCGGTATAAATGTTAGAATTTTTCAAGACTTGGTGATTTTTCTATAAATTTCTGAAGTTACTGTTGAATTAAGTATGAATCTGAAGTAAGATCTGGATTTAAACTACAAATATCTCGAAATTTTTGAATAAAATAGAAATACCAGTAAAGTACCATATCATAGATCTCTCTTTCTAGTTTCCAACGGTATCTTGTGTGTTGGAATCGGAGTTTATTTGGTCAAGTTACGAATTAAAACACCAAAGTGTGACGTGCTGAATTTTTACAATAAGGCTGAAAATAAGATTTAAACTTGGAAATTCATCTAATAACCCTTGAATTACAAGATTCTATACTAAAGAATAATCATTGAGACTAGTTAATACTTGAGGCCACACCTCCTTGTGTTCGACCCCTAAACTCATTACCACTCATACTCGTAATTGATTAATAGGGAAATATAAATTGTTTTGTTAAATTGTGTGAAATTCAACGACGGTTTTAACGCGATTTACAATTACAAATTTTGGTTTGCATTCGAATAATTTAGTATTTACTATCAATCTTTACGAAATATCTAACCGTGTAATTTTTATATTAAAAGAGCGAAACAAACGCGTGAAACTTGAGTTTTAGGGGCAAACAAAGATTGTGGATAAGTATTTTAAAATGAATACAAATTTTTGTTTGCATTCAATATTTTAGTATTTACTATCATTCTTTACGAAAAATCTAGCCGTGTTATTTTTATATGAAATGAGCGAACAAACTTGTAGAACTTGAATTTTAGGGGCAAACAAAGATTGTGGAGAAGTATTTTAAAATGATTACACATTTTGGTTTGAATTTGAATAATTTAGTATTTACTAACAATCCTTACGAAAAATCTATCCGAGTTTTTTTTTGGATGAAATGAGCAAACGAACGCACGGCACATGAGTTTTTGGCACAAACGAAAATTGTGGATAAGTACTTTAAAACGAATACAAATTTTTGTTTGCTATCGAGTAATTTAGTATTTGCTATCATTCTTTCCGAAAAATCTAGCCGTGCTTTTTTTATATAAATGAGTGAACAAACGCACGAAACATGAGTTTTAGGGGCAAACAAAGATTGTGGAGAAATATTTTGAAATGATTACAAATTT
Source organism: Juncus inflexus (assembly GCA_024447665.1). Taxonomy (NCBI): domain Eukaryota; kingdom Viridiplantae; phylum Streptophyta; class Magnoliopsida; order Poales; family Juncaceae; genus Juncus; species Juncus inflexus. The sequence continues at coordinate 542,283 of JAJHPC010000003.1, forward strand.
TGGTTTGCATTCGAATAATTTAGTATTTACTATCGTTCCTTACGAAATATCTAGCCGTGTTATTTTTATATGAAATTGGCGAACAAACGCGTGAAACTTGAGTTTTAGGGGCAAACAAAGATTGTGGGGAAGTATTTTAAAATGAATACAAATTTTTGTTTGCAATTGAATAATTTAGTATTTACTATCAATCTTTACGAAAAATCTATCCGAGTTTTTTTTGGACGAAATGAGCAAACAAACTCGTAAAACTTGAATTTTAGGGGCAAACAAAGATTGTGGAGAAGTATTTTAAAATGATTACACATTTTTGTTTGCATTTGAATAATTTAGTATTTACTAACAATCTTTTCGAAAAATCTATCCGAGTTTTTTTTGGATGAAATGAGCAAACAAACACACAGCAAAGGAGTTTTTGGCACAAACAAAGATTGTGGATGAGTATTTTAAAATGAATACAAATTTTTGTTTGCATTCGAATAATTTAGTATTTACTATCATTCTTTACGAAAAATGTAGCCGTGCTATTTTTATATGAAATGAGTGAACAAACGCATGAATCATGAGTTTTAGGGGCAAACAAAGATTGTGGAGAAATATTTTGAAATGATTACAAATTTTTGTTTGCATTCGAATAATTTTGTATTTACTATCATTCTCTACGAAATATCTAGCCGTGTTATTTTTTTATTAAATGAGCGAAACAAACGCGTGAAACTTGAGATTTAGGGGCAAATAAAGATTGTGGATAAGTATTTTAAAATGAATACAAATTTTTGTTTGCATTCGAATAATTTAGTATTTACTATCATTCTTTAAGAAGAATCTAGCCATGCTATTTTTATATGAAATGAGTGAACAAACGCATGAAACATGAGTTTTAGGGGCAAACATAGATTGTGGAGAAATATTTTGAAATGATTACAAATTATGGTTTGCATTCGAATAATTTAGTATTTACTATCATTCTTTACGAAATATCTAGCCGTGTTATTTTTATATTAAAAGAGCGAAACAAACGCGTGAAACTTGAGTTTTAGGGGCATACAAAGATTGTGGAGAATTATTTTAAAATGAATACAAATTTTTGTTTGCATTCAATATTTTAGTATTTACTATCATTCTTTACGAAAAATCTAGCCGTGTTATTTTTATATGAAATGAGCGAACAAACTCGTAAAACTTGAATTTTAGGGGCAAACAAAGATTGTGGAGAAGTATTTTAAAATGATTACACATTTTGGTTTGAATTTGAATAATTTAGTATTTACTAACACTCTTTACGAAAAATCTATCCGAGTTTTTTTTGGATGAAATGAGCAAACGAACGCACGGCACATGAGTTTTTGGCACAAACGAAAATTGTGGATAAGTACTTTAAAATGAATACAAATTTTTGTTTGCTATCGAGTAATTTAGTATTTGCTATCATTCTTTCCGAAAAATCTAGCTGTGCTTTTTTTATATAAATGAGTGAACAAACGCACGAAACAAGAGTTTTAGGGGCAAACAAAGATTGTGGAGAAATATTTTGAAATCATTACAAATTTTGGTTTGCATTCGAATAATTTAGTATTTACTATCGTTCCTTACGAAATATCTAGCCGTGTTATTTTTATATGAAATGGGCGAACAAACGCGTGAAACTTGAGTTTTAGGGGCAAACAAAGATTGTAGGGAAGTATTTTAAAATGAATACAAATTTTGTTTGCAATTGAATAAGTTAGTATTTAGTATCAATCTTTACGAAAAATCTATCCGAGTTTTTTTTGGACGAAATGAGCAAACAAACACACAACACATGAGTTTTTGGCACAAATGAAGATTGTGGATAAGTATTTTAAAATGAATACAAATTTTTGTTTGCATTCGAATAATTTAGTATTTACTATCATTCTTTACGAAAAATCTAGCCGTGCTATTTTATATGAAATGGGTGAACAAACGCATGAAACGTGAGTTTTAGGGGCAAACAAAGATTGTGGAGAAATATTTTGAAAGGATTACAAATTTTGGTTTGCATTCGAATAATTTAGTATTTACTATCAATCCTAGCCGTGTAATTTTTATATTAAAAGAGCGAAACAAACGCGTGAAACTTGAGTTTTAGGGGCAAACAAAGATTGTGGAGAAGTATTTTAAAATGAATACAAATTTTTGTTTGCATTCAATAATTTAGTATGTACTATCATTCTTTACGAAAAATCTAGCCGTGTTATTTTTATATGAAATGAGCGAACAAACTCGTAAAACTTGAATTTTAGGGGCAAACAAAGATTGTGGAGAAGTATTTTAAAATGATTACACATTTTGGTTTGAATTTGAATAATTTAGTATTTACTAACAATCTTTACGAAAAATCTATCCGAGTTTTTTTTGGATGAAATGAGCAAACGAACGCACGGCACATGAGTTTTTGGCACAAACGAAGATTGTGTTTAAATACTTTAAAACGAATACAAATTTTTGTTTGCTATCGAGTAATTTAGTATTTGCTATCATTCTTTCCGAAAAATCTAGCCGTGCTTTTTTTATATGAAATGAGTGAACAAACGCACGAAACATGAGTTTTAGGGGCAAACAAAGATTGTGGAGAAATATTTTGAAATGATTACAAATTTTGGTTTGCATTCGAATAATTTAGTATTTACTATCGTTCCTTACGAAATATCTAGCCGTGTTATTTTTATATGAAATGGGCGAACAAACGCGTGAAACTTGAGTTTTAGGGGCAAACAAAGATCGTGGGGAAGTATTTTAAAATGAATAGAAATTTTTGTTTGCAATTGAATAATTTAGTATTTACTATCAATCTTTACGAAAAATCTATCCGAGTTTTTTTTCGACGAAATGAGCAAACAGACACACAACACATGAGTTTTTGGCACAAATGAAGATTGTGGATAAATACTTTAAAACGAATAAAAATTTTTTGTTTGCATTCGAATAATTTTGTATTTACTATCATTCTTTACGAAAAATCTAGCCGTGCTATTTTTATATGAAATGAGTGAACAAACACATGAATCAAGAGTTTTAGGGGCAAACAAAGATTGTGGAGAAATATTTTGAAATGATTACAAATTTTTGGTGGCACTCGACTCGTCGAAAGGTTCAACCAGTGAGTCATCACATGACTCACATTCCACATTGCTCGAAACCTTACAAAAATCAACCATTGAGTCCCCTTTTAATTCACATTCCACAACACCCGTATTTTCACAAAACTCACTCCCTGATTCCCTGTTTGACCCACATTCCCCATCAAACAAATTCTCTTCAAACTCAAAAATAGGGTTTTCTTCTTCCACAACTTCTATGAACATTTCCTCATTTCTTTGAGATTCCTCAAATTCCGATTTTTCAAATTTGAAAATTATTTTTGTAGTGCTCGACTCGTCACTAGATTCAATCCCCTCTTCTTGGTCTAACTCACTTTCCCCGTAACACCCATACTCTTCAAATTCAAAACTAGGATTCTCTACTTCCACAACTTCTTCCCCTTCCGACATTTCTGCAACATTTGAACATTCTTCCATCCCCAATTTTTGATTCCCATGTTGAACCCAAGAACACTCGTCAGAATGGCTAGCTTCATTGTAACAAGGTTGGAGAGAAGGTTCTTGTGTCAGGGGCCCCTCAGTTTGCACTTGGGATGTGGTATTGGCTTGTCTGATATCGTCGACAAATCCACCAAGCGTGTTAGACATTTTGTTGAGGTCTTCCTGCATGGCGTTCATCATTTGGAATAATTGGCCATATGAAGAGTTTTGTGGTTGTTGATATCCATGATTTGGAGGGTTATGCTCGTTTGGGTAAGAGTAAGGTTGGGAGAATTCGGATGGCAAGACGGGTGTGTACGGGTTTTGGTAGTTCATTTGAGGTTGAAAACCCCAAGATTGGCTCAACATTTCATCCATCGACTCCTGAATAGACGAGTAGTTGAACAACGCTCCTTGCTCATAAGATTGCCCGTAGACAGGTTGTGTCTGCACGAAATAGCCCTCGCCATTTTGCCATGAATAGCCCTCGTTTGGCCATCCCGTCCATGTTTGTCTTCCCGTCATTAAACCTTCCTTTGTTTCTCGCCTTGCCAATCCATAGACATATCTTGTGACCTAAAACCTTCAAAGATAAGAGAGACAAAAACACTAGACAAAATATGAGATTGGTTAGTTAATAACTTGATACAAGCCGCCTCCCCGGCAACGGCGCCATTTGTAAATCGCGTTAAAACCGTCGTTGAGTTTCACACAATTTAACAAAACAATTTATATTTCCCTATTAATCAATTACGAGTATGAGTGGTAACGAGTTTAGGGGTCGAACACAAGGAGGTGTGGCCTCAAGTATTAACTAGTCTCAATGATTATTCTTTAGTGTAAAATCTTTTATTTCAAGGTTTATTAGGTAAATTTCCAAGTTTAAATTTTCTTTTCAGCCTTATCGTAAAAATTCAGCACGTCACACTTCGGTGTTTTAATTCGTAACTTGACCAAATAAACTCCGAATCCAGCTCACGAGATACCGTTGGAAACTAGAAAGAGAGATCTATACTGTGGTTCTTTACTGTTATTATTATTTTATTAAAGATTTTCGAGTTATTTGCAATTCAGTCCAGAACTTATCTCAGATTCAAAATCGGTTCAGCAGTAACTTCAAAAAATTATAGAAAAATCACCAGAACTTGAAAAATCCCAAAATTCATACAAAAATTCAATTATCACGTTTTTGATTATCTGTTAAAATTTCATATAATGATGTTTTGTAGTTTGAGATTTATAATGAAAAGTCAGATATGGATCAGAAACTGGTTCTGACAGACCAGTACTCATAAAAATTATAATATCTCGTAATCTGTCTTAACAACTATAATTTTAAAATTCATCTTTGGATTCTACACTTCAAATTACTTCAAATAGAACTATTTTTGAATTTTTATTATTTGTTTTTATATTTTTTAAAATTCAGAAGAAAAGAAACAGTAAATTGGACAAAAGTTTAAAAAAAACAGAAAAACTACAATTTTGGAAAATTAATATCTCACAGATTACAGATCGGAATTGGGCAAAATTTGGGTTGAAAATTATCTACTAAATGCGAACTAAATTGTAAAAATATTTATTTAATTTTTCAGATCTGAATTAGACACGAAATTAAGAGAAAAAGACCTAAAAAACAGAGATGAAACAGCAGCAAACAGAAACTGATTAGGGTTTGATTTTTGGTTTTAAAAATAGGGATTTTTAAGAGTATTTGATCAAGAATACCATCCTTAATCACTGAATATTCAATCTTCAAGATTTGTATAACAAGTTTAAGTAAATTCAAGCTAGAAAAACTCAATTAATGGACCGAAAATTGGATCTAAACAAAAATCAGCCAACTCATGTTCAAATCATAAAATTCAATCCAAAACTTCAATTAATCAATCAAAATTCTCAGCCAAGACCTTGAATGACTAATTGGTCATAATACACACGCAATTATATGTCTAATTGATCTAATAAATTCAGCCAAATCAATCAAATCAATGATTTTCATTTTTAATAGTGATATATGAACAATTACACAAATCGGTCAAATTGATTCAAAATAAAGCAAGATTTCAAGTGATTCCTTCACAATATCTATCCCTACACAGATCTACTCAATCATGATTAAACAAACACGATTCGATCTCAAATTCATCATTTTACACCAAAAATTCAGATTTGAAAAATTAGGAGAAAAAGAAAGAATTTAAGGAGGATTTAATCAAACCACAATGAGAAATCCAAGCTAGGACCTTCCTTGAGTTGATTTGAAGCTCCAATTGCACCTCAATTCAAGCTAGAATCGACCGATTCGAATTTTCCCCAAATCAGCCCCGAATTGCATGATTTCACTCAAAAACTAAAATTAGAGCTCAAGAAAGCTTGAAACTCATTAATGGAGATTTTAGAGGTTAGAGAAGATGAATGGAGAGTGGTGTATAAGTTAAGGAGAGTGGGAGAATGAGTGATTTGAGAGAATGGATGAAAGAGCGTGTTTTGATGGATTGAAATACGGTTCTTTATATAGAGAGTTGAGGGATATTTTGGGGCTTGTGATTGGCTTAGGAGGATCAAGGAACTGTACTGAAGATCTGGACCGAATTTCATTGTATTGCGTTGAAAAATGAGGGAGAATTTCGAATTTTAGTATTTGGCGGTTATTTTGAAATCTGGTTATTTCGTCGAACGGTTTAGTGGCATCATTTCAAACTCAAATATCTCTCTCACTTCTTCATCATTTTTGGTGTTCTTCATATCCATGGAAAGAGGAAAGAGAGAAGAAGAGAATGGAATTAGTTTCACGTGAAACGGAGCTCTGTGGAGTGAGTTATGGACTTGAGAAGTTTCAGCTCGAATTGAGTTATTTCAGCAAAAACAGAATTCAATTTCATCGAATACTTATTTCAAACTCGATTATCTCACTCAATTCTTTATCATTTTATGAGTTCTTTATATGGTTGGAAAGAGGGGATCAAGAAGAAGAGAATGGTGTTGGAATTTTGTCAATTAGAGGTCTGTGGAGGGAATGGCAAGCTCGAGAATTCCTCAGCTCAAACGGTCTATTTTCATGGCTGACAGGAGGTTTTTCTCGTTTTCCGGCCAGCTCCGGCCGTTCCAGCGGTGACTAATCATACGGTTGTGCTTGTCTTGTCAAGACGAGTCAAATGGTGGTGAGTTTGTTCAATTCCGAGCATTTCGGAAAATCAGCGCTTTGAGAGAGAAAGAGTTGACTTTGACTGCGACGGTTGACCAGAATTTTGATGCGTCATTTTTCTCTCTTCTTTTGCTGCTAGGTTTATGTTGAGGTGTAAAACGATGGTTAGGATCCATTTGATCGGAACGTCACATTCCGATACGAAACGTCACATTCCGATACGAAACGTCATAAAAAACGTGGACGTTTCTTCTCTGTTTTGGGACCGAACGTGGTCGGTTCACGTATCGGTTTGGCTGAAGAACGTCATGAGACAGTGGATGTTTTCATAACGTTTTGTGGTCGTTTCTTACTCGTTCCAATGTTTGCTCTTTTCCAACAACGTTTTCCATCGTTTAGGGTTAGGAAATTATATGTATGGGAAATGTGAGCGTTTTTAGGGAGAATTTGGCCATCATTGGCCCATTATTTACGTTTTTGTCCAATTCTTCATTTTATGGCCTTTTCGCCTGTAAAATAGCACAAAAATGTATTAAGAGGTTTCAAATTATGTTTTATGAGTTATGAGTATTTTTCATACGTTTTATGTGAAATTTGATTGAATTTGTGATGATTTAAACCCTAAAAATGTGTATAAAAATACACGTTACAAATCCCACCACACTTAAACTAAGCTTGCCCTCAAGCGCAAATTAAAATCAAGTTTTAGGATTTTTAGAATCAGTTTAAAGCGTTTTTGAAAAAAAGATTTAGTTATTGCCATGAATGTTATATACTAATATTTGATTATTATAATAATACACGAGGGTCGATGACTATCCATTAATAATTTCAAATTCAAATTTATTTAAAATTCCCCAATTCTTCAAATACGAACCTTTCTCCAAAAAGCAATGCCCTAATTTCATTTTTGATACTTTCTCCCCCTAAATTTAAAATGGTGAATTTATACAAATTACCCCAAAAGTTCCAACTAACTCAACTTTCTCTTTTATAAACACGTAAAAGTTGGTATGCTATCCACTCATGTTATCAAAAGACAAGCTGTGCTTTGCACGTACAAAAAAATCCTTCATTTTCTATTGCGGATATGTAAATTTTTTTTTTTTCAAGGGTTTAAAAATAATTTTTCACATTTTTGAATTCTTTTTGTGAAGGGATAACGAGGTTACGATTTCGGTCACTTGCTTTTAGTGCGAAAATTAGAGATGGACATACGAGTCATTAGCTATGCCATGAAAGATAGGTTGAGTTAGAAAATTTTTGCGAAACTAGTGGTATTAAAAGTAAGGTTTGATTTTTCAAAAGTTTTAATCACAGCATTACTTTAAAGAAAACGATTTATAATTTCGTTAAAGGGGCAAGTGAAATATTTATGAATTTTCAAAACGCTTAATGGATTTTACATGAATATTATAAATGGAAATGAGGTGAAATGTGGCATTCATGATAAAAGTTAAATCCCTTTTGAAGTTTTTCAAATCTTTTCATCATTTTCCAAAACCCTAAGTATTTTTCAAAAATTGCTTGAGAGGGCTTAGTTTTAAAATCTTTTCCATTTTTCAAAACCTTTTACTTTTTCACTAATAATTCTCTTGCTTTTCTTTAAATCACACAAACTTTTATGTACAAAAATAACAAAACAAAAATGAAAGAAAAACAAGTAAAAAGTTTAAAAATTTTGTTGTATTTACGAGTTTTTTTTTTTTTTTTTTTTTTTTGAAAATTTTCAATTTTTTCAAATTTTATGAATTTTCACATTTTTACAAGAAAACAAAACTTGGTTTTGCACAAAACCACCACACTTAAACCTTTGTTTGTCCTCAAACAAAAAGTTCAAAAATGAGAAAATTTGTGGAAATTGGAATAATTATTGGGGTTTTATGCAAAACCTCCCCCACCACACTTAAACTTTTGTGTAGCAAATGTTTAAGTGTGAAAGAGAAGTTTTGTAAAATTAAGAAAATAAAATAAAGAAAGGAAAAATACGACCTGACACGACGAGTTGCCTCTCGCCAAGCGCTCCCATTTTACGTCTCGAGCCCGACGCCTTTGTGTTAGCCTCTCTCGAACGGGTCGTAAACGTGAACAAATCCTTGTAGGAGCTCACTTGGTGGTAATAGATTCGGTCCGTGTTGCCTATCCTTGGTTTTGCAGATAGAAATGACTGGTCTTCCTGGTTTTGAAAGGAGTTTGAGATCACTTTTCGTTGAGAGGGGCAATTCAATACCCAAGTTTACTCCTTCTTGATTGGTTGGCAGGTCGATGTACATCACACCGCTTATCTCAAGGTTGGTGTAATGTATTGTTTGGCAAAAGATAGGATGTCGGGAATTTGGTGAAGTTGGCTCGTGATTTAGGGTGCTTGACTCGTCGTATGTTTCAACCATTGAGTCATGGTTTGACTCATTCTTGTCCTTAACACATGACTCCTTGATTTCTAAACTCAGGTTAGTATCGCTCGACTCGTCGCAAGATTCACTTTTGGAGTCATGATTTGACTCGCATTCCACATTATTCCAAAAGTCCTCTAAGTCGAAACTAAGGTTTGTAGCACTCAAAATTTCGCCTGATTCAATCTTTGAGTCATGGTTTGACTCATCCTCGTTCTCGACCCATAGTTTCTCAAAAATATTTATAATTTCTTTAACCAATTCTTTGGTTTTGGTGGCACTCGACTCGTCGAAAGGTTCAACCAGTGAGTCATCACATGACTCACATTCCACATCGCTCGAAACCTTACAAAAATCAACCATTGAGTCCCCTTTTAATTCACATTCCACAACACCCGTATTTTCACAAAACTCACTCCCTGATTCCCTGTTTGACCCACATTCCCCATCAAACAAATTCTCTTCAAACTCAAAAATAGGGTTTTCTTCTTCCACAACTTCTATGAACATTTCCTCATTTCTTTGAGATTCCACAAATTCCGATTTTTCAAATTTGAAAATTATTTTTGTAGTGCTCGACTCGTCACTAGATTCAATCCCCTCTTCTTGGTCTAACTCACTTTCCCCGTAACACCCATACTCTTCAAATTCAAAACTAGGGTTCTTTACATCCAAAACTTCTTCGAACATTTCCTCATCTTTCTCATCACTTTTAGATTCCTTATCTCTCGAACCTTCACAACACTCACTCCCTGATTACCCATTTGACCCACATTCCCCATCAAACAAATTCTCCTCCAACTCAAAGTTTGGGTCCTCCTTCTCCTCGAGTTCCTCCTCTTCATCACCATGAGACTCCTCAAGTCTCACTTCTTGATTTTCAAGTTGGCACCAAGAATTCTCGTCATCTCGAGACTCCTCACCCCCGAATTGTTCAAAAACCGTAAATCCCCCATCACAAAGAGATTCCTCAATTTTCACTTCTTCAAAGATTCTAAGACCCTCATCACAATGGCTAGCTTCATCACGACAAGGTTGGATATTAGAGTCTTGAATAATGGTATGAACTTTGTCCATGTCTTTCATGAGCGAGTTCGACATCTCTAAAAAGCGTTTCTCGAAGAGGTCCAGTTTATCAAGCCATTTGTCTTCAAAAGAGATTTGAGGTTGTTGATATTCTTGGTATGGAGCGTAGTACTCGTTTTGGTGGAGGTGAGGTTGAGAGGAATGGGTTGGTGTGGCGGGCATGTACGGGTTTTGGAAGTTCATTTGAGTTTGAAAACCCCAAGGTTCGTTCAACATTTCATCCCTCGACTCCTGATTAGACGAATGGTTGAACAACGCTCCTTGCCCGTAAGATTGCCCGTAGAGAGGTTGTGTTTTCTCGAAGGAGCTTTCGCCATTGTGCCATGGATAGCCGTCGTGTGGCCATCCCGTCCACGTTTGTCTTCCCGTCATTGAATCTCCTTCACCTCTCGCCTTGCCAAACCATTGAAAGATCTTGCGCCCTAATAACCTTTAAAAATAAGAGAGACAAAAACACTAGAGAAAATATGAGATGGGTTAGTTAAAAACTTGATGCAAGCCGCCTCCCCGGCAACGGCGCCATTTGTAAATCGCGTTAAAACCGTCGTTGAGTTTCACACAATTTAACAAAACAATTTATATTTCCCTATTAATCAATTACGAGTATGAGTGGTAACGAGTTTAGGGGTCGAACACAAGGAGGTGTGGCCTCAAGTATTAACTAGTCTCAATGATTATTCTTTAGTGTAAAATCTTTTATTTCAAGGTTTATTAGGTAAATTTCCAAGTTTAAATTTTCTTTTCAGCCTTATCGTAAAAATTCAGCACGTCACACTTCGGTGTTTTAATTCGTAACTTGACCAAATAAACTCCGAATCCAGCTCACGAGATACCGTTGGAAACTAGAAAGAGAGATCTATACTGTGGTTCTTTACTGTTATTATTATTTTATTAAAGATTTTCGAGTTATTTGCAATTCAGTCCAGAACTTATCTCAGATTCAAAATCGGTTCAGCAGTAACTTCAGAAAACTATAGAAAAATCACCAAAACTTGAAAAATCCCAAAATTCATACAAAAATTCAATTATCACTTTTTTGATTATCTGTTAAAATTTCATATAATGATGTTTTGTAGTTTGAGATTTATAATGAAAAGTCAGATATGGATCAGAAACTGGTTCTGACAGACCAGTACTCATAAAAATTATAATATCTCGTAATCTGTCTTAACTACTATAATTTTAAAATTCATCTTTGGATTCTACACTTCAAATTACTTCAAATAGAACTATTTTTGGATTTTTATTATTTGTTTTTATATTTTTTAAAATTCAGAAGAAAAGAAACAGTGAATTTAATTATATAAATTAAATTGGACAAAAGTTTAAAAAAAAGCAGAAAAAAACTACAATTTTGGAAAATTAATATCTCACGATCAAGATTTGATAACAAGGAATTGGGCAAAATTTGGGTTGAAAATTGGATCTAAACAAAAATCAGCCAACTCATGTTCAAATCATAAAATTCAATCCAAAACTTCAATTAATCAATCAAAATTCTCAGCCAAGACCTTGAATGACTAATTGGTCATAATACACACGCAATTATATGTCTAATTGATCTAATAAATTCAGCCAAATCAATCAAATCAATGATTTTCATTTTTAATAGTGATATATGAACAATTACACAAATCGGTCAAATTGATTCAAAATAAAGCAAGATTTCAAGTGAGTCCTTCACAAATATCTATCCCTACACAGATCTACTCAATCATGATTAAACAAACACGATTCGATCTCAAATTCATCATTTTACACCGAAAATTCAGATTTGAAAAATTAGGAGAAAAAGAAAGAATTTAAGGAGGATTTAATCAAACCACAATGAGAAATCCAAGCTAGGACCTTCCTTGAGTTGATTTGAAGCTCCAATTGCACCTCAATTCAAGCTAGAATCGACCGATTCGAATTTTCCCCAAATCAGCCCCGAATTGCATGATTTCACTCAAAAACGAAAATTAGAGCTCAAGAAAGCTTGAAACTCATTAATGGAGATTTTAGAGGTTAGAGAAGATGAATGGAGAGTGGTGTATAAGTTAAGGAGAGTGGGAGAATGAGTGATTTGAGAGAATGGATGAAAGAGCGTGTTTTGGTGAATTGAAATACGGTTCTTTATATAGAGAGTTGAGGGATATTTTGGGGCTTGTGATTGGCTTAGGAGGATCAAGGAACTGTACTGAAGATCTGGACCGAATTTCATTGTATTCCGTTGAAAAATGAGGGAGAATTTCGAATTTTAGTATTTGGCGGTTATTTTGAAATCTGGTTATTTCGTCGAACGGTTTAGTGGCATCATTTCAAACTCAAATATCTCTCTCACTTCTTCATCATTTTTGGTGTTCTTCATATCCATGGAAAGAGGAAAGAGAGAAGAAGAGAATGGAATTAGTTTCACGTGAAACGGAGCTCTGTGGAGTGAGTTATGGACTTGAGAAGTTTCAGCTCGAATTGAGTTATTTCAGCAAAAACAGAATTCAATTTCATCGAATACTTATTTCAAACTCGATTATCTCACTCAATTCTTCATCATTTTATGAGTTCTTTATATGGTTGGAAAGAGGGGATCAAGAAGAAGAGAATGGTGTTGGAATTTTGTCAATTAGAGGTCTGTGGAGGGAATGGAAAGCTCGAGAATTCCTCAGCTCAAACGGTCTATTTTCATGGCTGACAGGAGGTTTTTCGCGTTTTCCGGCCAGCTCCGGCCGTTCCAGCGGTGACTAATCATACGGTTGTGCTTGTCTTGTCAAGACGAGTCAAATGGTGGTGAGTTTGTTCAATTCCGAGCATTTCGGAAAATCAGCGCTTTGAGAGAGAAAGAGTTGACTTTGACTGCGACGGTTGACCAGAATTTTGATGCGTCATTTTTCTCTGTTCTTTTGCTGCTAGGTTTATGTTGAGGTGTAAAACGATGGTTAGGATCCATTTGATCGGAACGTCACATTCCGATACGAAACGTCACATTCCGATACGAAACGTCATAAAAAACGTGGACGCTTCTTCTCTGTTTTGGGACCGAACGTGGTCGGTTCACGTATCGGTTTGGCTAAAGAACGTCATGAGACAGTGGATGTTTTCATAACGTTTTGTGGTCGTTTCTTACTCGTTCCAATGTTTTCTCTTTTCCAACAACGTTTTCCATCGTTTAGGGTTAGGAAATTATATGTATGGGAAATGTGAGCGTTTTTAGGGAGAATTTGGCCATCATTGGCCAATTATTTACGTTTTTGTCCAATTCTTCATTTTATGGCCTTTTCGCCTGTAAAATAGCACAAAAATGTATTAAGAGGTTTCAAATTATGTTTTATGAGTTATGAGTTTTTTTCATACGTTTTATGTGAAATTTGATTGAATTTGTGATGATTTAAACCCTAAAAATGTGTATAAAAATACACATTACAATACTAAATTATTCGAATGCAAACGAAAATTTGTAATCTTTTCAAAATATTTCTCCACAATCTTTGTTTGCCCCTAAAACTCATGTTTCATGCGTTTGTTCACTCATTTCATATAAAAAAACACGGCTAGATTTTTCGGAAAGAATGATAGTAAATACTAAATTATTCGAATACAAACAAAAAATTGTATTCATTTTAAAGTACTTATCAATAATCTTTGTTTGTGCCAAAAACTCCTGTGCCGTGCGTTCGTTTGCTCATTTCATCCGAAAAAAACTCGGATAGATTTTTCGTAAAGATTGATAGTAAATACTAAATTATTCGAATGCAAACCAAAATGTGTAATCATTTTAAAATACTTCTCCACAATCTTTGTTTGCCCCTAAAACTCAAGTTTTATGAGTTTGTTCGCTCATTTCATATAAAAATAACACGGCTAGATTTTTCGTAAAGAACGATAGTAAATACTAAATTATTCAAATGCAAACAAAAATTTGTATTCATTTTAAAATACTTCTCCACAATCTTTGTTTGCCCCTAAAACTCAAGTTTCACGCGTTTGTTTCGCTCATTTAATATAAAAATAACACGGCTAGATATTTTCGTAAAGAATGATAGTAAATACTAAATTATTCCAATGCAAACCAAAATTTGTAATCATTTCAAAATATTTCTCCACAATCTTTGTTTGCCCCTAAAACTCATGTTTCATGCGTTTGTTCCCTCATTTCATACAAAAATAGCACGGCTAGATTTTTCCTAAAAGAATGATAGTAAATACTAAATTATTCGAATGCAAACAAAAATTTGTATTCATTTTAAAATACTTATCCACAATCTTTGTTTGTGCGAAAAACTCATATGTTGTGTGTTTGTTTGCTCATTTCATCCAAAAAAACCCGAATAGATTTTTCGTAAATATTGGTAGTAAATACTAAATTATTCGAATGCAAACCAAAATGTGTAATCATTTTAAAATACTTCTCCACAATCTTTGTTTGCCCCTAAAACTCAAGTTTTACGAGTTTGTTCGCTCATTTCATATAAAAAAAACACGGCTAGATTTTTCGTAAGCAATGATAGTAAATACTAAATTATTCGAATGCAAACAAAAATTTGTATTCGTTTTAAAATACTTCTCCATAATCTTTGTTTGCCCCTAAAACTCAAGTTTCACGCGTTTGTTTCGCTCATTTAATATAAAAATAACACGGCTGGATATTTCGTAAAGAATGATAGTAAATACTAAATTATTCCAATGCAAACCAAAATTTGTAATCATTTCAAAATATTTCTCCACAATCTTTGTTTGCCCCTAAAACTCATGTTTCATGCGTTTGTTCACTCATTTCATATAAAAATAGCACGGCTAGATTTTTCGTAAAGAATGATAGTAAATACTAAATTATTCGAATCCAAACAAAAATTTGTATTCATTTTAAAATACTTATCCACAATCTTTGTTTGTGCCAAAAACTCATATGTTGTGTGTTTGTTTGCTTATTTCATCCAAAAAAAACTCGGATAGATTTTTCGTAAAGATTGATAGTGAATACTAAATTATTCGAATGCAAACCAAAATGTGTACTCATTTTAAAATACTTCTCCACAATCTTTGTTGGCCCCTAAAACTCAAGTTTTACGAGTTTGTTCGCTCATTTCATATAAAAAAAACACGGCTAGATTTTTCGTAAGCAATGATAGTAAATACTAAATTATTCGAATGCAAACAAAAATTTGTATTCGTTTTAAAATACTTCTCCATAATCTTTGTTTGCCCCTAAAACTCAAGTTTCACGCGTTTGTTTCGCTCATTTAATATAAAAATAACACGGCTAGATATTTCGTAAAGAATGATAGTAAATACTAAATTATTCCAATGCAAACCAAAATTTGTAATCATTTCAAAATATTTCTCCACAATCTTTGTTTGCCCCTAAAACTCATGTTTCATGCGTTTGTTCACTCATTTCATATAAAAATAGCACGGCTAGATTTTTCGTAAAGAATGATAGTAAATACTAAATTATTCGAATCCAAACAAAAATTTGTATTCATTTTAAAATACTTATCCACAATCTTTGTTTGTGCCAAAAACTCATATGCTGTGTGTTTGTTTGCTTATTTCATCCAAAAAAAACTCGGATAGATTTTTCGTAAAGATTGATAGTAAATACTAAATTATTCGAATGCAAACCAAAATGTGTACTCATTTTAAAATACTTCTCCACAATCTTTGTTGGCCCCTAAAACTCAAGTTTTACGAGTTTGTTCGCTCATTTCATATAAAAAAAACACGGCTAGATTTTTTGCAATGAATGATAGTAAATACTAAATTATTCAAATGCAAACAAAAATTTGTATTCATTTTGAAATACTTCCCCACAATCTTTGTTTGCCCCTAAAACTCAAGTTTCACGCGTTTGTTCGCCCATTTCATTTAAAAATAACACGGCAAGATATTTCGTAAGGAATGATAGTAAATACTAAATTATTCGAATGCAAACCAAAATTTGTAATCTTTTCAAAATATTTCTCCACAATCTTTGTTTGCCCCTAAAACTCATGTTTCATGCGTTTGTTCACTCATTTCATATAAAAAAAGCACGGCTAGATTTTTCGGAAAGAATGATAGTAAATACTAAATTATTCGAATACAAACAAAAAATTTGTATTCATTTTAAAGTACTTATCAACAATCTTTGTTTGTGCCAAAAACTCATGTGCCGTGCGTTCGTTTGCTCATTTCATCCGAAAAAAACTCGGATAGATTTTTCGTAAAGATTGATAGTAAATACTAAATTATTCGAATGCAAACCAAAATGTGTAATCATTTTAAAATACTTCTCCACAATCTTTGTTTGCCCCTAAAACTCAAGTTTTACGAGTTTGTTCGCTCATTTCATATAAAAATAACACGGCTAGATTTTTCGTAAAGAACGATAGTATATACTAAATTATTAAATGCAAACAAAAATTTGTATTCATTTTAAAATACTTCTCCACAATCTTTGTTTGCCCCTAAAACTCAAGTTTCACGCGTTTGTTCGCTCATTTAATATAAAAATAACACGGCTAGATATTTCGTAAAGAATGATAGGAAATACTAAATTATTCGAATGCAAACCAAAATTTGTAATCATTTCAAAATATTTCTCCACAATCTTTGTTTGCCCCTAAAACTCATGTTTCATGCGTTTTTTCACTCATTTCATATAAAAATAGCACGGCTAGATTTTTCGTAAAGAATGATAGTAAATACTAAATTATTCGAATGCAAACAAAAATTTGTATTCATTCTAAAATACTTCTCCACAATATTTGTTTGTTCTAAAAACTCATATGCTGTGTGTTTGTTTCCTCATTTCATCCAAAAAAAACTCGGATAGATTTTTCGTAAATATTGATAGTAAAAACTAAATTATTCGAATGCAAACCAGAATGTGTAATCATTTTAAAATACTTCTCCACAATCTTTGTTGGCCCCTAAAACTCAAGTTTTACGAGTTTGTTCGCTCATTTCATATAAAAATAACACGGCTAGATTTTTTGCAAAGAATGATAGTAAATACTAAATTATTCAAATGCAAAAAAAAATTTGTATTCATTTTGAAATACTTCCCCACAATCTTTGTTTGCCCCTAAAACTCAAGTTTCACGCGTTTGTTCGCTCATTTCATATAAAAATAACACGGCTAGATATTTCGTAAAGAATGATAGTAAATACTAAATTATTCGAATACAAACAAAAATTTGTATTCATTTTAAAGTACTTATCAACAATCTTTGTTTGTGCCAAAAACTCATGTGTCGTGCGTTCGTTTGCTCATTTCATCCGAAAGAAACTCGGATAGATTTTTCGTAAAGATTGATAGTAAATACTAAATTATTCGAATGCAAACCAAAATGTGTAATCATTTTAAAATACTTCTCCACAATCTTTGTTTGCCCCTAAAACTCAAGTTTTACGAGTTTGTTCGCTCATTTCATATAAAAATAACACGGCTAGATTTTTCGTAAAGAACGATAGTATATACTAAATTATTAAATGCAAAGAAAAATTTGTATTCATTTTAAAATACTTCTCCACAATCTTTGTTTGCCCCTAAAACTCAAGTTTCACGTGTTTGTTTCGCTCATTTAATATAAAAATAACACGGCTAGATATTTCGTAAAGAATGATAGTAAATACTAAATTATTCCAATGCAAACCAAAATTTGTAATCATTTCAAAATATTTCTCCACAATCTTTGTTTGCCCCTAAAACTCATGTTTCATGCGTTTGTTCACTCATTTCATATAAAAATAGCACGGCTAGATTTTTCCTAAAAGAATGATAGTAAATACTAAATTATTCGAATGCAAACAAAAATTTGTATTCATTTTAAAATACTTATCCACAATCTTTGTTTGTGCCAAAAACTCATATGCTGTGCGTTTGTTTGCTCATTTCATCCAAAAAAAACTCGGATAGATTTTTCATAAATATTGGTAGTAAATACTAAATTATTCGAATACAAATCAGAATATGGAATCATTTTAAAATACTTCTCCACAATCTTTGTTTGCCCCTAAAACTCAAGTTTCACGCGTTTGTTCGCTCATTTAATATAAAAATAACACGGCTAGATTTTTCGTAAAGAATGATAGTAAATACTAAATTATTCGAATGCAAACCAAAATTTGTAATCATTTTAAAATATTTCTCCACAATCTTTGTTTGCCCCTAAAACTCATGTTTCATGCGTTTGTTCGCTCATTTCATATAAAAATAACACGGCTAGATTTTTCGTAAAGAATGATAGTAAATACTAAATTATTCGAATGCAAACAAAAATTTGTATTCATTTTAAAATACTTCTCCACAATCTTTGTTTGCCCTAAAAACTCATGTTTTGTGTGTTTGTTTGCTCATTTCATCCTAAAAAAACACGGATAGATTTTTCGTAAAGATTGATAGTAAATACTAAATTATTCAAATGCAAACCAAAATTTGTATTCATTTTAAAATACTTCTCCACAATCTTTGTTTGCCCCAAAAACTCAAGTTTTACGAGTTTGTTCGCTCATTTCATATAAAAATAACACGGCTAGATTTTTTGTAAAGAATGATAGTAAATACTAAATTATTCAAATGCAAACAAAAATTTGTATTCATTTTAAAATACTTCTCCACAATCTTTGTTTGCCCCTAAAACTCAAGTTTCATGCGTTTGTTCGCTCATTTCATATAAAAATAACACGGCTAGATTTTTCGTAAAGAATGATAGTAAATACTAAATTATTCGAATGCAAACAAAAATTTGTATTCATTTTAAAATACTTATCCACAATCTTTGTTTGTGCCAAAAACTCATGTTTCACGTGCGTTTGTTTGCTCATTTCATCCAAAAAAAACTCGGATAGATTTTTCGTAAAGATTGATAGTAAATACTAAATTATTCGAATGCAAACCAAAATGTGTAATCATTTTAAAATACTTCTCCACAATCTTTGTTTGCCCCTAAAACTCAAGTTTTACGAGTTTGTTCGCTCATTTCATATAAAAATAACACGGCTAGATTTTTCGTAAAGAATGATAGTAAATACTAAATTATTCAAATGCAAACAAAAATTTGTATTCATTTTAAAATACTTCTCCACAATCTTTGTTTGCCCCTAAAACTCAAGTTTCACGCGTTTGTTTCGCTCATTTAATATAAAAATAACACGGCTAGATATTTCGTAAAGAATGATAGTAAATACTAAATTATTCCAATGCAAACCAAAATTTGTAATCATTTCAAAATATTTCTCCACAATCTTTGTTTGCCCCTAAAACTCATGTTTCATGCGTTTGTTCACTCATTTCATATAAAAAAAGCACGGCTAGATTTTTCGTAAAGAATGATAGTAAATACTAAATTATTCGAATGCAAACAAAAATTTGTATTCATTTTAAAATACTTATCCACAATCTTTGTTTGTGCCAAAAACTCATATGCTGTGTGTTTGTTTGCTCATTTCATCCAAAAAAAACTCGGATAGATTTTTCGTAAAGATTGATAGTAAATACTAAATTATTCGAATGCAAACCAAAATGTGTAATCATTTTAAAATACTTCTCCACAATCTTTGTTTGCCCCTAAAACTCAAGTTTTACGAGTTTGTTCGCTCATTTCATATAAAAATAACACGGCTAGATTTTTTGCAAAGAATGATAGTAAATACTAAATTATTCAAATGCAAACAAAAATTTGTATTCATTTTGAAATACTTCTCCACAATCTTTGTTTGCCCCTAAAACTCAAGTTTCACGCGTTTGTTCGCTCATTTCATATAAAAATAACATGGCTAGATTTTTCGTAAAGAATGATAGTAAATACTAAATTATTCGAATACAAACAAAAATTTGTATTCATTTTAAAATACTTATCAACAATCTTTGTTTGTCCCAAAAACTCAGTTTTGCCGTGTGTTCGTTTGCTCATTTCATCCAAAAAGAAACTCGGATAGATTTTTCGTAAAGATTGATAGTAAATACTAAATTATTCGAATGCAAACCAAAATGTGTAATCATTTTAAAATACTTCTCCACAATCTTTGTTTGCCCCTAAAACTCAAGTTTTACGAGTTTGTTCGCTCATTTCATATAAAAATAACACGGCTAGATTTTTCGTAAAGAACGATAGTAAATACTAAATTATTCAAATGCAAACAAAAATTTGTATTCATTTTAAAATACTTCTCCACAATCTTTGTTTGCCCCTAAAACTCAAGTTTCACGCGTTTGTTTCGCTCATTTAATATAAAAATTACACGGCTAGATATTTCGTAAAGAATGATAGTAAATACTAAATTATTCCAATGCAAACCAAAATTTGTAATCATTTCAAAATATTTCTCCACAATCTTTGTTTGCCCCTGAAACTCATGTTTCATGCGTTTGTTCACTCATTTCATATAAAAATAACACGACTAGATTTTTCCTAAAAGAATGATAGTAAATACTAAATTATTCGAATGCAAACAAAAATTTGTATTCATTTTAAAATACTTATCCACAATCTTTGTTTGTGCCAAAAACTCATATGCTGTGTGTTTGTTTGCTCATTTCATCCAAAAAAAACCCGAATAGATTTTTCGTAAATATTGGTAGTAAATACTAAATTATTCGAATGCAAACCAGAATGTGTAATCATTTTAAAATACTTCTCCACAATCTTTGTTTGCCCCTAAAACTCAAGTTTTACGAGTTTGTTCGCTCATTTCATATAAAAATAACACGGCTAGATTTTTTGCAAAGAATGATAGTAAATACTAAATTATTCAAATGCAAACAAAAATTTGTATTCATTTTGAAATACTTCCCCACAATCTTTGTTTGCCCCTAAAACTCAAGTTTCACGCGTTTGTTCGCTCATTTCATATAAAAATAACACGGCTAGATATTTCGTAAAGAATGATAGTAAATACTAAATTATTCGAATACAAACAAAAATTTGTATTCATTTTAAAGTACTTATCAACAATCTTTGTTTGTGCCAAAAACTCATGTGTCGTGCGTTCGTTTGCTCATTTCATCCAAAAAAAACTCGGATAGATTTTTCGTAAAGATTGATAGTAAATACTAAATTATTCGAATGCAAACCAAAATGTGTAATCATTTTAAAATACTTCTCCACAATCTTTGTTTGCCCCTAAAACTCAAGTTTTACGAGTTTGTTCGCTCATTTCATATAAAAATAACACGGCTAGATTTTTCGTAAAGAACGATAGTATATACTAAATTATTAAATGCAAAGAAAAATTTGTATTCATTTTAAAATACTTCTCCACAATCTTTGTTTGCCCCTAAAACTCAAGTTTCACGCGTTTGTTTCGCTCATTTAATATAAAAATAACACGGCTAGATATTTCGTAAAGAATGATAGTAAATACTAAATTATTCCAATGCAAACCAAAATTTGTAATCATTTCAAAATATTTCTCCACAATCTTTGTTTGCCCCTGAAACTCATGTTTCATGCGTTTGTTCACTCATTTCATATAAAAATAGCACGACTAGATTTTTCCTAAAAGAATGATAGTAAATACTAAATTATTCGAATGCAAACAAAAATTTGTATTCATTTTAAAATACTTATCCACAATCTTTGTTTGTCCCAAAAACTCATATGCTGTGTGTTTGTTTGCTCATTTCATCCAAAAAAAAATTCGGATAGATTTTTCGTAAAGATTGATAGTAAATACTAAATTATTCGAATGCAAACCAAAATGTGTAATCATTTTAAAATACTTCTCCACAATCTTTGTTTGCCCCTAAAACTCAAGTTTTACGAGTTTGTTCGCTCATTTCATATAAAAATAACACGGCTAGATTTTTGTAAAGAATGATAGTAAATACTAAATTATTCAAATGCAAACAAAAATTTGTATTCATTTTCAAAATACTTCTCCACAATCTTTGTTTGCCCCTAAAACTCAAGTTTCACGCGTTTGTTCGCTCATTTCATATAAAAATAACACGGCTAGATATTTCGTAAAGAATGATAGTAAATACTAAATTATTCGAATACAAACAAAAATTTGTATTCATTTTAAAATACTTATCAACAATCTTTGTTTGTCCCAAAAACTCATGTGTCGTGCGTTTGTTTGCTCATTTCATCCGAAAAAAAACTCGGATAGATTTTTCGTAAAGATTGATAGTAAATACTAAATTATTCGAATGCAAACCAAAATGTGTAATCATTTTAAAATACTTCTCCACAATCTTTGTTTGCCCCTAAAACTCAAGTTTTACGAGTTTGTTCGCTCATTTCATATAAAAATAACACGGCTAGATTTTTCGTAAAGAACGATAGTAAATACTAAATTATTCAAATGCAAAAAAAAATTTGTATTCATTTTAAAATACTTCTCCACAATCTTTGTTTGCCCCTAAAACTCAAGTTTCACGCGTTTGTTTCGCTCATTTAATATAAAAATAACACGGCTAGATATTTCGTAAAGAATGATAGTAAATACTAAATTATTCCAATGCAAACCAAAATTTGTAATCATTTCAAAATATTTCTCCACAATCTTTGTTTGCCCCTAAAACTCATGTTTCATGCGTTTGTTCACTCATTTCATATAAAAATAGCACGGCTAGATTTTTCCTAAAAGAATGATAGTAAATACTAAATTATTCGAATGCAAACAAAAATTTGTATTCATTTTAAAATACTTATCCACAATCTTTGTTTGTGCCAAAAACTCATGTGTCGTGTGTTTGTTTGCTCATTTCATCCAAAAAAAACTCGGATAGATTTTTCGTAAAGATTGATAGTAAATACTAAATTATTCGAATGCAAACCAAAATGTGTAATCATTTTAAAATACTTCTCCACAATCTTTGTTTGCCCCTAAAACTCAAGTTTTACGAGTTTGTTCGCTCATTTCATATAAAAAAAACACGGCTAGATTTTTTGGAAAGAATGATAGTAAATACTAAATTATTCAAATGCAAACAAAAATTTGTATTCATTTTAAAATACTTCTCCACAATCTTTGTTTGCCCCTAAAACTCAAGTTTCACGCGTTTGTTTCGCTCATTTCATATAAAAATAACACGGCTAGATATTTCGTAAAGAATGATAGTAAATACTAAATTATTCGAATGCAAACCAAAATTTGTAATCATTTTCAAAATATTTCTCCACAATCTTTGTTTGCCCCTAAAACTCATGTTTCATGCGTTTGTTCACTCATTTCATATAAAAAAAACACGGCTAGATTTTTCGGAAAGAATGATAGTAAATACTAAATTATTCGAATACAAACAAAAATTTGTATTCATTTTAAAATACTTATCCACAATCTTTGTTTGTGCCAAAAACTCATGTGCCGTGCGTTTGTTTGCTCATTTCATCCAAAAAAAACTCGGATAGATTTTTCGTAAAGATTGATAGTAAATACTAAATTATTCGAATGCAAACCAAAATGTGTAATCATTTTAAAATACTTCTCCACAATCTTTGTTTGCCCCTAAAACTCAAGTTTTACGAGTTTGTTCGCTCATTTCATATAAAAATAACACGGCTAGATTTTTCAAACAAAAATTTGTATTCATTTTAAAATACTTCTCCACAATCTTTGTTTGCCCCTAAAACTCAAGTTTCACGCGTTTGTTCGCTCATTTAATATAAAAATAACACGGCTAGATATTTCGTAAAGAATGATAGTAAATACTAAATTATTCGAATGCAAACCAAAATTTGTAATCATTTCAAAATATTTCTCCACAATCTTTGTTTGCCCCTAAAACTCATGTTTCATGCGTTTGTTCACTCATTTCATATAAAAATAGCACGGCTAGATTTTTTCGTAAAGAATGATAGTAAATACTAAATTATTCGAATGCAAACAAGAAATTTGTATTCATTTTAAAATACTTCTCCACAATATTTGTTTGTTCTAAAAACTCATATGTTTGTGCGTTTGTTTGCTCATTTCATCCAAAAAAAACTCGGATAGATTTTTCGTAAAGATTGATAGTAAATACTAAATTATTCGAATGCAAACCAAAATGTGTAATCATTTTAAAATACTTCTCCACAATCTTTGTTTGCCCCTAAAACTCAAGTTTTACGAGTTTGTTCGCTCATTTCATATAAAAATAACACGGCTAGATTTTTTTGCAAAGAATGATAGTAAATACTAAATTATTCAAATGCAAAAAAAAATTTGTATTCATTTTAAAATACTTCTCCACAATCTTTGTTTGCCCCTAAAACTCAAGTTTCACGCGTTTGTTCGCTCATTTCATATAAAAATAACACGGCTAGATATTTCGTAAAGAATGATAGTAAATACTAAATTATTCGAATGCAAACCAAAATTTGTAATCATTTTAAAATACTTCTCCACAATCTTTGTTTGCCCCTAAAACTCAAGTTTTACGTGTTTGTTCACTCATTTCATATAAAAATAACACGGCTAGATTTTTCGTAAAGAATGATAGTAAATACTAAATTATTCAAATGCAAACAAAAATTTGTATTCATTTTAAAATACTTCTTCACAATCTTTGTTTGCCCTTAAAACTCAAGTTTCGTGCATTTGTTTCGCTCATTTAATATCCAAAAAAAACACGGCTAGATTTTTCGTAAAGAATGATAGTAAATACTAAATTATTCCAATGCAAACCAAAATTTGTAATCATTTTAAAATTTTTCTCCACAATCTTTGTTTGCCCCTAAAACTCATGGTTCATGCGTTTGTTCACTCATTTCATATAAAAATAACACGGCTGGATATTTCGTAAAGAATGATAGGAAATACTAAATTATTCAAATGCAAACAAAAACTTGTATTCATTTTAAAATACTTCTCCACAATCTTTGTTTGCCCCAAAAACTCAAGTTTTGTGCGTTTGTTTCGCTCATTTCATATAAAAAAAACACGGCTAGATATTTTCGTAAAGAATGATAGTAAATACTAAATTATTCGAATGCAAACCAAAATTTGTAATCATTTTAAAATACTTCTCCACAATCTTTGTTTGCCCCTAAAACTCATGTTTCATGCGTTTGTTCACTCATTTCATATAAAAATAACACGGCTAGATTTTTCGTAAAGAATGATAGTAAATACTAAATTATTCGAATGCAAACAAAAATTTGTATTCATTTTAAAATACTTATCCACAATCTTTGTTTGCCCCTAAAACTCATGTTTCATGCGTTTGTTTGCTCATTTCATATAAAAATAGCACGGCTAGATTTTTCGTAAAGATTGATAGTAAATACTAAATTATTCGAATGACAAACCAAAATTTGTAATCATTTTAAAATACTTCTCCACAATCTTTGTTTGCCCCTAAAACTCAATGTTTTATGAGTTTGTTCGCTCATTTCATATAAAAAAAACACGGCTAGATTTTTCGTAAAGAATGATAGTAAATACTAAATTATTAAATGCAAACAAAAATTTGTATTCATTTTAAAATACTTCTCCACAATCTTTGTTTGCCCCTAAAACTCAAGTTTCACGCGTTTGTTCGCTCATTTCATATAAAAATAACACGGCTAGATATTTCGTAAAGAATGATAGTAAATACTAAATTATTCGAATGCAAACCAAAATTTGTAATCATTTCAAAATATTTCTCCACAATCTTTGTTTGCCCCTAAAACTCATGTTTCATGCGTTTGTTCACTCATTTCATATAAAAATAACACGGCTAGATTTTTCGTAAAGAATGATAGTAAATACTAAATTATTCGAATGCAAACAAAAATTTGTATTCATTTTAAAATACTTATCCACAATCTTTGTTTGTGCCAAAAACTCATGTGTCGTGCGTTTGTTTGCTCATTTCATCCAAAAAAAACTCGGATAGATTTTTCGTAAAGATTGATAGTAAATACTAAATTATTCGAATGCAAACCAAAATGTGTAATCATTTTAAAATACTTCTCCACAATCTTTGTTTGCCCCTAAAACTCAAGTTTTACGAGTTTGTTCGCTCATTTCATATAAAAATAACACGACTAGATTTTTCGTAAAGAACGATAGTATATACTAAATTATTAAATGCAAACAAAAATTTGTATTCATTTTAAAATATTTCTCCACAATCTTTGTTTGCCCCTAAAACTCAAGTTTCACGCGTTTGATTCGCTCATTTAATATAAAAATAACACGGCTAGATATTTCGTAAAGAATGATAGTAAATACTAAATTATTCGAATGCAAACCAAAATTTGTAATCATTTCAAAATATTTCTCCACAATCTTTGTTTGCCCCTAAAACTCATGTTTCATGCGTTTGTTCACTCATTTCATATAAAAATAGCACGGCTAGATTTTTCGTAAAGAATGATAGTAAATACTAAATTATTCGAATGCAAACAAAAATTTGTATTCATTCTAAAATACTTCTCCACAATATTTGTTTGTTCTAAAAACTCATGTGTCGTGCATTTGCTTGCTCATTTCATCCAAAGAAAACTCGAATAGATTTTTCGTAAAGATTGATAGTAAATACTAAATTATTCGAATGCAAACCAAAATGTGTAATCATTTTAAAATACTTCTCCACAATCTTTGTTTGCCCCTAAAACTCAAGTTTTACGAGTTTGTTCGCTCATTTCATATAAAAATAACACGGCTAGATTTTTCGTAAAGAATGATAGTAAATACTAAATTATTCAAATGCAAACAAAAATTTGTATTCATTTTAAAATACTTCTCCACAATCTTTGTTTGCCCCTAAAACTCAAGTTTCACGCGTTTGATTCGCTCATTTAATATAAAAATAACACGGCTAGATATTTCGTAAAGAATGATAGTAAATACTAAATTATTCCAATGCAAACCAAAATTTGTAATCATTTCAAAATATTTCTCCACAATCTTTGTTTGCCCCTAAAACTCATGTTTCATGCGTTTGTTCACTCATTTCATATAAAAATAGCACGGCTAGATTTTTCGTAAAGAATGATAGTAAATACTAAATTATTCGAATGCAAACAAAAATTTGTATTCATTCTAAAATACTTCTCCACAATATTTGTTTGTTCTAAAAACTCATGTGTCGTGCGTTCGTTTGCTCATTTCATCCAAAAAAAACTCGAATAGATTTTTCGTAAAGATTGATAGTAAATACTAAATTATTCGAATGCAAACCAAAATGTGTAATCATTTTAAAATACTTCTCCACAATCTTTGTTTGCCCCTAAAACTCAAGTTTTACGAGTTTGTTCGCTCATTTCATATAAAAATAACACGGCTAGATTTTTTTGCAAAGAATGATAGTAAATACTAAATTATTCAAATGCAAACAAAAATTTGTATTCATTTTAAAATACTTCTCCACAATCTTTGTTTGCCCCTAAAACTCAAGTTTCACGCGTTTGATTCGCTCATTTAATATAAAAATAACACGGCTAGATATTTCGTAAAGAATGATAGTAAATACTAAATTATTCCAATGCAAACCAAAATTTGTAATCATTTCAAAATATTTCTCCACAATCTTTGTTTGCCCCTAAAACTCATGTTTCATGCGTTTGTTCACTCATTTCATATAAAAATAACACGGCTAGATTTTTCTTGAAAAGAATGATAGTAAATACTAAATTATTCGAATGCAAACAAAAATTTGTATTCATTTTAAAATACTTCTCCACAATCTTTGTTTGCCCTAAAAACTCATGTGTCGTGCGTTTGTTTGCTCATTTCATCCAAAAAAAACTCGAATAGATTTTTCGTAAAGATTGATAGTAAATACTAAATTATTCGAATGCAAACCAAAATGTGTAATCATTTTAAAATACTTCTCCACAATCTTTGTTTGCCCCTAAAACTCAAGTTTTACGAGTTTGTTCGCTCATTTCATATAAAAATAACACGGCTAGATTTTTCGTAAAGAATGATAGTAAATACTAAATTATTCAAATGCAAACAAAAATTTGTATTCATTTTAAAATACTTCTCCACAATCTTTGTTTGCCCCTAAAACTCAAGTTTCACGCGTTTGATTCGCTCATTTAATATAAAAATAACACGGCTAGATATTTCGTAAAGAATGATAGTAAATACTAAATTATTCCAATGCAAACCAAAATTTGTAATCATTTCAAAATATTTCTCCACAATCTTTGTTTGCCCCTAAAACTCATGTTTCATGCGTTTGTTCACTCATTTCATATAAAAATAGCACGGCTAGATTTTTCGTAAAGAATGATAGTAAATACTAAATTATTCGAATGCAAACAAAAATTTGTATTCATTTTAAAATACTTCTCCACAATCTTTGTTTGTGCCAAAAACTCATGTGTCGTGCGTTTGTTTGCTCATTTCATCCAAAAAAAACTCGGATAGATTTTTCGTAAAGATTGATAGTAAATACTAAATTATTCGAATGCAAACCAAAATGTGTAATCATTTTAAAATACTTCTCCACAATCTTTGTTTGCCCCTAAAACTCAAGTTTTACGAGTTTGTTCGCTCATTTCATATAAAAATAACACGGCTAGATTTTTCGTAAAGAATGATAGTAAATACTAAATTATTCAAATGCAAACAAAAATTTGTATTCATTTTAAAATACTTCTCCACAATCTTTGTTTGCCCCTAAAACTCAAGTTTCACGCGTTTGATTCGCTCATTTAATATAAAAATAACACGGCTAGATATTTCGTAAAGAATGATAGTAAATACTAAATTATTCCAATGCAAACCAAAATTTGTAATCATTTCAAAATATTTCTCCACAATCTTTGTTTGCCCCTAAAACTCATGTTTCATGCGTTTGTTCACTCATTTCATATAAAAATAGCACGGCTAGATTTTTCGTAAAGAATGATAGTAAATACTAAATTATTCGAATGCAAACAAAAAATTTGTATTCATTCTAAAATACTTCCCCACAATCTTTGTTTGTGCCAAAAACTCATGTGTCGTGCGTTCGTTTGCTCATTTCATCCAAAAAAAACTCGGATAGATTTTTCGTAAAGATTGATAGTAAATACTAAATTATTCGAATGCAAACCAAAATGTGTAATCATTTTAAAATACTTCTCCACAATCTTTGTTTGCCCCTAAAACTCAAGTTTTACGAGTTTGTTCGCTCATTTCATATAAAAATAACACGGCTAGATTTTTCGTAAAGAATGATAGTAAATACTAAATTATTCAAATGCAAACAAAAACTTGTATTCATTTTAAAATACTTCTCCACAATCTTTGTTTGCCCCTAAAACTCAAGTTTCACGCGTTTGATTCGCTCATTTAATATAAAAATAACACGGCTAGATATTTCGTAAAGAATGATAGTAAATACTAAATTATTCCAATGCAAACCAAAATTTGTAATCATTTCAAAATATTTCTCCACAATCTTTGTTTGCCCCTAAAACTCATGTTTCATGCGTTTGTTCACTCATTTCATATAAAAATAGCACGGCTAGATTTTTCGTAAAGAATGATAGTAAATACTAAATTATTCGAATGCAAACAAAAATTTGTATTCATTTTAAAATACTTATCCACAATCTTTGTTTGTGTTCCAAAAACTCATGTGTCGTGTGTTTGTTTGCTCATTTCATCCAAAAAAAACTCGGATAGATTTTTCGTAAAGATTGATAGTAAATACTAAATTATTCGAATGCAAACCAAAATGTGTAATCATTTTAAAATACTTCTCCACAATCTTTGTTTGCCCCTAAAACTCACGTTTTACGAGTTTGTTCGCTCATTTCATATAAAAATAACACGGCTAGATTTTTCGTAAAGAATGATAGTAAATACTAAATTATTCGAATGCAAACAAAAATTTGTATTCATTCTAAAATACTTCTCCACAATATTTGTTTGTTCTAAAAACTCATGTGTCGTGCGTTTGTTTGCTCATTTCATCCAAAAAAAACTCGGATAGATTTTTCGTAAAGATTGATAGTAAATACTAAATTATTCGAATGCAAACCAAAATGTGTAATCATTTTAAAATACTTCTCCACAATCTTTGTTTGCCCCTAAAACTCAAGTTTCACGCGTTTGTTTCGCTCATTTAATATAAAAATAACACGGCTAGATATTTCGTAAAGAATGATAGTAAATACTAAATTATTCGAATGCAAACCAAAATTTGTAATCATTTCAAAAATTTTCTCCACAATCTTTGTTTGCCCCTAAAACTCATGTTTCATGCGTTTGTTCACTCATTTCATATAAAAATAGCACGGCTAGATATTTCGTAAAAAATGATATTAAATACAAAATTATTCGAATGCAAAGAAAAATTCGTATTCATTTTAAAATACTTATCCACAATCTTTGTTTGTGCCAAAAACTCATATGTTGTGCGTTTGTTTGCTCATTTCATCCAAAAAAACTCGGATAGATTTTTCGTAAAGATTGATAGTAAATACTAAATTATTCGAATGCAAACCAAAATGTGTAATCATTTTAAAATACTTCTCCACAATCTTTGTTTGCCCCTAAAACTCAAGTTTTACGAGTTTGTTCGCTCATTTCATATAAAAAAAACACGGCTAGATTTTTCGTAAAGAATGATAGTAAATACTAAATTATTCAAATGCAAACAAAAATTTGTATTCATTTTAAAATACTTCTCCACAATCTTTGTTTGCCCCTAAAACTCAAGTTTCACGCGTTTGTTTCGCTCATTTAATATAAAAATAACACGGCTAGATATTTCGTAAAGAATGATAGTAAATACTAAATTATTCCAATGCAAACCAAAATTTGTAATCATTTCAAAATATTTCTCCACAATCTTTGTTTGCCCCTAAAACTCATGTTTCATGCGTTTGTTCACTCATTTCATATAAAAAAAGCACGGCTAGATTTTTCGGAAAGAATGATAGTAAATACTAAATTATTCGAATGCAAACAAAAATTTGTATTCATTTTAAAATACTTATCCACAATCTTTGTTTGTGCCAAAAACTCATGTGCCGTGCGTTCGTTTGCTCATTTCATCCAAAAAAAACTCGGATAGATTTTTCGTAAAGATTGATAGTAAATACTAAATTATTCGAATGCAAACCAAAATGTGTAATCATTTTAAAATACTTCTCCACAATCTTTGTTTGCCCCTAAAACTCAAGTTTTACGAGTTTGTTCGCTCATTTCATATAAAAATAACACGGCTAGATTTTTCGTAAAGAATGATAGTAAATACTAAATTATTCAAATGCAAACAAAAATTTGTATTCATTTTAAAATACTTCTCCACAATCTTTGTTTGCCCCTAAAACTCAAGTTTCACGCGTTTGTTTCGCTCATTTAATATAAAAATAACACGGCTAGATATTTCGTAAAGAATGATAGTAAATACTAAATTATTCGAATGCAAACCAAAATTTGTAATCATTTCAAAATATTTCTCCACAATCTTTGTTTGCCCCTAAAACTCATGTTTCATGCGTTTGTTCACTCATTTCATATAAAAATAGCACGGCTAGATTTTTCGTAAAGAATGATAGTAAATACTAAATTATTCGAATGCAAACAAAAATTTGTATTCATTTTAAAATACTTCTCCAAAATATTTGTTTGTTCTAAAAACTCATGTGTCGTGCATTTGTTTGCTCATTTCATCCAAAAAAACTCGGATAGATTTTTCGTAAAGATTGATAGTAAATACTAAATTATTCGAATGCAAACCAAAATGTGTAATCATTTTAAAATACTTCTCCACAATCTTTGTTTGCCCCTAAAACTCAAGTTTTACGAGTTTGTTCGCTCATTTCATATAAAAATAACACGGCTAGATTTTTCGTAAAGAATGATAGTAAATACTAAATTATTCAAATGCAAACAAAAATTTGTATTCATTTTAAAATATTTCTCCACAATCTTTGTTTGCCCCTAAAACTCAAGTTTCATGCGTTTGTTCACTCATTTCATATAAAAATAACACGGCTAGATTTTTCGTAAAGAATGATAGTAAATACTAAATTACTCGAATGCAAACAAAAATTTGTATACATTTTAAAATACTTCTCCACAATCTTTGTTGGCCCCTAAAACTCAAGTTTTATGCGTTTGTTTGCTCATTTCATATAAAAAAAACTCGGATAGATTTTTCGTAAAGATTGATAGTAAATACTAAATTATTCGAATGCAAACAAAAATGTGTAATCATTTTAAAATACTTCTCCACAATCTTTGTTTGCCCCTAAAACTCAAGTTTAACGAGTTTGTTTGCTCATTTCATATAAAAATAATACGGCTAGATTTTTCGTAAAGAATGATAGTAAATACTAAATTATTCAAATGCGAACAAAAATTTGTATTCATTTTAAAATACTTCTCCACAATCTTTGTTTGCCCCTAAAACTCAAGTTTCACGCGTTTGATTCGCTCATTTAATATAAAAATAACACGGCTAGATATTTCGTAAAGAATGATAGTAAATACTAAATTATTCCAATGCAAACCAAAATTTGTAATCATTTCAAAATATTTCTCCACAATCTTTGTTTGCCCCTAAAACTCATGTTTCATGCGTTTGTTCACTCATTTCATATAAAAAATAGCACGGCTAGATTTTTCGTAAAGAATGATAGTAAATACTAAATTATTCGAATGCAAACAAAAATTTGTATTCATTTTAAAATACTTATCCACAATCTTTGTTTGTGCCAAAAACTCATGTGTCGTGCATTTGTTTGCTCATTTCATCCAAAAAAAACTCGGATAGATTTTTCGTAAAGATTGATAGTAAATACTAAATTATTCGAATGCAAACCAAAATGTGTAATCATTTTAAAATACTTCTCCACAATCTTTGTTTGCCCCTAAAACTCAAGTTTTACGAGTTTGTTCGCTCATTTCATATAAAAATAACACGGCTAGATTTTTCGTAAAGAATGATAGTAAATACTAAATTATTCAAATGCAAACAAAAACTTGTATTCATTTTAAAATACTTCTCCACAATCTTTGTTTGCCCCTAAAACTCAAGTTTCACGCGTTTGATTCGCTCATTTAATATAAAAATAACACGGCTAGATATTTCGTAAAGAATGATAGTAAATACTAAATTATTCCAATGCAAACCAAAATTTGTAATCATTTTCAAAATATTTCTCCACAATCTTTGTTTGCCCCTAAAACTCTTCATGTTTCATGCGTTTGTTCACTCATTTCATATAAAAATAGCACGGCTAGATTTTTCGTGAAAGAATGATAGTAAATACTAAATTATTCGAATGCAAACAAAAATTTGTATTCATTTTAAAATACTTATCCACAATCTTTGTTTGTCCTAAAAACTCATGTGTCGTGCGTTTGTTTGCTCATTTCATCCAAAAAAAACTCGGATAGATTTTTCGTAAAGATTGATAGTAAATACTAAATTATTCGAATGCAAACCAAAATGTGTAATCATTTTAAAATACTTCTCCACAATCTTTGTTTGCCCCTAAAACTCAAGTTTTACGAGTTTGTTCGCTCATTTCATATAAAAATAACACGGCTAGATTTTTCGTAAAGAACGATAGTAAATACTAAATTATTCAAATGCAAACAAAAACTTGTATTCATTTTAAAATACTTCTCCACAATCTTTGTTTGCCCCTAAAACTCAAGTTTCACGCGTTTGATTCGCTCATTTAATATAAAAATAACACGGCTAGATATTTCGTAAAGAATGATAGTAAATACTAAATTATTCGAATGCAAACCAAAATTTGTAATCATTTCAAAATATTTCTCCACAATCTTTGTTTGCCCCTAAAACTCATGTTTCATGCGTTTGTTCACTCATTTCATATAAAAATAGCACGGCTAGATTTTTCGTAAAGAATGATAGTAAATACTAAATTATTCGAATGCAAACAAAAATTTGTATTCATTCTAAAATACTTCTCCACAATATTTGTTTGTTCTAAAAACTCATGTGTCGTGCATTTGCTTGCTCATTTCATCCAAAGAAAACTCGAATAGATTTTTCGTAAAGATTGATAGTAAATACTAAATTATTCGAATGCAAACCAAAATGTGTAATCATTTTAAAATACTTCTCCACAATCTTTGTTTGCCCCTAAAACTCAAGTTTTACGAGTTTGTTCGCTCATTTCATATAAAAATAACACGGCTAGATTTTTCGTAAAGAATGATAGTATATACTAAATTATTAAATGCAAACAAAAATTTGTATTCATTTTAAAATACTTCTCCACAATCTTTGTTTGCCCCTAAAACTCAAGTTTCACGCGTTTGATTCGCTCATTTAATATAAAAATAACACGGCTAGATATTTCGTAAAGAATGATAGTAAATACTAAATTATTCCGAATGCAAACCAAAATTTGTAATCATTTCAAAATATTTCTCCACAATCTTTGTTTGCCCCTAAAACTCATGTTTCATGCGTTTGTTCACTCATTTCATATAAAAATAGCACGGCTAGATTTTTCGTAAAGAATGATAGTAAATACTAAATTATTCGAATGCAAACAAAAATTTGTATTCATTCTAAAATACTTCTCCACAATATTTGTTTGTTCTAAAAACTCATGTGTCGTGCATTTGCTTGCTCATTTCATCCAAAAAAAACTCGGATAGATTTTTCGTAAAGATTGATAGTAAATACTAAATTATTCGAATGCAAACCAAAATGTGTAATCATTTTAAAATACTTCTCCACAATCTTTGTTTGCCCCTAAAACTCAAGTTTTACGAGTTTGTTCGCTCATTTCATATAAAAATAACACGGCTAGATTTTTTGTAAAGAATGATAGTAAATACTAAATTATTCAAATGCAAACAAAAACTTGTATTCATTTTAAAATACTTCTCCACAATCTTTGTTTGCCCCTAAAACTCAAGTTTCACGCGTTTGATTCGCTCATTTAATATAAAAATAACACGGCTAGATATTTCGTAAAGAATGATAGTAAATACTAAATTATTCCAATGCAAACCAAAATTTGTAATCATTTCAAAATATTTCTCCACAATCTTTGTTTGCCCCTAAAACTCATGTTTCATGCGTTTGTTCACTCATTTCATATAAAAATAACACGGCTAGATTTTTCGTAAAGAATGATAGTAAATACTAAATTATTCGAATGCAAACAAAAATTTGTATTCATTTTAAAATACTTCTCCACAATCTTTGTTTGCCCCTAAAAACTCAAGTTTTCGTGCAGTTTGTTTCGCTCATTTCATCCATAAAAATAACTCGGATAGATTTTTCGTAAAGATTGATAGTAAATACTAAATTATTCGAATGCAAACCAAAATTTGTAATCATTTTAAAATACTTCTCCACAATCTTTGTTTGCCCCTAAAACTCAAGTTTCACGAGTTTGTTCGCTCATTTCATATAAAAATAACACGGCTAGATTTTTCGTAAAGAATGATAGTAAATACTAAATTATTCAAATGCAAACAAAAACTTGTATTCATTTTAAAATACTTCTCCACAATCTTTGTTTGCCCCTAAAACTCAAGTTTTACGAGTTTGTTCGCTCATTTCATATAAAAATAACACGGCTAGATTTTTCGTAAAGAATGATAGTAAATACTAAATTATTCAAATGCAAACAAAAATTTGTATTCATTTTAAAATACTTCTCCACAATCTTTGTTTGCCCCTAAAACTCAAGTTTCACGCGTTTGTTTCGCTCATTTAATATAAAAATAACACGGCTAGATTTTTCGTAAAGAATGATAGTAAATACTAAATTATTCGAATGCAAACCAAAATTTGTAATCATTTTAAAATATTTCTCCACAATCTTTGTTTGCCCCTAAAACTCATGGTTCATGCGTTTGTTCACTCATTTCATATAAAAATAACACGGCTGGATATTTCGTAAAGAATGATAGGAAATACTAAATTATTCAAATGCAAACAAAAACTTGTATTCATTTTAAAATACTTCTCCACAATCTTTGTTTGCCCCTAAAACTCAAGTTTCTGTGTGTTTGTTTGCTCATTTCATCTAAAAATAACACGGCTAGATTTTTCGTAAAGATTGATAGTAAATACTAAATTATTAAATGCAAACCAAAATTTGTAATCATTTTAAAATACTTCTCCACAATCTTTGTTTGCCCCTAAAACTCAAGTTTTACGCGTTTGTTCGCTCATTTCATATAAAAATAACACGGCTAGATTTTTCGTAAAGAATGATAGTAAATACTAAATTATTCAAATGCAAACCAAAATTTGTAATCATTTTAAAATATTTCTCCACAATCTTTGTTTGCCCCTAAAACTCATGTTTCATGCGTTTGTTCACTCATTTCATATAAAAATAACACGGCTAGATATTTCGTAAAGAATGATAGGAAATACTAAATTATTCAAATGCAAACAAAAACTTGTATTCATTTTAAAATACTTATCCACAATCTTTGTTTGCCCCTAAAAACTCATTTGTTTGTTCCAAAACTCATGTGTGTGTTTGTTTGCTCATTTCATCCAAAAAAAACTCGGATAGATTTTTCGTAAAGATTGATAGTAAATACTAAATTATTCGAATGCAAACCAAAATGTGTAATCATTTTAAAATACTTCTCCACAATCTTTGTTTGCCCCTAAAACTCAAGTTTTACGAGTTTGTTCGCTCATTTCATATAAAAATAACACGGCTAGATTTTTCGTAAAGAATGATAGTAAATACTAAATTATTCAAATGCAAACAAAAACTTGTATTCATTTTAAAATACTTCTCCACAATCTTTGTTTGCCCCTAAAACTCAAGTTTCACGCGTTTGTTTCGCTCATTTAATATAAAAATAACACGGCTAGATATTTCGTAAAGAATGATAGTAAATACTAAATTATTCCAATGCAAACCAAAATTTGTAATCATTTCAAAATATTTCTCCACAATCTTTGTTTGCCCCTAAAACTCATGTTTCATGCGTTTGTTCACTCATTTCATATAAAAATAGCACGGCTAGATTTTTCTAAAAGAATGATAGTAAATACTAAATTATTCGAATGCAAACAAAAATTTGTATTCATTTTAAAATACTTATCCATAATCTTTGTTTGTGCCAAAAACTCATGTGCCGTGCGTACGTTTGCTCATTTCATCCAAAAAAAACTCGAATAGATTTTTCGTAAAGATTGATAGTAAATACTAAATTATTCGAATGCAAACCAAAATGTGTAATCATTTTAAAATACTTCTCCACAATCTTTGTTTGCCCCTAAAACTCAAGTTTTACGAGTTTGTTCGCTCATTTCATATAAAAATAACACGGCTAGATTTTTCGTAAAGAATGATAGTAAATACTAAATTATTCAAATGCAAACAAAAACTTGTATTCATTTTAAAATACTTCTCCACAATCTTTGTTTGCCCCTAAAACTCAAGTTTCACGCGTTTGTTTCGCTCATTTAATATAAAAATAACACGGCTAGATATTTCGTAAAGAATGATAGTAAATACTAAATTATTCCAATGCAAACCAAAATTTGTAATCATTTCAAAATATTTCTCCACAATCTTTGTTTGCCCCTAAAACTCATGTTTCATGCGTTTGTTCACTCATTTCATATAAAAAAATAGCACGGCTAGATTTTTCGTAAAAGAATGATAGTAAATACTAAATTATTCGAATGCAAACAAAAATTTGTATTCATTTTAAAATACTTATCCACAATCTTTGTTTGTGCCAAAAACTCATGTGTCGTGCGTTCGTTTTCTCATTTCATCCAAAAGAAACTCGGATAGATTTTTCGTAAAGATTGATAGTAAATACTAAATTATTCGAATGCAAACCAAAATGTGTAATCATTTTAAAATACTTCTCCACAATCTTTGTTTGCCCCTAAAACTCAAGTTTTACGAGTTTGTTCGCTCATTTCATATAAAAATAACACGGCTAGATTTTTCGTAAAGAATGATAGTAAATACTAAATTATTCAAATGCAAACAAAAACTTGTATTCATTTTAAAATACTTCTCCACAATCTTTGTTTGCCCCTAAAACTCAAGTTTCACGCGTTTGTTTCGCTCATTCAATATAAAAATAACACGGCTAGATATTTCGTAAAGAATGATAGTAAATACTAAATTATTCCAATGCAAACCAAAATTTGTAATCATTTCAAAATATTTCTCCACAATCTTTGTTTGCCCCTAAAACTCATGTTTCATGCGTTTGTTCACTCATTTCATATAAAAATAGCACGGCTAGATTTTTCGAAAAGAATGATAGTAAATACTAAATTATTCGAATGCAAACAAAAATTTGTATTCATTTTAAAATACTTATCCACAATCTTTGTTTGTGCTAAAAACTCATGTGTCTGTGCGTTTGTTTGCTCATTTCATCCAAAAAAAACTCGGATAGATTTTTCGTAAAGATTGATAGTAAATACTAAATTATTCGAATGCAAACCAAAATGTGTAATCATTTTAAAATACTTCTCCACAATCTTTGTTTGCCCCTAAAACTCAAGTTTTACGAGTTTGTTCGCTCATTTCATATAAAAATAACACGGCTAGATTTTTCGTAAAGAATGATAGTAAATACTAAATTATTCAAATGCAAACAAAAACTTGTATTCATTTTAAAATACTTCTCCACAATCTTTGTTTGCCCCTAAAACTCAAGTTTCACGCGTTTGTTTCGCTCATTTAATATAAAAAAAACACGGCTAGATATTTCGTAAAGAATGATAGTAAATACTAAATTATTCCAATGCAAACCAAAATTTGTAATCATTTCAAAATATTTCTCCACAATCTTTGTTTGCCCCTAAAACTCATGTTTCATGCGTTTGTTCACTCATTTCATATAAAAATAGCACGGCTAGATTTTTCCTAAAAGAATGATAGTAAATACTAAATTATTCGAATGCAAACAAAAATTTGTATTCATTTTAAAATACTTATCCACAATCTTTGTTTGTGCCAAAAACTCATGTGTCGTGCATTTTGTTTGCTCATTTCATCCAAAAAAAACTCGGATAGATTTTTCGTAAAGATTGATAGTAAATACTAAATTATTCGAATGCAAACCAAAATGTGTAATCATTTTAAAATACTTCTCCACAATCTTTGTTTGCCCCTAAAACTCAAGTTTTACGAGTTTGTTCGCTCATTTCATATAAAAATAACACGGCTAGATTTTTCGTAAAGAATGATAGTAAATACTAAATTATTCAAATGCAAACAAAAACTTGTATTCATTTTAAAATACTTCTCCACAATCTTTGTTTGCCCCTAAAACTCAAGTTTCACGCGTTTGTTTCGCTCATTTAATATAAAAATAACACGGCTAGATATTTCGTAAAGAATGATAGTAAATACTAAATTATTCCAATGCAAACCAAAATTTGTAATCATTTCAAAATATTTCTCCACAATCTTTGTTTGCCCCTAAAACTCATGTTTCATGCGTTTGTTCACTCATTTCATATAAAAATAGCACGACTGGCTAGATTTTTCGTAAAAGAATGATAGTAAATACTAAATTATTCGAATGCAAACAAAAATTTGTATTCATTTTAAAATACTTATCCACAATCTTTGTTTGTACCAAAAACTCTTGCGTCGTGCGTTTCTTTGCTCATTTCATTCAAAAAAAACTCGGATAGATTTTTCGTAAAGATTGATAGTAAATACTAAATTATTCGAATGCAAACCAAAATGTGTAATCATTTTAAAATACTTCTCCACAATCTTTGTTTGCCCCTAAAACTCAAGTTTTACGAGTTTGTTCGCTCATTTCATATAAAAATAACACGGCTAGATTTTTCGTAAAGAATGATAGTAAATACTAAATTATTCAAATGCAAACAAAAACTTGTATTCATTTTAAAATACTTCTCCACAATCTTTGTTTGCCCCTAAAACTCAAGTTTCACGCGTTTGTTTCGCTCATTTAATATAAAAATAACACGGCTAGATATTTCGTAAAGAATGATAGTAAATACTAAATTATTCCAATGCAAACCAAAATTTGTAATCATTTCAAAATATTTCTCCACAATCTTTGTTTGCCCCTAAAACTCATGTTTCATGCGTTTGTTCACTCATATCATATAAAAAATAGCACGGCTAGATTTTTCCTAAAAGAATGATAGTAAATACTAAATTATTCGAATGCAAACAAAAATTTGTATTCATTTTAAACTACTTATCCACAATCTTTGTTTGTGCCAAAAACTCATGTGTCGTGCGTTTGTTTGCTCATTTCATCCAAAAAAAACTCGGATAGATTTTTCGTAAAGATTGATAGTAAATACTAAATTATTCGAATGCAAACCAAAATGTGTAATCATTTTAAAATACTTCTCCACAATCTTTGTTTGCCCCTAAAACTCAAGTTTTACGAGTTTGTTCGCTCATTTCATATAAAAATAACACGGCTAGATTTTTCGTAAAGAATGATAGTAAATACTAAATTATTCAAATGCAAACAAAAACTTGTATTCATTTTAAAATACTTCTCCACAATCTTTGTTTGCCCCTAAAACTCAAGTTTCACGCGTTTGTTTCGCTCATTTAATATAAAAATAACACGGCTAGATATTTCGTAAAGAATGATAGTAAATACTAAATTATTCCAATGCAAACCAAAATTTGTAATCATTTCAAAATATTTCTCCACAATCTTTGTTTGCCCCTAAAACTCATGTTTCATGCGTTTGTTCACTCATTTCATATAAAAATAGCACGGCTAGATTTTTCCTAAAAGAATGATAGTAAATACTAAATTATTCGAATGCAAACAAAAATTTGTATTCATTTTAAAATACTTATCCACAATCTTTGTTTGTGCCAAAAACTCATGTGTCGTGCGTTCGTTTGCTCATTTCATCCAAAAAAAACTCGGATAGATTTTTCGTAAAGATTGATAGTAAATACTAAATTATTCGAATGCAAACCAAAATGTGTAATCATTTTAAAATACTTCTCCACAATCTTTGTTTGCCCCTAAAACTCAAGTTTTACGAGTTTGTTCGCTCATTTCATATAAAAATAACACGGCTAGATTTTTCGTAAAGAATGATAGTAAATACTAAATTATTCAAATGCAAACAAAAACTTGTATTCATTTTAAAATACTTCTCCACAATCTTTGTTTGCCCCTAAAACTCAAGTTTCACGCGTTTGTTTCGCTCATTTAATATAAAAATAACACGGCTAGATATTTCGTAAAGAATGATAGTAAATACTAAATTATTCCAATGCAAACCAAAATTTGTAATCATTTCAAAATATTTCTCCACAATCTTTGTTTGCCCCTAAAACTCATGTTTCATGCGTTTGTTCACTCATTTCATATAAAAATAGCACGGCTAGATTTTTCCTAAAAGAATGATAGTAAATACTAAATTATTCGAATGCAAAAAAAAATTTGTATTCATTTTAAAATACTTATCCACAATCTTTGTTTGTGCCAAAAACTCATGTGTCGTGTGTTTGTTTGCTCATTTCATCCAAAAAAAACTCGGATAGATTTTTCGTAAAGATTGATAGTAAATACTAAATTATTCGAATGCAAACCAAAATGTGTAATCATTTTAAAATACTTCTCCACAATCTTTGTTTGCCCCTAAAACTCAAGTTTTACGAGTTTGTTCGCTCATTTCATATAAAAATAACACGGCTAGATTTTTCGTAAAGAATGATAGTAAATACTAAATTATTCAAATGCAAACAAAAACTTGTATTCATTTTAAAATACTTCTCCACAATCTTTGTTTGCCCCTAAAACTCAAGTTTCACGCGTTTGTTTCGCTCATTTAATATAAAAATAACACGGCTAGATATTTCGTAAAGAATGATAGTAAATACTAAATTATTCCAATGCAAACCAAAATTTGTAATCATTTCAAAATATTTCTCCACAATCTTTGTTTGCCCCTAAAACTCATGTTTCATGCGTTTGTTCACTCATTTCATATAAAAATAGCACGGCTAGATTTTTCCTAAAAGAATGATAGTAAATACTAAATTATTCGAATGCAAACAAAAATTTGTATTCATTTTAAAATACTTATCCACAATCTTTGTTTGTGCCAAAAACTCATGTGTCGTGCGTTCGTTTGCTCATTTCATCCAAAAAAAACTCGGATAGATTTTTCGTAAAGATTGATAGTAAATACTAAATTATTCGAATGCAAACCAAAATGTGTAATCATTTTAAAATACTTCTCCACAATCTTTGTTTGCCCCTAAAACTCAAGTTTTACGAGTTTGTTCGCTCATTTCATATAAAAATAACACGGCTAGATTTTTTTCGTAAAGAATGATAGTAAATACTAAATTATTCAAATGCAAACAAAAACTTGTATTCATTTTAAAATACTTCTCCACAATCTTTGTTTGCCCCTAAAACTCAAGTTTCACGCGTTTGTTTCGCTCATTTAATATAAAAATAACACGGCTAGATATTTCGTAAAGAATGATAGTAAATACTAAATTATTCCAATGCAAACCAAAATTTGTAATCATTTCAAAATATTTCTCCACAATCTTTGTTTGCCCCTAAAACTCATGTTTCATGCGTTTGTTCACTCATTTCATATAAAAATAGCACGGCTAGATTTTCCTAAAAGAATGATAGTAAATACTAAATTATTCGAATGCAAACAAAAATTTGTATTCATTTTAAAATACTTATCCACAATCTTTGTTTGTGCCAAAAACTCATGTGTCGTGTGTTTGTTTGCTCATTTCATCCAAAAAAAACTCGGATAGATTTTTCGTAAAGATTGATAGTAAATACTAAATTATTCGAATGCAAACCAAAATGTGTAATCATTTTAAAATACTTCTCCACAATCTTTGTTTGCCCCTAAAACTCAAGTTTTACGAGTTTGTTCGCTCATTTCATATAAAAATAACACGGCTAGATTTTTCGTAAAGAATGATAGTAAATACTAAATTATTCAAATGCAAACAAAAACTTGTATTCATTTTAAAATACTTCTCCACAATCTTTGTTTGCCCCTAAAACTCAAGTTTCACGCGTTTGTTTCGCTCATTTAATATAAAAATAACACGGCTAGATATTTCGTAAAGAATGATAGTAAATACTAAATTATTCCAATGCAAACCAAAATTTGTAATCATTTCAAAATATTTCTCCACAATCTTTGTTTGCCCCTAAAACTCATGTTTCATGCGTTTGTTCACTCATTTCATATAAAAATAGCACGGCTAGATTTTTCGTAAAAGAATGATAGTAAATACTAAATTATTCGAATGCAAAGAAAAATTTGTATTCATTTTAAAATACTTATCCACAATCTTTGTTTGTGCCAAAAACTCATATGTTGTGTGTTTGTTTGCTCATTTCATCCAAAAAAACTCGGATAGATTTTTCGTAAAGATTGATAGTAAATACTAAATTATTCGA
The DNA here is from genome assembly GCA_024447665.1 of Juncus inflexus. Taxonomy (NCBI): domain Eukaryota; kingdom Viridiplantae; phylum Streptophyta; class Magnoliopsida; order Poales; family Juncaceae; genus Juncus; species Juncus inflexus. The sequence continues at coordinate 585,698 of JAJHPC010000003.1, forward strand.
ATGCAAACCAAAATGTGTAATCATTTTAAAATACTTCTCCACAATCTTTGTTTGCCCCTAAAACTCAAGTTTTACGAGTTTGTTCGCTCATTTCATATAAAAATAACACGGCTAGATTTTTCGTAAAGAATGATAGTAAATACTAAATTATTCAAATGCAAACAAAAACTTGTATTCATTTTAAAATACTTCTCCACAATCTTTGTTTGCCCCTAAAACTCAAGTTTCACGCGTTTGTTTCGCTCATTTAATATAAAAATAACACGGCTAGATATTTCGTAAAGAATGATAGTAAATACTAAATTATTCCAATGCAAACCAAAATTTGTAATCATTTCAAAATATTTCTCCACAATCTTTGTTTGCCCCTAAAACTCATGTTTCATGCGTTTGTTCACTCATTTCATATAAAAATAGCACGGCTAGATTTTTCCTAAAAGAATGATAGTAAATACTAAATTATTCGAATGCAAACAAAAATTTGTATTCATTTTAAAATACTTATCCACAATCTTTGTTTGTGCCAAAAACTCATGTGTCGTGCGTTTGTTTGCTCATTTCATCCAAAAAAACTCGGATAGATTTTTCGTAAAGATTGATAGTAAATACTAAATTATTCGAATGCAAACCAAAATGTGTAATCATTTTAAAATACTTCTCCACAATCTTTGTTTGCCCCTAAAACTCAAGTTTTACGAGTTTGTTCGCTCATTTCATATAAAAATAACACGGCTAGATTTTTTTCGTAAAGAATGATAGTAAATACTAAATTATTCAAATGCAAACAAAAACTTGTATTCATTTTAAAATACTTCTCCACAATCTTTGTTTGCCCCTAAAACTCAAGTTTCACGCGTTTGTTTCGCTCATTTAATATAAAAATAACACGGCTAGATATTTCGTAAAGAATGATAGTAAATACTAAATTATTCCAATGCAAACCAAAATTTGTAATCATTTCAAAATATTTCTCCACAATCTTTGTTTGCCCCTAAAACTCATGTTTCATGCGTTTGTTCACTCATTTCATATAAAAATAGCACGGCTAGATTTTTTCGTAAAAGAATGATAGTAAATACTAAATTATTCGAATGCAAACAAAAATTTGTATTCATTTTAAAATACTTATCCACAATCTTTGTTTGTGTCCAAAAACTCATGTGTCGTGTGTTTGTTTGCTCATTTCATCCAAAAAAAACTCGGATAGATTTTTCGTAAAGATTGATAGTAAATACTAAATTATTCGAATGCAAACCAAAATGTGTAATCATTTTAAAATACTTCTCCACAATCTTTGTTTGCCCCTAAAACTCAAGTTTTACGAGTTTGTTCGCTCATTTCATATAAAAATAACACGGCTAGATTTTTCGTAAAGAATGATAGTAAATACTAAATTATTCAAATGCAAACAAAAACTTGTATTCATTTTAAAATACTTCTCCACAATCTTTGTTTGCCCCTAAAACTCAAGTTTCACGCGTTTGTTTCGCTCATTTAATATAAAAATAACACGGCTAGATATTTCGTAAAGAATGATAGTAAATACTAAATTATTCCAATGCAAACCAAAATTTGTAATCATTTCAAAATATTTCTCCACAATCTTTGTTTGCCCCTAAAACTCATGTTTCATGCGTTTGTTCACTCATTTCATATAAAAATAGCACGGCTAGATTTTTCCTAAAAGAATGATAGTAAATACTAAATTATTCGAATGCAAACAAAAATTTGTATTCATTTTAAAATACTTATCCACAATCTTTGTTTGTGCCAAAAACTCATGTGTCGTGTGTTTGTTTGCTCATTTCATCCAAAAAAAACTCGGATAGATTTTTCGTAAAGATTGATAGTAAATACTAAATTATTCGAATGCAAACCAAAATGTGTAATCATTTTAAAATACTTCTCCACAATCTTTGTTTGCCCCTAAAACTCAAGTTTTACGAGTTTGTTCGCTCATTTCATATAAAAATAACACGGCTAGATTTTTCGTAAAGAATGATAGTAAATACTAAATTATTCAAATGCAAACAAAAACTTGTATTCATTTTAAAATACTTCTCCACAATCTTTGTTTGCCCCTAAAACTCAAGTTTCACGCGTTTGTTTCGCTCATTTAATATAAAAATAACACGGCTAGATATTTCGTAAAGAATGATAGTAAATACTAAATTATTCCAATGCAAACCAAAATTTGTAATCATTTCAAAATATTTCTCCACAATCTTTGTTTGCCCCTAAAACTCATGTTTCATGCGTTTGTTCACTCATTTCATATAAAAATAGCACGGCTAGATTTTTCCTAAAAGAATGATAGTAAATACTAAATTATTCGAATGCAAACAAAAATTTGTATTCATTTTAAAATACTTATCCACAATCTTTGTTTGTGCCAAAAACTCATATGTTGTGTGTTTGTTTGCTCATTTCATCCAAAAAAAACTCGGATAGATTTTTCGTAAAGATTGATAGTAAATACTAAATTATTCGAATGCAAACCAAAATGTGTAATCATTTTAAAATACTTCTCCACAATCTTTGTTTGCCCCTAAAACTCAAGTTTTACGAGTTTGTTCGCTCATTTCATATAAAAATAACACGGCTAGATTTTTCGTAAAGAATGATAGTAAATACTAAATTATTCAAATGCAAACAAAAACTTGTATTCATTTTAAAATACTTCTCCACAATCTTTGTTTGCCCCTAAAACTCAAGTTTCACGCGTTTGTTTCGCTCATTTAATATAAAAATAACACGGCTAGATATTTCGTAAAGAATGATAGTAAATACTAAATTATTCCAATGCAAACCAAAATTTGTAATCATTTCAAAATATTTCTCCACAATCTTTGTTTGCCCCTAAAACTCATGTTTCATGCGTTTGTTCACTCATTTCATATAAAAATAGCACGGCTAGATTTTTCCTAAAAGAATGATAGTAAATACTAAATTATTCGAATGCAAACAAAAATTTGTATTCATTTTAAAATACTTATCCACAATCTTTGTTTGTGCCAAAAACTCATATGTGTCGTGTGTTTGTTTGCTCATTTCATCCAAAAAAAACTCGGATAGATTTTTCGTAAAGATTGATAGTAAATACTAAATTATTCGAATGCAAACCAAAATGTGTAATCATTTTAAAATACTTCTCCACAATCTTTGTTTGCCCCTAAAACTCAAGTTTTACGAGTTTGTTCGCTCATTTCATATAAAAATAACACGGCTAGATTTTTTTCGTAAAGAATGATAGTAAATACTAAATTATTCAAATGCAAACAAAAACTTGTATTCATTTTAAAATACTTCTCCACAATCTTTGTTTGCCCCTAAAACTCAAGTTTCACGCGTTTGTTTCGCTCATTTAATATAAAAATAACACGGCTAGATATTTCGTAAAGAATGATAGTAAATACTAAATTATTCCAATGCAAACCAAAATTTGTAATCATTTCAAAATATTTCTCCACAATCTTTGTTTGCCCCTAAAACTCGTGTTTCATGCGTTTGTTCACTCAATTCATATAAAAATAGCACGGCTAGATTTTTTCTAAAAGAATGATAGTAAATACTATATTATTCGAATGCAAACAAAAATTTGTATTCATTTTAAAATACTTATCCACAATCTTTGTTTGTGTCCAAAAACTCATGTGTCGTGTGTTTGTTTGCTCATTTCATCCAAAAAAAACTCGGATAGATTTTTCGTAAAGATTGATAGTAAATACTAAATTATTCGAATGCAAACCAAAATGTGTAATCATTTTAAAATACTTCTCCACAATCTTTGTTTGCCCCTAAAACTCAAGTTTTACGAGTTTGTTCGCTCATTTCATATAAAAATAACACGGCTAGATTTTTCGTAAAGAATGATAGTAAATACTAAATTATTCAAATGCAAACAAAAACTTGTATTCATTTTAAAATACTTCTCCACAATCTTTGTTTGCCCCTAAAACTCAAGTTTCACGCGTTTGTTTCGCTCATTTAATATAAAAATAACACGGCTAGATATTTCGTAAAGAATGATAGTAAATACTAAATTATTCCAATGCAAACCAAAATTTGTAATCATTTCAAAATATTTCTCCACAATCTTTGTTTGCCCCTAAAACTCATGTTTCATGCGTTTGTTCCCTCATTTCATACAAAAATAGCACGGCTAGATTTTTCCTAAAAGAATGATAGTAAATACTAAATTATTCGAATGCAAACAAAAATTTGTATTCATTTTAAAATACTTATCCACAATCTTTCTTTGTGCCAAAAACTCATGTGTCGTGTGTTTGTTTGCTCATTTCATCCAAAAAAAACTCGGATAGATTTTTCGTAAAGATTGATAGTAAATACTAAATTATTCGAATGCAAACCAAAATGTGTAATCATTTTAAAATACTTCTCCACAATCTTTGTTTGCCCCTAAAACTCAAGTTTTACGAGTTTGTTCGCTCATTTCATATAAAAATAACACGGCTAGATTTTTCGTAAAGAATGATAGTAAATACTAAATTATTCAAATGCAAACAAAAACTTGTATTCATTTTAAAATACTTCTCCACAATCTTTGTTTGCCCCTAAAACTCAAGTTTCACGCGTTTGTTTCGCTCATTTAATATAAAAATAACACGGCTAGATATTTCGTAAAGAATGATAGTAAATACTAAATTATTCCAATGCAAACCAAAATTTGTAATCATTTCAAAATATTTCTCCACAATCTTTGTTTGCCCCTAAAACTCATGTTTCATGCGTTTGTTCACTCATTTCATATAAAAAATAGCACGGACTAGATTTTTCCTAAAAGAATGATAGTAAATACTAAATTATTCGAATGCAAACAAAAATTTGTATTCATTTTAAAATACTTATCCACAATCTTTGTTTGTGCCAAAAACTCATGTGTCGTGTTTGTTTGCTCATTTCATCCAAAAAAAACTCGGATAGATTTTTCGTAAAGATTGATAGTAAATACTAAATTATTCGAATGCAAACCAAAATGTGTAATCATTTTAAAATACTTCTCCACAATCTTTGTTTGCCCCTAAAACTCAAGTTTTACGAGTTTGTTCGCTCATTTCATATAAAAATAACACGGCTAGATTTTTCGTAAAGAATGATAGTAAATACTAAATTATTCAAATGCAAACAAAAACTTGTATTCATTTTAAAATACTTCTCCACAATCTTTGTTTGCCCCTAAAACTCAAGTTTCACGCGTTTGTTTCGCTCATTTAATATAAAAATAACACGGCTAGATATTTCGTAAAGAATGATAGTAAATACTAAATTATTCCAATGCAAACCAAAATTTGTAATCATTTCAAAATATTTCTCCACAATCTTTGTTTGCCCCTAAAACTCATGTTTCATGCGTTTGTTCACTCATTTCATATAAAAATAGCACGGACTAGATTTTTCCTAAAAGAATGATAGTAAATACTAAATTATTCGAATGCAAACAAAAATTTGTATTCATTTTAAAATACTTATCCACAATCTTTGTTTGTGCCAAAAACTCATGTGTTCGTGTGTTTGTTTGCTCATTTCATCCAAAAAAAACTCGGATAGATTTTTCGTAAAGATTGATAGTAAATACTAAATTATTCGAATGCAAACCAAAATGTGTAATCATTTTAAAATACTTCTCCACAATCTTTGTTTGCCCCTAAAACTCAAGTTTTACGAGTTTGTTCGCTCATTTCATATAAAAATAACACGGCTAGATTTTTCGTAAAGAATGATAGTAAATACTAAATTATTCAAATGCAAACAAAAACTTGTATTCATTTTAAAATACTTCTCCACAATCTTTGTTTGCCCCTAAAACTCAAGTTTCACGCGTTTGTTTCGCTCATTTAATATAAAAATAACACGGCTAGATATTTCGTAAAGAATGATAGTAAATACTAAATTATTCCAATGCAAACCAAAATTTGTAATCATTTCAAAATATTTCTCCACAATCTTTGTTTGCCCCTAAAACTCATGTTTCATGCGTTTGTTCACTCATTTCATATAAAAATAGCACGGCTAGATTTTTCTTAAAGAATGATAGTAAATACTAAATTATTCGAATGCAAACAAAAATTTGTATTCATTTTAAAATACTTATCCACAATCCTTTGTTTGTCCCAAAAACTCATGTCTTCGTGTGTTTGTTTGCTCATTTCATCCAAAAAAAACTCGGATAGATTTTTCGTAAAGATTGATAGTAAATACTAAATTATTCGAATGCAAACCAAAATGTGTAATCATTTTAAAATACTTCTCCACAATCTTTGTTTGCCCCTAAAACTCAAGTTTTACGAGTTTGTTCGCTCATTTCATATAAAAATAACACGGCTAGATTTTTCGTAAAGAATGATAGTAAATACTAAATTATTCAAATGCAAACAAAAACTTGTATTCATTTTAAAATACTTCTCCACAATCTTTGTTTGCCCCTAAAACTCAAGTTTCACGCGTTTGTTTCGCTCATTTAATATAAAAATAACACGGCTAGATATTTCGTAAAGAATGATAGTAAATACTAAATTATTCCAATGCAAACCAAAATTTGTAATCATTTCAAAATATTTCTCCACAATCTTTGTTTGCCCCTAAAACTCATGTTTCATGCGTTTGTTCACTCATTTCATATAAAAATAGCACGACTAGATTTTTCCTAAAAGAATGATAGTAAATACTAAATTATTCGAATGCAAACAAAAATTTGTATTCATTCTTTAAAATACTTATCCACAATCTTTGTTTGTGCCAAAAACTCATGTGTCGTGTGTTTGTTTGCTCATTTCATCCAAAAAAACTCGGATAGATTTTTCGTAAAGATTGATAGTAAATACTAAATTATTCGAATGCAAACCAAAATGTGTAATCATTTTAAAATACTTCTCCACAATCTTTGTTTGCCCCTAAAACTCAAGTTTTACGAGTTTGTTCGCTCATTTCATATAAAAATAACACGGCTAGATTTTTCGTAAAGAATGATAGTAAATACTAAATTATTCAAATGCAAACAAAAACTTGTATTCATTTTAAAATACTTCTCCACAATCTTTGTTTGCCCCTAAAACTCAAGTTTCACGCGTTTGTTTCGCTCATTTAATATAAAAATAACACGGCTAGATATTTCGTAAAGAATGATAGTAAATACTAAATTATTCCAATGCAAACCAAAATTTGTAATCATTTCAAAATATTTCTCCACAATCTTTGTTTGCCCCTAAAACTCATGTTTCATGCGTTTGTTCACTCATTTCATATAAAAATAGCACGACTAGATTTTTCCTAAAAGAATGATAGTAAATACTAAATTATTCGAATGCAAACAAAAATTTGTATTCATTTTAAAATACTTATCGACAATCTTTGTTTGTGCCAAAAACTCATATGTGTCGTGTGTTTGTTTGCTCATTTCATCCAAAAAAAACTCGGATAGATTTTTCGTAAAGATTGATAGTAAATACTAAATTATTCGAATGCAAACCAAAATGTGTAATCATTTTAAAATACTTCTCCACAATCTTTGTTTGCCCCTAAAACTCAAGTTTTACGAGTTTGTTCGCTCATTTCATATAAAAATAACACGGCTAGATTTTTCGTAAAGAACGATAGTAAATACTAAATTATTCAAATGCAAACAAAAACTTGTATTCATTTTAAAATACTTCTCCACAATCTTTGTTTGCCCCTAAAACTCAAGTTTCACGCGTTTGTTTCGCTCATTTAATATAAAAAAAACACGGCTAGATATTTCGTAAAGAATGATAGTAAATACTAAATTATTCCAATGCAAACCAAAATTTGTAATAATTTCAAAATATTTCTCCACAATCTTTGTTTGCCCCTGAAACTCATGTTTCATGCGTTTGTTCACTCATTTCATATAAAAATAGCACGACTAGATTTTTCCTAAAAGAATGATAGTAAATACTAAATTATTCGAATGCAAACAAAAATTTGTATTCATTTTAAAATACTTATCGACAATCTTTGTTTGTGCCAAAAACTCATATCTTTGTGTGTTTGTTTGCTCATTTCATCCAAAAAAAACTCGGATAGATTTTTCGTAAAGATTGATAGTAAATACTAAATTATTCGAATGCAAACCAAAATGTGTAATCATTTTAAAATACTTCTCCACAATCTTTGTTTGCCCCTAAAACTCAAGTTTTACGAGTTTGTTCGCTCATTTCATATAAAAATAACACGGCTAGATTTTTCGTAAAGAACGATAGTAAATACTAAATTATTCAAATGCAAACAAAAACTTGTATTCATTTTAAAATACTTCTCCACAATCTTTGTTTGCCCCTAAAACTCAAGTTTCACGCGTTTGTTTCGCTCATTTAATATAAAAATAACACGGCTAGATATTTCGTAAAGAATGATAGTAAATACTAAATTATTCCAATGCAAACCAAAATTTGTAATAATTTCAAAATATTTCTCCACAATCTTTGTTTGCCCCTAAAACTCATGTTTCATGCGTTTGTTCACTCATTTCATATAAAAATAGCACGACTAGATTTTTCCTAAAAGAATGATAGTAAATACTAAATTATTCGAATGCAAACAAAAATTTGTATTCATTTTAAAATACTTATCGACAATCTTTGTTTGTGCCAAAAACTCATATGTTGTGTGTTTGTTTGCTCATTTCATCCAAAAAAAACTCGGATAGATTTTTCGTAAAGATTGATAGTAAATACTAAATTATTCGAATGCAAACCAAAATGTGTAATCATTTTAAAATACTTCTCCACAATCTTTGTTTGCCCCTAAAACTCAAGTTTTACGAGTTTGTTCGCTCATTTCATATAAAAATAACACGGCTAGATTTTTCGTAAAGAACGATAGTAAATACTAAATTATTCAAATGCAAACAAAAACTTGTATTCATTTTAAAATACTTCTCCACAATCTTTGTTTGCCCCTAAAACTCAAGTTTCACGCGTTTGTTTCGCTCATTTAATATAAAAAAAACACGGCTAGATATTTCGTAAAGAATGATAGTAAATACTAAATTATTCCAATGCAAACCAAAATTTGTAATAATTTCAAAATATTTCTCCACAATCTTTGTTTGCCCCTGAAACTCATGTTTCATGCGTTTGTTCACTCATTTCATATAAAAATAGCACGACTAGATTTTTCCTAAAAGAATGATAGTAAATACTAAATTATTCGAATGCAAACAAAAATTTGTATTCATTTTAAAATACTTATCGACAATCTTTGTTTGTGCCAAAAACTCATATCTTTGTGTGTTTGTTTGCTCATTTCTCCAAAAAAAACTCGGATAGATTTTTCGTAAAGATTGATAGTAAATACTAAATTATTCGAATGCAAACCAAAATGTGTAATCATTTTAAAATACTTCTCCACAATCTTTGTTTGCCCCTAAAACTCAAGTTTTACGAGTTTGTTCGCTCATTTCATATAAAAATAACACGGCTAGATTTTTCGTAAAGAACGATAGTAAATACTAAATTATTCAAATGCAAACAAAAACTTGTATTCATTTTAAAATACTTCTCCACAATCTTTGTTTGCCCCTAAAACTCAAGTTTCACGCGTTTGTTTCGCTCATTTAATATAAAAAAAACACGGCTAGATATTTCGTAAAGAATGATAGTAAATACTAAATTATTCCAATGCAAACCAAAATTTGTAATAATTTCAAAATATTTCTCCACAATCTTTGTTTGCCCCTCAAAACTCATGTTTCATGCGTTTGTTCACTCATTTCATATAAAAATAGCACGACTAGATTTTTCCTAAAAGAATGATAGTAAATACTAAATTATTCGAATGCAAACAAAAATTTGTATTCATTTTAAAATACTTATCGACAATCTTTGTTTGTGCCAAAAACTCATATCTTCGTGTGTTTGTTTGCTCATTTCATCCAAAAAAAACTCGGATAGATTTTTCGTAAAGATTGATAGTAAATACTAAATTATTCGAATGCAAACCAAAATGTGTAATCATTTTAAAATACTTCTCCACAATCTTTGTTTGCCCCTAAAACTCAAGTTTTACGAGTTTGTTCGCTCATTTCATATAAAAATAACACGGCTAGATTTTTCGTAAAGAACGATAGTAAATACTAAATTATTCAAATGCAAACAAAAACTTGTATTCATTTTAAAATACTTCTCCACAATCTTTGTTTGCCCCTAAAACTCAAGTTTCACGCGTTTGTTTCGCTCATTTAATATAAAAAAAACACGGCTAGATATTTCGTAAAGAATGATAGTAAATACTAAATTATTCCAATGCAAACCAAAATTTGTAATAATTTCAAAATATTTCTCCACAATCTTTGTTTGCCCCTGAAACTCATGTTTCATGCGTTTGTTCACTCATTTCATATAAAAATAGCACGACTAGATTTTTCCTAAAAGAATGATAGTAAATACTAAATTATTCGAATGCAAACAAAAATTTGTATTCATTTTAAAATACTTATCGACAATCTTTGTTTGTGCCAAAAACTCATATGCTGTGTGTTTGTTTGCTCATTTCATCCAAAAAAAACTCGGATAGATTTTTCGTAAAGATTGATAGTAAATACTAAATTATTCGAATGCAAACCAAAATGTGTAATCATTTTAAAATACTTCTCCACAATCTTTGTTTGCCCCTAAAACTCACGTTTTACGAGTTTGTTCGCTCATTTCATATAAAAATAACACGGCTAGATTTTTTGTAAAGAACGATAGTAAATTCTAAATTATTCAAATGCAAACAAAAACTTGTATTCATTTTAAAATACTTCTCCACAATCTTTGTTTGCCCCTAAAACTCAAGTTTCATGCGTTTGTTTCGCTCATTTAATATAAAAAAATACGGCTAGATATTTCGTAAAGAATGATAGTAAATACTAAATTATTCCAATGCAAACCAAAATTTGTAATAATTTCAAAATATTTCTCCACAATCTTTGTTTGCCCCTGAAACTCATGTTTCATGCGTTTGTTCACTCATTTCATATAAAAATAGCACGACAAGATTTTTCCTAAAAGAATGATAGTAAATACTAAATTATTCGAATGCAAACAAAAATTTGTATTCATTTTAAAATACTTATCGACAATCTTTGTTTGTGCCAAAAACTCATATGCTGTGTGTTTGTTTGCTCATTTCATCCAAAAAAAACTCGGATAGATTTTTCGTAAAGATTGATAGTAAATACTAAATTATTCGAATGCAAACCAAAATGTGTAATCATTTTAAAATACTTCTCCACAATCTTTGTTTGCCCCTAAAACTCACGTTTTACGAGTTTGTTCGCTCATTTCATATAAAAATAACACGCCTAGATTTTTTGTAAAGAACGATAGTAAATTCTAAATTATTCAAATGCAAACAAAAACTTGTATTCATTTTAAAATACTTCTCCACAATCTTTGTTTGCCCCTAAAACTCAAGTTTCACGCGTTTGTTTCGCTCATTTAATATAAAAAAAACACGGCTAGATATTTCGTAAAGAATGATAGTAAATACTAAATTATTCCAATGCAAACCAAAATTTGTAATAATTTCAAAATATTTCTCCACAATCTTTGTTTGCCCCTGAAACTCATGTTTCATGCGTTTGTTCACTCATTTCATATAAAAATAGCACGACTAGATTTTTCCTAAAAGAATGATAGTAAATACTAAATTATTCGAATGCAAACAAAAATTTGTATTCATTTTAAAATACTTATCGACAATCTTTGTTTGTGCCAAAAACTCATATGCTGTGTGTTTGTTTGCTCATTTCATCCAAAAAAAACTCGGATAGATTTTTCGTAAAGATTGATAGTAAATACTAAATTATTCGAATGCAAACCAAAATGTGTAATCATTTTAAAATACTTCTCCACAATCTTTGTTTGCCCCTAAAACTCAAGTTTTACGAGTTTGTTCGCTCATTTCATATAAAAATAACACGGCTAGATTTTTCGTAAAGAACGATAGTAAATACTAAATTATTCAAATGCAAACAAAAACTTGTATAATATAAAAAAAACACGGCTAGATATTTCGTAAAGAATGATAGTAAATACTAAATTATTCCAATG